>BPLQ01002061.1:0-199668 GCA_021605075.1 Caerostris darwini
TATCCTTTCTGAAATATGTGCTTTGATGGCATCGTATGAAAATAAGTAATATGAATAAGAATTAGTTATAATTTTTATTATATTGAGAAAATTTCATTAGTGATTTTATAAAACAACCTAATATTGTGCTCAGTTATATTATTTATTTAAGTATCATTTTTTAAATCTTTAAAATAATAAATATATGTAAGGTGGGCTAACGTAAATTGAAATCGATGTGTAAAAAAATAATAGAGCATAATTTTTCACTCAAAACTAATAATCTTCATTAACCCTTTTTTTAAATAACGTCCTTGTTTTAAAATGAAAGAAGTTAGCTTAAATTTTAAATGATTTTTTTACCCCGTGTGTAAAATTTTTAATGATTAATAAATTAAATTTATTTATTTATTTATGAATTTATTAAATATAATTTTTTTTCCTATTTTAGGAAGAATAATTGTATTTTTTTTCTGAAATGCAAGTTAACCAAATAATTTGATTAATCAAGAAATGTTTTCGATAAAAAAATAAATTTGGGAGGATAAATTATTAATTTTTGTAGAAGTAATGACATATCATTGTTAGAAACACAATTCAACCGAACTTATTAATTTATATCAGACATTGAGTTTTGTATGCATTATTTTTTAAAACTCTATTTCTAATAGATGATATAATTATTATTTTTTATTTTTCTTAATTACCTAATAATTAAGTAAAATAAAAATATTACTATTGTTAGAATTTAGTGAATATGACTATAGTATATATTACTAAAAATATATATAGTATATATTACTATAGTAATTATATATTATTATATTACTATAAAAATATAACCATTGTATAATTATTATTTATTACTATTGTATTAATTTAGTGATTGAATATTTCTTGACTATCTCAAGGATTCAAATGTATTTATGAAACGAAATCAAAGTCAATTATGTCACAGATCAATTTTGCTTATTTGTTTTAATGATATACTGTAATTATATACTGTATTCGTTTATAATTATTTGCTGTCCTTATAGTTTCATAATGATGGTTAATGGAGTTTAATTCATGTGAGATCCAGTACAGTATTTTTTTCTTCAAATGTGAATCAAGAAAACTTTTCCTTGAAATTTGTTCCAAGGAAGTACAATGTTTCAATGCATCTTTATGATCATAAAAAAAAAAAATTCCTACTTAATTGAACTTAAAAGATATTAAATGTCCATAAATGTAGTGAAATTATCAAATTTTTGAAAAAGAAATTATTTTTATAATATCTGCTTTTGATTTTCAATAATTTGCGTTAAGGTAAAATATTATTTCCTATTAAAATATAACTTGAGACAAAGCATACTTTGTATATTGATTAATCATGCTAGCAATAAAAACGCATGATACGCATGTTAAATTCAGCCTATATAACAGTCATTAATAATTTTAATAATGATGTCAATTAAAAATTTTTGTTAGATAAAACATACCATAAAATAAACCTTTAAATTCTCTGTATTTTATTTTATAAATATATGCTCAATTTATAATTAAGCAAGCCAAGATAAATTTTATATAATCAACTCTGTTCTAAAAGCAGCATAAAACAGAATTAATAATTGATTTTATATTTTTACCCTAATCAATTAATGAATGAAAACTTAAATGAATGTAATATTTTCTACAATATTGTTCCCTGAATAAAGGAAGCACTAATGACGATTTCATGTGGTTGTCCGCTTTCTTAAGGCTAAACAAATAGCGATATATGGAATAGATTTTCTGTTATGGTATTGGATAGAAGGGATAGATAACTATATCGTTATACTAATAAACTCTAGTATAAAAACTATTGTAACGATTAGATGCATTTATAGTAATTCTATTGTTTTGGTAATAAATATAATATTTGTATGTATCTTTAGTCGGAGAGCTTTTTCAATATAGGAAAAATAATTTAATATTTTGGAATAAATTACAATAGAAATAATTTAAAAAATACATGTTTAACATATTTATTTAATAATAACTTTTATAATTTATTACATAATTTTTATTTTGCTGTCAAGTTTACAACTTTAGGAAATATTGTTAAAAATAAAAATTTTGGAATTTAATTATGGAATGTAATTAAAGTATTTATAAAAAGTTATATATTTACGAAAAGCATTTATCTATAGTCTTTACTTTTTTCTACTAATTCATTTTCTGAAGAAAAGGAAAAGCCAAAATACAAAATAATTAGAAAATAACTCCATAAGATATTTTTATTTTATTTTATTGCCAAATATTTATTTTTATTTTCTTTATATTTTATTATTGAAAAATATTTTGTTTATTTCTGTTACTTTTAATTTCTCGCCTACTTAAAAAATATCTGGAAAAATGAAAATTCTATGTTAATTTGACATGTGACATGTGTATTTAAACATATACAGTAGATAATATGAATTAAATACCCATTAGAGAAAATATTATGAATGAAATTTTTTTTAATAAGGAAATAATTAAACAATAGATGCTTCAGAAAGATTTTACATGAAAATTGCAATTTTTAAATCTAAAACCATTATTTTAATGCAGATTATACAAGTTTAAATGTTTAATAGTTATAATAACTTCGGCAAGAAAAATTTTATTTTAAAATAGATTCAAATTGTTAATTTATATTTCCCTTTTCAAAAATAAATTTATAAAAAGAAAAATTATCAAGAAAAATTGAAAATTTTTTTTTAAAAAAATGTTAATTTTAAATAAATATTTAAATTTATATTTAATACCAGAAAAGATGGTAGCATTGAATTGCAGAACATATTTAAGAAAGGGTTTCATAAATGATCCAACTATACATAAATAATTCAACATTTAATTTGAAGTGTTTATTTCCGTATGAATACATTTCGTAAACACTATTCTTATTTAAGAAGAAATGTAATGCAAATAATTAATTTATTTCATTGAAATTTAATATAAAATTTAAGTTCGGTGCAGAATAGAAAAATATATAGGAAACACTGAACTCGAAACTCACACAGTTATTCCTATAATGTAATACATAGGAAGCGTGCGAAGTCATGACTTATAAAATCTTAAAAAAATAGTTGAATTTTAAGAATGTTTTAAACAAAAAGTCAAAAATTTAAATTCCATGATTTAATATTAATTCTATGCATTATCTTCTAAGAAATGTCGCATCATTAAATTTAATTCGATTTTTGAGCAATTAGTTTTACATTTATAAAACAATCTACAAATTGCATAACAACAAAAAATATTATGAGTAAATGGTCTTAAAATGGTTAAACTATAAAAATGTAAAGATTATTTTTTTACTTTGCTTCTTTTCCGAAAAACTAATATGCGGTTATTTAATTAGACTAAATTAATTATGCCTAAAACTCGTTTATGTCAAAATTATAATTTTTATTCAGATTCAATATTCAAAAATGAAAACTAATAGTCTGTCACATATTTTATGAATGAAAAATAATTTGACATTAAAGAAAGAAATTTAAATTTTAATAATAAATTATGAAGTCATTTATGTATAGTTTTATACTGTAATTTGTATTTTAAAAGGATTAATATGATTATATCAATTATGGAAGTCACAGAATATATTCAATGTGCAATAAATGTGAATGTGTGTGGAATTTAAATATTTAGGCAGAGAAAATAACTATAAAAGGGTTACTCAATTATTTTTTATATGTTCCTTAAAAGATGTTGTACCATTGTTATTTGAAACTTTCTCACAAACACGTCGATTGGCAATATATTTGACTGGCACTTTATCTACCAGAAATATTTTTTCTTATATTAATTGAAAATCATATGATGTACTCATCCTTTTAATCAAAATTTTTTCTGCAAATATTTTATTCAAAATTTAAATTTACATTCAAATGAAATAAAAATGTGTAAATATATATTTTCATTTAGGTTTATTTAATTTGAGTTACCTAGTTTATACCTTTGTTTATTTAGATTAAAAGTTCAAATGACTGTTTAGTTTACATTGTTCATAAACTACAGTTATTTACAAGATTGCCTTTAGGTAACATAGGTTTAGACATAAACTTTTGTTTGATTTAGCAATTTGTGTAGACTTAGAGAATATGTTTGCTTTTCAAATAACGTATTTAAATCTAAATAAAGTAACTTAAATTAATTCTTTTACAAATTTTAATAAAGCAATTTACATAACATGTTTTTTCCACAATTTGCTGCTATCTGTTTAATAATAATAAAAGTTTTAAGACAAATATTTAAATTAAACATAAAGTTTTAGGAAAATAAAGGATAACTTTAAATTCCTTATACATTGAAAATATTTTTCCTAAATATAATTTATTTAGAGGAAAAAATATTTAAAGACAGCTATATTTTACTGTAATGTATTATGTTTCATAATTTGCTAAATATATAACTTTTAAAATTGAGATGTATTCAGTAATTATTTACATAGTTACAAAAAAAAAAATATTTTAAAATTGAAATTATCCAAAATATTTTTTTTTTATGAAATATAATAACAGTTGTTCATACGAATTTTTTTTAAAAACACATTTTTACTTCAATCTTAAGTCTTTCTTCATCAATCTGTGTATTCGAGGATTCATCATACATTTTGACTTTTAAATCGTTTTTGTTTGTATCTAAAAATACATTATTAAATAAAGCTATTACGTTAAAGTATGCATTTTTTATAATAGAATATAACAATTCTATTAATAGAATTTACCACTTTATTAAAATTTCGAATTTGTTTTTCTATAGGTTTAAGTATTCCTCATAAAACCACCATACAAGGATCTATGCTGTAGACAAATTTTGCAGGAAATTTTCCTATATTAATATTTACCTATTTTAAGTTGAGAAAATCATTTTTAATAGAAAATATGTATTAGTTACATACAAAAGTTCAATGATGATAGTAATAAAGTTTGTTATATTTTACTACAAATGGATTTTATTATTTAATAATGGACTTATTTCACTATAATAAGGGTCTTCACTATACTAGTAATGCAAACTGATTTTACTAACTATCAGTTTTTTTTATAAAAATCAGTTGAGTTGTCAAGAAATTTTATTCTAATAAATGCTATGTATTCAAGTCAGTCAAAAATTTCAATGTGCAAATACAAAATCACTTTTACAAGTGAATCAGTCTTTTTTTTTCACTATCTTAAATTGAACATGTTCACATATATCTCAGTCAATAACATTTCCCAAATATATCTGAAATTTTTATTCCAAATTCATACATAAAAAAATATGTTATTTCACTTTAAAAACCATATGAAAACAGTTAAAATTTTTTGAAAAATTCATCACTTCGACCGTAACGTATTTTGATCAACTGCGGACGGGAAAAATGTCGGAAAAAAAGGGAAATAAATACTTTTGACGAGTTGAAGTGCTGCCAAAAAAGCAAAAAATAAAAATCTCCATGTGAGTCACGGAAGTACTTTAGAGAAGGGGACATCTCTGGCGACTCAATTGACACGATGGTTAAAGGACACATGTTTTGGACATGTTATTAAGAGATAAGCACCGGAGGCCTTGTCAACTTCTATGCGCTAAGGACACACATAGCGGTATCGATAATGCTAAATATGCGTTCTGTCAATATCAGCAGAGATGCTCTCTAAAAATTATCAATTCGCCTAAAAGTGTTTATGGGGAAGAAATTATGTTTTCCATTGAGTGTTTATTCTATTTGTGTATATAGCTTTTAACATTGAATTATATGCTGTTTTGGTATAAAAAGCAAATTGAAAACTTTTTTTTTTTTTACTGAATATTGAAGAAATCGGATTTAAATTTTTATTTTCAATATAAAAAAAGAATAACATAAAATTAGTTTTTATGATAAAAAAAAAAAAAAAAAAAAAAAAAAAAAAAAATACATATACTAAATTGCACTATTGAGGATTTCCATTAATGACAAAATTATTTTTTATTGTTTTGTAAAATAAAAGTATAAATAATTATATTTTAAACGAAAATAAATATTTTAAAAATTAACTTTAAAAGCAGCTAAAACTATTTTTACGTTTACTACAATAATGGATTTACTTTACTATAATAATGGATTTATTTTACTATAATAATGAATTTATTTTACTATAATAATGGATTTATTTTACTATAATAATGGATTTATTTTACTATAATAATGGATTTATTTTACTATAATAATGGATTTATTTTACTATAATAATGGATTTATTTTACTATAATAATGGATTTATTTTACTATAATAATGGATTTATTTTACTATAATAATGGATTTACTTTACTATAATAATAGACTTATTTTACTATAATAATGCGTTTGCATTATTAATGAATTAAAATCCATTTTACTAACTACTATTTGATTTTTTTTAAAAATCAGTTGAAGTTATTACCAATCAAGAAATTTTATTCTAAAAAAGGTTACGCATTCAAGCCAGTCAAAATGCTGATGCTTAGTGCCTTATATGTTATATGTGCCTTATGTGTCAATACAACTTTTGCAAATGAATTTTTTTTTTGCAATATCTTAAATTTAACATGCCCACATATATCTGAGTCAATACCATTTCCCAAATATATCTGAACTTTTTATTCTAAATTCCATACATAACATAAACATGCTGTTTCTCTTAAAAACCATATGAAAACAGTTAACAATTTTTGAAAAATTTATCGCTTCGACCGTAACGTATTTTGGTCAGCTGTGGACGGAAAACTGTGGAAAAAAGGGAAATAAACACCTTTGACGAGTTGAAGTGCTGCCAAAAAAGACAAGAAAAAAGAAAAAATCTCCATGTAAGTCACGGAAGTACTTTAGAGAAGGGGACATCTCGGCCGACTCAATTGACACGATGGTTAAAGGACACATGTTTTGGACATGTTATTAAGAGATAAGCAACGGAGGCCTTGTCAACTTCTATGCGCTAAGGACACACATAGCGGCATCGATAATGCCGAATATGCGTTCTGTCAATATCAGCAGAAATGTTCTCTAAAAATAATCAATTCGCCTAAAAGTGTTTATGGGAAAGAAATTATGTTTTTTCGATTGATTGTTTATTCTGTTTGTGTTTATGGCTTTTAACACTGAATAATGTGTTGTTTTGATATAAAATGCAAATTGAAAAATGTTTTTTGCATTAAATATTGAAGAAATATTATTTAAATTTTTATTTTCAAGATAAAAAAATAATAACACAAAATTAATTTTGCATGATAAACATCTTTATTTTTTAATCCTTTGGATCTTTCATTTACGAATACAGATACACATCGTATCACTATTTTAAGATTTCCAGTAACGCAAAATTATTTTTTTATTGTTTTATGAAACAAAAGTGAATTTTATTTTAAGCATAAACAGATATTTTTCAAATTAACTTTAAAAACAGATAACTGAAACTATTTTTAGGTATATACGTTTAATGATATCAAATATATATATATATATATAATTTCCATTAACAAAAGAGAACAGTAAAATTTGTTAACAATAACTTGTTTATGACTTCTAACATTGAACAATGTGTTGTTTTGATATAAAATGCAAATTGAAAAATATTTTATTTTTTGCACTAAATATTGAAGAAATCAGATTTAAATTTTTATTTTCAATATAAAAATAAAGAATAACATAAAATTAGTTTTGTATGACAAAAAAAAAAAAAAAATACAGATACCAAATTGCACTATTCAGGATTTCCATGAATGATAAAATTATTTTTTATTGTTTTGTAAAATAAAAGTATAAATAATTATATTTTAAACTAAAATAAATATTTTAAAAGCTGCAGCTGAAACTATTTTTAGACATATACGTTTAATGATATACGATATATATAATTTCCGTTTATAAAAGAGAAACAACAAAATTTATAAGTAGAAAAATAAATAATCTTGTTAATATACGATGAATATTAAATAAATTGTTTTGTTCAGTAAGTTAAATTAAATATTAATAGACGTTGTGATGTATAAATTTGTATAAATTTTTGTTTGTATAAATATTGATGTATAAATTTATGTGGATCTCTTTATTTATGAACACTTCGTTAGCAAATTTTGGAGGGCTGATTTTAAATAATCATTTTGAATCAGTTAATGGTGGTAAAAAAAAAATATTAACTTATGTTTCATAAATATTTAAATATTATTTAAATAATCTACTCAATATTTTATGTATATAATTAATAAAAAAGTATATTCCAAGATAATTTTTTATTGATAAAATATACATGCATTCTATACAGCCATTTTTTTGTGGTAAAAACATTGATAACATACTTATATAAATGAATAATAGATCCATTGAGAGATCTTAGCTATACAACATAAAAAAGAAACTTTTTTCAGCTTTTGTATTGTTAGCACGTCTTAATATATTCCAAAAGAACATCAGTCAACTCCTTTGAGGATACAGTGTATGTTTCTTTTGAACTTTTTATATATTTTATTTATGTTACCCATATAAATTTATGAACTTATTATGTGCCTCACTCTCTAAGATAAATATATTTTCAGATAGAGCCTTTTAATTTATGTAATATTTGTTTCCTTAAAAATTTTGAATTCTATTCATAAAGCATTTTTTACCAGTACAAGTTTCTAACAAATAGTGCATATTATTTAAGAATGACATACATATAAAAAGAAACATTAATATTTTTTTGGCTTTGAAAGATGTATTATATAATAACAGTTTAGAAAAGGAAGATTTTTTTTGTACAGTACTGTCGTAGAACAACTTGTTTTTTACTTGAAGAAAACGAATATACATATAATTTATTATATTAATATCAATCAAACAAAGTTAGCGTGTATAAATAAGAAAATTAAAATATTCATTTGAAAAATTAAAAATTAAATTGATCAATAGCATTAGGAAAATGAATAACAAAAACCTTAAAATTTATAAAAAAAACTTAATATGACAACTGATATATAAAATATAACTGTCTGGTTAGTGGTAAAGCTTTAAATTTACTGACGTGTCAATTACAAGAGGTGTATAATAGTCATGTACTTCATAATTTAATAGTGTGAATAAAAATATATTTGAAATTTGAAATTCAACAACAATAATAAAATCAACCTTATTCTTAAAATATATTCCAGGAGGAGATTAACATAGCTATATACATGTGTCTTTTTTAGTATAAAAATCTTAAAATTACGTAACAAACATAAAATTGATATCATGAATTTCATTGTAAGCACCAGTACAAAATATTACAAAATCGGCATTTAATACGAGCTTACATTGTAAGTGCGTATTTAATGCCGATATAACATACGTACGTGTCTTCCAGAAACTAAGCGTATGAAAATTAAAGAGAAAGTAAAAGACAAAAAAAAATTTGACAAAAACAGATCCTGTTGAATATTGTTAATATTAGTGTGCATTGCTTGAGATATCAATATACATTGTTAACGATACCAGTGTGAATTTTTGCATACTGGCAAAAGGAGGACATAGTATTTGACCGGAAAACAGAGTCACCAAGATGCAGAGCTTTTGACGTACCTACGTCTTGTATCAACTACTGTAAGCACTATGTATATCAATGATGTTTATCTGTAACAAACATTTCTTAGAAATGCAATGCCAGCCACACCGAGGGGTCATTGGAACGTGGGGAGTGTGCTGCCTTCCTCTAAAAGGTTCCAAATTAGAGCCTGATTGTTGCTCAACCAGGTCCATCTATTTACAAACTGTGTATTGCATGGAATTATTCGGTCATGTATTCGGCCACATCTTTGATTCAGAGCATCTCAATAGTAGAGACTATATATAATTAGGATATTAACACATCTACATTGAACTGATGACTAGTGACGTTTAGTACCGTCATACAAACTCTCCGTCTGCTTGTATTCAATTGATGTATGTTTACCTGTCACTAACCCAAATCAATACTCGAATGACGGCAGCAGTCAATAATACTGTCCTGAGGAATTTCATATTAACTGATATCGATTTTAAGTTGGTGAGGTCCTTTTCATCGAAGTTGTTTGCCAAGATGATAATTGTACCGTGCACGAAAAAAGAGTTTATGGTTATTTCACGAGACAAGAAGTTAATGTTGAATCCAACACGTACCCAACAAATTTGCCTGCATCTTAAAATCACTGAGAAAATTTTGGAATATTTGGAATTAGCTACCATTGCATATCTACAATTACTAGACGAATAGACAACCATATAGGCAAACTGATAAAAAAATTCATACATTATTTGGTCCCTTACTAACAGCATGCCCTACAATATCTAACGTGTAATCAAGCTACATAATGATATGACCAAATATTTTCTATGAAGCCTGATTTCTTATTGTGTTCAGATTGTCTATTTAAAATGTTGCTAAAAAAACCCAAATAGAATATCTTGACACGGTATATGATAAATGAGCTTGTTTGATTGTTTAGAACTGCTTATATAATATTTTTTCACATTTTTTGAGTTGTTGAAAACTAATATGAAAAGATAAAACTATGCACTTTGGCAATAAAAACTAATAGCATTTAAGGAAAAAGTAAAGTCACCAATAATATCAGTTCTATGAATCAAATAATATGTTCGACAGAATCTGACCTCTAAAGTAACTTTATACAATTTTTCTATCAAATATTTTATGAAATTAAGTGCGAAGTACTTGAAACATTTTGAATTCCTTATGAATACACAATTTATTTAAATTTGTTGCTATAGACAAATAGCTTTTAGTAAAACATTCTGCTTTATTTATTTTTAATATTGTAATTTATATTTTTAATTACGTAACAATTATTGTGGGTAAAAAGTTTATTTGTAAATATTTCATGGTATCAAAACAATTTTGGTGTAAAATTTTAGCTTAATTTTTTGCAATAATTAATGTCATCGTCTAATTTTATGTAATGTTTTACATGATGAACAATTACTAAGGAGCACAACTTAATCAAGCGACTAAATTGCTGACATGAAATTGCTAAATTAATACACGTAATATCAAGATTATGTGTATAATGCGCATATTATTATTGTATAATTTATACGCATAATATCGAGATTATGTAAAAAAGTTACAGACTCTCTATCTAAAATTTTGATATTCATGTATTCAACATTTATGGAATTTCTGAAATTTATTCGTAATTCTTTAATAGGGTTATTTTAATAGACAATAATGGAGTTTGTTTGTGTTTTAATGTAATAATAAACTCCAAAATGGCAATCTAACACAAACTATAGAATCCTCTCAAAATTGCAAAATATATTTTGAAATTATTATAAAATATTTGTAATATATTTTAGAATATTTGCAATAATATATTATAGCATATATGCAATGCATAATATAGAATATTTGTAACTATTATAGAACGTTTAAAAAACACAATTTTATTACATATTATTACATTATCAATTATTATAGAATTTTTAAAAGCACAACTTTGTTATATATTATAATATTATCAAGGGGCCTGATGGCCGAGTGGCTGGCGCTCGGTACCAAAGGTATCGGGTTCAAATTCCGGCGTTGTTATCGGTGTTTGTAGTGGTTCAGAATCCACTGTAAACCGTAGATCCCGGTCCTAATAGGATCGTAGAGCGTTGCGGGGGCATTGTTACTGCGTCCGTATCTTCAAGTTACACGCGCCCCCTGGGTAATGCAAAGTGGGTAACGAAAAATTAAATAAATAAATAAAAAATAGGGCCTGAATGCCTGAGAGGCTAGCGCTCGGTACTACAGGTATCGGGTTCGAGTCCCGGCGGTGCCATGGATGTTTGTTGTGGTTCGGAATCCACATTAAACCGTAGGTCCCGGTCTAATAAGATCGTAGAGCGTTGCGGGGCCGTTGTTACTCCGCGTCCGTGGCTTATCTTCAAATTACACGCGCCCCCTGGGTAATAAAAAGTGAGTAACGTCTGTGCTGCGCTTGTCTTAATGCATCCAAGAACAAGCTGTCTAAGTGTTTGCCAGACACATTAGAAAAAAATATAATAATAATATTATCAATTATTACCATTATTATAGAACGCTTAAGCAGCTCTATTTTGTTATTCGAGCTAAGCAAAATACAAAATAAACTTCTATTTCAAAACATATTAATCTTTGAATAAAAAATTTATCTTCTCAATTTTTCTTTTGCTTCCTTTAATAAAAGACCGTCTTTTTCTGGCTCTTAAACATGATAAATAATTTTAAGAAGGCATATTTTAGGCGCACTTGAACTCTATTTCACATATGGCTGACTTTATTACAGCTTGGAGACCGAAACCAAGATGCTCTTTCTGCGCAAAACCGGACAGAAAAAAATAGTTAAATGAAAATACAGCGAAAAGAAATTCAGTCTACGAGAGGGCGCAGATCAATCATATTGCCCTCTATCCACGTGAAGCACTTTTTTTTCCCTCAGGGCCCGAAATAATTAATGAAGCGTAGAAGTGGGTTTTTAGACTTCATTCTTAACGCATACACGTAGCAGTATGTTCAACAAATAATAAAATCAAAAATAAAGGTTAGTAGATGAAGTTTTCGCCAAGATAAATAAAAAAAAGCGAGCTCCTACATGTAAAAGAAGTAGAGGAGTATGATGGGAATTGCTGCGAGATATGAGCGGACCTGATGTAAATAATCAATGGGGTTTTGAGTTTTGGTCGACGTACAGTTTCGATAAGAAACTCAAGTTTTTTTTTTTCTTTTTTTACCACTTTTTTTTTTCTTCCCCGCACATGACGCTTATAATTAATCACATCGTATAGTTTTGGGATTTGGGTTAAAGTTTTTGGGAAGTTTTATATGTCCTTTTACTTTGTGGTGCCTGCAGAATTTTGTGTTCCTCTTTAAGATATATTGTCTTTTGATTGTTTGTCGATTCTGAAAAAGCTTAAACTTCAATATTTTTATACAAGTGCGTTTAATTACTTTTATGTATGTATTACACTATTTGGAGATCTTCTTCTTTTTTTATGGAGATCATTTTTGTGGATTATTTTTGGAGATCTTAATCTCCAAAAAAATGCTATGCATACACTTTACTTTATATTGCAAACATTTTCAATAAGAAACTGTAGTATTTTGGGTTTTTTTAACCACATTTTTTCTTTCCCTCACATGACGCTTATAATTAACCACATCGTCTAGTTTTGGGATTTGGGTTAAAGTTTTTGGGAAGTTTTGTCTTTTGTTATGTAATTGCAGTCATTATGTTTTGTAATATGTCCATAACTCAAACAATTAATTCTTTATGATTACATATACACACACAGACATGTATGTGCATATATATATTTAGTTCATGTATATAAAATATTAAATATTTAAAAAAATATAATTAATTTTTTTGAAATTAATCATACTTAGGGAGATGCATGCAGTTTGAGGAAATATGTTAATGAACGGAATTAACTACGAAAATTAATACCTTTTATTTTTCAATAAATTAATTTAATTAAAAAAAATAATTACATTTTTTAATATCTTTCATTAATTTATAAAAAAAATTTAACTTAGTAAAATGTAAATACTAACTTAAATTTGTGGTTACAAACTTATAATGAAAACAGATTTATATCTGTGTTTACATAAAATTTATTATAAAATTTCAATACATAATATTAGATAGTATTTGTGTTAAATCAATTTTATTTAATATGAAACATTGGGTACGCTATTTGACTTAAATGGAATTTTTTTAAACAATGTCTGACATTAAATCTATAATAAGAATTTCCTTTTCAAGTATCAGAGATGTCGGATAAATTTTTAAAATTTTATTTTGATACTTCAACTAGAAAATAGATTTAAATATTTCGCAATTTCTTAATAGAAACAAAAATAGACATGATTTTTATCAAAATATTTTAAGAAATTTTTCAAAGATTTATTTATGAATTTAAAAAAGCGTGGCCTTTCTATAATACATTGAATATTGTAAATATGTAATGATATATTTTTATTTTTAACAAAACTCCGCACATAATTTAAGTTTATTGAGAGATTTTTAAAAAAAAATTGTTTAAGGAAATTGAGTACTAATTAACTTCATAGAATTAAAACATTGAAGTACAAAGGAATTTTTCATTTATTTTATTAGAGATAGAAATATTTTATACCATGCATAAGTTTAGTAACAAGTATATATTTCTTTCATATAATATTTACAATCTAGTCATCTAATCATTACCATTCCTTTATCTATTGAATACAAATATAATTTTTAAAATTTTTAGAACCCCTATTTATATGTCTGGTTTACTTCTTATTAGATGACACTCATTTATAACTGAAAATGTTTTTAATCAAAAAGCTTTCAAAATCAATTGGAAAATTTTAACATTTTAAACTGTTGTTGATCTCACTCACAATATAATTGAAAAATTAAATGGATTCCCTTTAAATTTATCTCTTTCCGTTTGATAAAATAATGCATTGAAATTAATTAACTTGAAGTAATCATACTAACAAAATACGTCAAATAAATATATTTACTTGAAAATAACTGAAATAAGGGGTAAATATTATTTTGAATTTTTATAAGAGAATAGTGAGTATTACTTACTTATGGAAATTAATAGAAAATTTTGAGTGAAATGCGGGTTTGTATCGATATTTAAATATGTTTAAAACTGGATTGTTTATAATTAAATCTAAGAAAAATATGTTTTCATTTCAATAATTTTAAAGCTACATTTTTCTTAAAAGGAATAATATTGAAATTGAATATCAGATCTGGGTAATTGAAAACATTTTTTAATAAAATTAATTATAACACAAAATAATTAAATTGATTTCCCAATTTTATGTTACAACATAGTGAATAATGCATTAAAATGTTTTAATTAATTTTAAATGGAAAATACTTCATTATAAGATAACACAGACACTCAGACACCAGTAAATGCATTAAGCATGAATGATAGTCAATATTTGTTATAAAATTTTAATTTTATAATAATTTTGGATGAATATATTTTTGAAAAATGTTATTTCTCATTTCAAGTAATTTATTCATAAATTTTAAAACGATGTTTTCATCAACATGTTTTCATAACTTAACAAGATTATTAATCAATTTTAACTGATGCCTGTCGTGTAACAAAAATAGTTTTGGGTGTATTTTCTGTTTTAATGCATATTTGTTGATTGGGAATTTAAAAAACTGCCATATGTATTATAAATTCAAATTAAATTAACAAACGTTGATGCATAAATTGCATTAAAAATTTAATAATGAAATACTCCACATCATACGTATTGCATTAGACAATTATTTTAATTGCGATAGAATGATACGACACACGCCTACAACGTACGCCTTAACTTGATTGAGCTTCGATGTTGTTGTTGTTATCGTGTCCATGGATTTAAAATATAATTATCAATGTTTAGATCAAGTCAAAAGTCTTCTCGATAGCCTCCACAAACATGGCGCCGCTTCACTATATAGGACTTCTCTTAAGTTGGCCTCGATTGCACTCTACCCAATTGCAAAACATGGGGAGTGAGTGCTGGACACTCAAGAATGTTCTTAGGTGTTAGGAAAGCGTTGCGGCAATTTCTGCAGGGGATGTGTTCCCTGGTCTTGTCTGGGAGAATCTTCATCCCTCTGGAATGATTAGTTCTGAGTCTGCTAATAACTGATGTCAGCTTCCTAGGGCAGTTGAAGTCCGTGATTAGTGGCTTCTTAAAGTTATGAGGAATTAGTCGGCTTTTGGCAACTGCGTTAGCATCTGCAAGTGTGGTGGTAGTCCTGGGTTGATCATTGTCCCTGGCTTCTTTGGCTAAAGAGTCAGCGCATTCGTTGCCCTCAGTGTTGACATGTGCAGGAATCTATTGACGATGACATGATTTGCCTCTACAGTATAGAGTCTCTATCAGAACATTTATCGCAGAAGTGATGTTAGTATGAGCTTTGATGTCTGCATGCTAAATGCATGGGCACATCTAATGTATATATATACAAAAATAAATGTGTATATACAAAAATAAATGTGAGATTCACGATAAAATAATAATCGATATTGAATGAAAAAAAAACCGGTCAGACTATGTCAATGATTGCAATGATTAGTTTCAATTGTTACTTTCAGAAATAAGGAATCTTGATGGGGAAATGGAATATCTCATATGGGTGTCACATTGAAAATGGGTGTCACCAACTACTTGGTTTACATGCATTCTCCTTTAGGACATCTAAATTAGAACCAGATTGCTCTAAAAGTCTTGCCAGAAATTAATATCCTTCTTTCATCCTCCTGTATTTAGCTATTCATAGTACATACGAATGAGATAAAACTTCTGTAGATGTGCAATAAAAACTAATGTGTGTATATACTTTATTCGATCAAAATTATGCATCACTTTTTTTAATTTTCTTTTTAATCTTTTCTGAATAATAACCTTGAAATAATGTTTCTTTTCAACACAATTTAACAAAAAAAAATTTTATGTTAATTATAGCCGGTAATACCAGATCATATCTGTCAGAAAGTATATGCTATATTGAAATAAATAGCATATTATTAGAAAAGCGCAGAAACATATCGTGAATTATATATAAATAATAAATTATATATATATTTTAAAAAAATAACCTATAGTTTCCTAAAACTGCTAAACAATTTAATATTTTAAGAAATTTATAATAAAAAAAAATTTTATTTTATAATAAAAGTTCAAACTATTTCCTGTTAAGTCAGTCACCTTTTTGATATAAATAAATATATTTCAATAGACTTAATAAAACTATGAGTTCATTAATTTTTATTTGAAATTGTTTTTAAAGTATAACGGAATTGTAATCGGAATCACATAATTTTTTTATTTTATTTATGAATATTTGTAAGTCATATTAATAGTTTTTCACAGAAAAAAAAATAGAATTCAATTATTTTTTAAAAATAAAATAAATATTTATAGAAGTAGAAAATCAGTTAAATGTAAAAAAAAGGATTATGAATACTAATAACTTACATCTAATGAATTTAATTATGTGATTTGTTACTTTTTTTTTCCGAACTCGCGTTCAGTATAATCTCGTTTACTCAAAAGCAAATCGTTAATGTTTTTTTTTTTTTTTTATTGAATTGCAAACTAGATCCCAATAGACGTTTTCTTGAATATGTAATCTTTTTATAATAATTTGAAAAAAAAAACTTGTTTCGTGAGGATTTAATATTCTAAATAGTCAACCACATAAGCAAATTAGTGTATTATTACTGTTGATTTGTTTTCATAAAATTATTTAATATTTAACATTTCTAAAAGACATTCATAGAATATTGATTAAAATTATGTTTTTCTATTTAAAAAAATATTTTAACTGGGGTATAAATTAAAAAAAAAAATATTTAAAAGGGAGATATCTTTAATTATCAGCAACTTTCAATTTATACTGAAAAAGTCAATATTTGACCCTCGGTACGAGTATCGCTGAAAAAACATCTCTTAAAAATATCTTAAACTAATTGCATCATGCTGAATAAATAATGCTTAAAGTCTTGGGTTAAGGAATGGAACCCAAGTTGCTGGTTAAACAATCATGCTAATTAATTTTGTTAATCAATTCCATTTTGTCATGAACTATTTCCTGTAATTGAATCTTTTGAGATATTCCCATGGATGTTCCTTAACACATTTGTGGAAATCTAATAACACTTAGAAAAATCTATGAAATTTCCTCAGTTTTTTTGATGGTGGCTATAAAATCATTTAAAGAAATTACAAAAGGCAAAATATAATACAAAATAATTAATACTCAAGAAATGTGCCTTTTAAGTTTTTTTTCTTTTCAATATTTTTAATAATCGTTAAAAAAAGAATGGGAAATAATTTTTTAGGTAAAATAACTGTTATATGTTTTTCGAAAATAGTTGGATTTTTGTATTGGTATTTCTGTTGTTTTCATAGAATTATTTTCATATTAAAGAAGATTTCTAGAATAACATTCCATCATAGAGAAATTAATACTGTAACCGTGGTTCCACTAACGCATCCATGTTTCATCCTACGCACTGCCAGAGCGCCCCTTGCGGCGTACAGGAGAAATAGTCAGTAGGCAATCAGACTCTCACGTGAGAGGATATACGGCGCAACTGGCGCTGAATAACAATCCGCCATCCCTAGAATTTAAAGTGGAATCCTTTCACTCACCTTTTAGTGTATGTTGTTAAATATGCTACACGTGTGTTTAATAGCGTTAATGTCGCATTTCCTCGCTTGTCAAAATAAATGTATTATTAGGCTTGTGACTCGATTGGACCACACCCCTTTCCAGCTGCACAAATAAACAACGACGACATCTACTACAATGCCAAGTTGCTATCAATATAAATGTAGGATATATAAAGTAACAACTAGAATTTTCAGAGCAAACACAACGAATGTATACCGAAATAGTCATCAATACGATGTAAAAAATATATGTATTCTAATAAAGTAAAGTTTTAGTAATATCTGAGTGTTGAAAATCCCTCTGTCTTCAAGCAAAATAAACAAATTAAAAAAGAAAACTCTCGTTACTTTTGAAATGTTTAGAAAAATGAAGTAATAAATTTTGATCATAATATTTGTATCGTTTTTATAAACCACCCAGAAATAAAAAGTTTCAATAATTGCAACAAAAACTTTAACTGCAATTTTTTTACAGAATTGGCCTCATTTAATACAAATACAATACAAAGGAATAGCTGCAAAGGAATAGCGCTTACTATCGATTGATATGTCAGTACTATATAATGATGTATTTATGTTTAGGTCCTATATGTTAGGTTATGTTTTATTTTATGTCATAAAATTATTTTTACATGTATTAATAATATAATATGTATATTATTAACACATATTATATAATGATATGTAATTTTTAATGATAATATAAATGGCATAAAATAAGGCAATTGCAACAAATAACTAAATAAGTAACACTAAATAAATATAATGTTTTTATGTTGTTACTTTATTTTTCAAATGTAGGGGGAATTCTTTACGTATGAAGGAAAAAAAACCTTAAAAACGTAAACTAAAAAATTCTACTTGTATCCTAATATGGTTGCAACTCTATTTTTGGCAAAATAATCTGATAAGTACTTAAAAAATTTTTTTATTAAATGAATGCAGTACTTTTTATCTTTACATATAAGTTACTTGTTTTCGGTAAGTAAAAAAAAAAAATAAACATTGACAAATGCAAAAAGACATGTGAAGAAATCAATGTTTGGGAACACTTCAGCAATTTTATATTTTGAGCAACGATAAAATGAAGTTTCATATATCAAAGAATCCATAAAGTACAAAAAAGGAAGTGTAAAGTTAAATTTCCTCGAAGAGGTAAAGACTAATAAAGATCAACTTTGCATACGAAAATAAATAATATTGTTAAATAAATTGGATCAAAGAAGTCTTTTCACTTTGAAAAAAAAAATTCAAGAAGAGATGTGCTTTGAAAATTTGTTTAGGAATGAACTACGTAAAATAAATTTAATTACTTTAGGATGAACTGCTATAGAATAATAAATGAATTCTATAGAATGCTGTTGAATGTTCTGTAGAATGTTGTTGTCTTTTCTCAAAATGTAACCATTTAAAAGAAGATGTCAGCCTTTTATTTCATGAATTGTTTATTATATTTAGTTATGCTAGTTAATATTAATATTATTATTGAATATTAAAAATTAAAATATATATTCAATATGAAATATATGGTTAACTGTTTTGATATAAATAAATAAAATAATTCTTTCTTTTATGTGCCACTTTACGAAGATAAACCAAAGAAGATTCAAATAAATGTTAGTTGAATTTATAGTTCAATATTTTATTATATTAATTATAAAATTGAATATATCTCTGTAGTATTATGAGCTTAAAATGAACTGAATAATTCATATTATATATTTTTATATAAAAATAAAAATGAAAAAAAAAACATTAAATTCCAAGGAAATGCATTATTTAAACATTTAGTATTAGTTTACTTATATTATTATGATTTTAATTTACCACTGATGCATATATTATTTTATTTAAAATAATTTTTTTAGTTTAAATTGTCGAAGCACACTAAATTGGAGCAGATTCTAAGGTATATTGTTTTTAAAATTTTTTACTAGTTACACTTTAAATAATTTAATCCTTATTTTTTTCATTTGTTGAAACATTTGCATTATTTATGGTATATGATTATATATATATATATATATATATATATATATATATATATATATATATTATGCTTAGGATATCTTTAAATGACGCTATCACAGAGAATATCTACAGTTGCATAGCTTAGTAGTTAACGAAGAAAAATCCCACTCAATTATCCAAATCGATGACAACATACACATATTATTTGAATTTTCACTTCTTTACCTTTTTAAGAATTAATGACTGTATTAATGACGTTTTTTGAGTATTTTTGTATGTCATTATTAGGCTATAAGTTAGGCAATTAAGTACATTAGAAAAGGATAAAATAAAATAATTTAAGATTCGTGAAAGGTAAAGAAGATATTGTAGAGATGGTTCAATAGTAAAGTATGATACAATAGTCAGGGGAACCTAATTCCACTGATTTATAGAATTACATTTCATGGCTGTTGTATACATGAGAAGAAATAAATGAATGTCACATTTAAATAACAAATATGGGCCTTTTATGGTAGTCAATGCTATCTAGCATGCAAGTGGACATATTACGTTCAGCTAAGAGGGCCTACTGCAATCCCTACTTTAACAATTAATAGAATTGGTGATGGCAGCAGTTTAGCATTAATATGAAGCTGATGATTAAGTTGTTTCTACAATGAAGCATTTGAACGCTGCATATTTATTACTTAATAACTTATCAAAGAGAATACTTTATCCACCAATTTTCTAGGGGATACCATTACCACAGTGAAGATGTATCAATCATTGTAATGATTAACAATCTGTGGTCAGGGCTCTGGTTTTGCTATATACTCGTTGCAAGAGTCTTATTAAACTTGTACAGCAATTAAAATATTTGTTGGCTTAATATTTCCATCATCAACGATTAAAATAATCTGTGTTTGCTATTGACCCGTAGCAAACGTCTTATTGAAATTGTATATAGAATACTTTCAATCAAAATACTTTTTGGAATAATATTTTTATCATAAACAACTATAATACCCATATAGTCTATAAAGTTTTATTATAGTACAGTCTCAAACAATGTTATATTAGACGATTATGACACAGAAACCTTTTAGATTCAAGAAATGTCAATAAATTTGAATATATTAATATATGTATTTCAAATATCAATAAATAAAGTGCATTAAATTTTAAATATATAACTATTATTTTGTGTTATATAAATTATTTATCATCATTATTCTTTAGCTTCATTATGTACATTATATTAAGGGTAGTATTTAAAAAAAAATTATGTATGAAAGAAATTAAAATCCATTTTTCGGAAGCTCACTTTAACAATATTTGCTACTTAACAATAATCAGAATTTAACAATTTCTAAAGCAAATAATTTAATTTTTTTAATGAAAGTTTGGATGTTTTGAAACTTAAATTAATTAGCAATATTTTCATACGATCTCTATAAAATAATTACTCTCAACACCTCTTCCGCTGAATCCTTTGAAATATTTATTCCGTCATTAAATGCTTTCAGAAAGAGTGGATAATTTCTAAATGCATTTTACGTCGTGAAGTCAATCCGATCGTAAGCCATCTTACCTGAAGATCACAACACCAATACTTATTCTTCCGGCAACTGCTCCAGAGATGAAATCAGCCCATTACATGGTTGACTTGTGCAGGACTATATTCAATATCTATACATTACATTCAATTAAGGTGCAATCAACTGCGAAACGTTGTAATTTAACGCTCTGGTTATCCTAATCACTTGTGGCATTCGACAGGAAGTGATGTACAGGATGTCACGTGAAAGTTCAATTACTTCATTAAAATGTTGATGCGAAATAAAAGATGGATTCAAGGAAATTAAAATTTGAAACAAGATACGTCAAATTTACTTTACACTCACCCGACCTTAATTCAAAGTATTGAATTATTCTTGATTCCTTTTCGAATCACTGAACAGTGAAAATTTTGCTTCTGAATTAAAATAATTCTTTTAATACTTAGAATTGAAACTAAAACATGTTATTTCATTAATTGAATGCAGTAAAAATGTTTACGCAAATGATTATAAATAATCCTAAATTTTATAAGCATAATAACTCAAAACTATTAAGTATTTCTTCATAAGATGTTAAATGTTTAATCAAATTTATTAATATTTTGTTGTTTATCAATACCAACTACATTGACCTACACATTCATCATGTCAGCAAGTTCAATGTTACCCGGAGGAAACAAAGGGTGTTACATTAAATCGTTAACATTAAATCGTTAAACAATTTCGTTACATTAAATCACATTTTGGCATCGAAATTTTGAACGTGAATACTTAAAAGTGTTAAATTTCAAATTTATTTTTTAACATATAAAATTTCAAATTTATTTTTTAACGTATAAAATTTCAAATTTATTTTTTAACGTATAAAATTTCAAATTCATTTTTTAACGTATAGAATTTCAAATTTATTTTTTAACGTATAGAATTTCAAATTTATTTTTTAACGTATAGAATTTCAAATTTATTTTTTAACTTATAAAATTTCAAATTTATTTTTTAACTTATAAAATTTCAAATTTATTTTTTAACGTATAGAATTTAAAATTTATTTTTTAAAGTCTAAAATTTCAAATTTATTTTTTAAAGTCTAAAATTTCAAATTTAATTACAAATCAATTTCTAAAATCTATTTATTTTAAAAAAGGGAATTTCATTAATTAATTATGCATGTAATTCAAAAAGAATTTAGTGTTTGCTGAATTTTTTGAGAGTATAGCGTATGCTAAGATAAAAAATATTAACATTTTTATTTCGATTTTCAACTGAATCACTTCTTAAAATATCCGTTCAAAATTGTGTAGTTATTGCCATATTATCGCAGCGAGTTCTTCAAATGTTTTGACTGAGTGTCGATACCGAAATTAGCATTTGTTTTGACTACATGTGATGCAGTTGCTATCGCATGTGCATAAACATATCTATCCTGCAATTTTGCGAGTAATTCAACTGCTTAATTGGATGTCATTTTAAAACACGAGTTTGTTTTTATTCATAACGCAAGGCCATCTCACTTTAGAACTTACTCAGCCATATAAGAACTGATGAGATTGCAATTCTGAATATTATCGTCTTCCACGATAAAGTTGATAAGAATTTTTTTACACATGATGATTACGTTCATAACAAAATAGAAACAAAAAATGAATGAAATTAAAATATATATATATATACATATGTCTATTTGTAAAGGACATAAGTTGAAAATAAATAAATTCAGTAAATCAAAGATTTAACTGATATAAAAAAGAAAGTAATAAAAATACTTTTAAAATAATTGTTATTTATAAAAAAACAAAGTATTAAATTATTAAATTATTCGGTATTACTGTAAATGTACATGAAATACATATGTTTACAGCAAATAGAAACTTGTATTGTCATTATTATATTTCTATTTTCAATAAATGAAGATTATGTTTTAATTGTTTTATGATACAACGTCTTTAGGTAAAAATATACATTTAATTACAATATTTACATTTCAAAGGAACAAAAAAAATTACTTTTAAATATATAAATTTCTAAAGTATTTCCTAAATTTAAGACTAAGAACAACAAACTTTAGATAAAAATGCACACACAATATATTTAATATATTTACATAAAATTATGTTTAAATTTGTGTTTTTATCTTTCTAGAGATATAACCGATAATTATTTTTATATTTTTTGCTATGAAATAGAATGGTATTTGTGGATCAAATAAGCATTTGGTTTTTTTTTTCAAATTAAAATTTATTAACTAAAATTTTATTTATTTTTCAAATATTATTTATTATTTATTTCAAATAATTCTGTGTTTATATGCTTTAAAAATTATAATACATTACAAAACAATTTCTTTAAGAGATATATTTTTTTTTTCATTCTTTAACTTAAAAGATTTATTAAAACTATAAATTTGCTGTAATGTTAACAATAACTTGAAACTTTTTTTCCTCCATGTTTTAAGTAATAAATTTCATTCCAAGCACTTCATAAAATCTTATAAATATATTAAAAGATATTTTAGAAATTCTCCACTTGACTCGCATATGCAATATTAAATAAAGGTTAACTTCTAAATAATAAATTATACCAGCAATAATAGTTTAAATCGTAAAATCCTGGCAGAAAATATTTTATTAATTCATTTGATATACGATTATGCTTTTGGTAAAATATTTCTTTTATTCCTCCTAAGGGAATATAAATATAACTCAAAATCCTAACAAAGGATTTTGTAGTTTATTTTGTTCCCTAAAATAAATCAAGTTAATAATAACAAAACCCCATAATAACCCTGGTACTAAAATTTGCTTTAAAGAAAGAGGTTTTATTCTCCAAAATATTAATAATTAAATTATGGCAAAAATTATTAATTTAATTATTCATTATGAATTTAGAATTTTATGTTTTCCTTAGCAATTATGCTTGAAACTTTTATGTTTGATTTCAAAATAAAACAAAAATATTCTTTCAGGGTAAATTTTATGAATAATTTTACTGAAATTTAATGTTTGGCTGATCATTATCTTAATGAAATTATTTCTTGCTTCATTATAGAAAATGACCATTAACTTAACATCATATATTAAAAAATAATGCTGAAATTGAAAAGCTTAAGCAATTTAATTTTACCGTTTATTTCTAATAATTTCCAAAAATTTTTCTTTCAAATAATTTCTATAATTTTCCATTTCTACTTACGGCATGAAAGTTACATTTAATAAAAATTATTGATTAATATATTAGATCTGATAAATAACGAAAATGGTTTAAATTTTTAAAAAAGAAACATTGATTATTTTTAGTTGAATTTAACATAAAAAAAGATTATAAAAATTATGAAAATATTTTACAATTCAAAAAACTATATTTTTTCATTTTGTTTAAAGCCATGAAAAATAAATTTAAAAATATTGAATTATCTTATAATTTGTTAATTTTTGCTTTCAAGGCATTAATCTATTTCATTATAAGACATGTATGTTATAGAATGCTAAATAAATTTTTCGTAAAAAAATAGTATTCCACAGTTATAATAAGCATATCATAAATGTTTCATATTAAAAATAACACAATTAAATTTGAAAAAATATATTATTTCTACTTTATTTTACGAAATTAATGAATTGTAATTTTTTATTTTTTAAATATTTTTTTTATTTTCAAAAACTAAAAATTGATGTTTCAATTAGGAAAATCCATGCCTACAAACACAGATTGAAGAATCGGAGTCTAGAATTACAATCATGAGCTCTTCAAAAATTACGACTATTTTATAAAATTCTAATTTCTTTTTTGAATATTCGACGAATTCATGTTAAAATTAAATATTTATAAGCAAAATAATACTAGTTAATGTTATGAGTCAATAGCCAATTAAATGTTATGAGGATAGCCTGAAATGGGATGACAGAAAATTAAAAAAAAAAGTCACGGGATATGAAGTATCCGTGAGGTAACATACTATTTCTACTTTTTGAATTGATTTATTGACATTCCACCCTTCAAGTTTATTAGCTTTCATTCAGCTAAATAAGCATATAATTTAAAAAAATGTTGAGATGAACCCCTCAAGAAAGCATAGTGGGGGAAGTGTTATAATATTAGAAAGGTAACACGCCTCGTTAGAAGTACAAATATATTAAACTGTTTTAGCTGTAAGCTGGTTTGTAGATGTTTAAATATAAACATGTTCTAGTTTGATCTTCACTTAATTGCATTTATTACTTTATTTTGTCTTATAATTTCGCTTTTTGTGATACAATCTTTTTAGTGAGAATTAACAATAAATCATTTAACATACTTTGGGCAAATTCTAGTGCAATATCACAGTATCTACAACATGAATGGGGCAAGATATTTTTCATAATTAACCGTGCATTTATATCGCTATAAATAATCATTTATACAGCATTCATTATTTATTTATTCTATTGAAAGACAGTCAATTTCTGTTATTAGATAATTTTAAATATTAATCTTTTGAAATATCTTATTTAAAATTATTTTTAAAACAGATGTTGAATGATATATTTCTGTTTCATTACATTTTAATAGCATTGTGTAAATATTCGTCTCAGAAAATACAAATTAATGCCTAAGTTTGAAGAATGCATAAACGTTATTAGTTGCCCATGCATTTAATAGGAGAAAGACGTCATGGTATATAAATCTTTCAATATAAATATCCCCTTTTGTAAGCATTTTATATTGCCACACATTTTTATTTCTGAAACAAAATGTATTCGTCCACTTCTTTAAGTTTCATTTCAATAAAAGGAAATAGTAGATATGTCCATCATTTAGATTTAATATTTATTTGTGTTTTTAATGATTTCCGTTTACATAGAAAAATATTAGTATCATTCTGCATGAAATCTTGCGTTTGTTATAAAAAAATTTCTCTACAGTAAAAAATTAAAATTATATATAACCTTATAAATTATTATTATTATACATCAATATAAAAGACAATATATCACTTATGATTAATTTGTTTTACTTTTTAAATTATAAATCAACGTATGATTCCACAATTTTGTATATATATTTAATATTGTTACATTCTTACAAAGCTATCTTTATATAATCCAGATCAACTGAAACTTAAATAATATCTATCATTTCTATTTCTCTTTTATTTTTTTTTTTGTAAAAAAACATTAAAAGGATCTATTTTCGAAAAAAAGTGTCAAATTACTTGAATTTACTTTTTTACAATACGTTTCAAAAAAAAAAAAATGTGGAAAAAAATTTTTGTTTGTGAAAACATGAAAAGGAAGACTATTCGAATAAAAAAAAAGATTGTTCATATTTTAATGCATTTTTTTTCCTTCTTTTTCATTGGGGATTCAGATGTTTTTACCTTACAAAAAATTCGGTATTGTTGAGAACTCATTTCTTCTTCTAAAAAAATCCGAAAAACGTGTTGGCCAACTTGATCGCTAAAACCTTTATTTACCATCCCATAGCCTGTCGAGTTTCATCATAAAGAGTCCCTTAAGGCTATGTGAACGTGTAAACAACGTAATGGTGTAGAGAAAAAAACATACCTTAAGAAATTTTTTATGCATGCAATTTTCCCATATATCTTAAAAGAAAATTGCATTTATGGCTGTAGTGTGAAAGATGCTTTGCAAAAGAGATGGGAAAAAATGGTAAGCTGTCGGGTTTTTCAAGCTTTGTTAAAAAGTGTCGCCATCGGGAATTTAATTATAAAATTGTTGAAGAGGCTTTAAAACACTTTTTTTCCTGATTTCGTGCTTGCATTTAAGGTGGATTATTTTCTTAGGATGAATATTATGCAGACGCAAGTTGTACAAAAGGTTTTTTTTCTCATATCTAGCAATGCATTTTTGTTTCATTCAAGTACTTTACATATTCTAAAATAAAATCCATACTGAAAAAGTTATTAGTTTTTTTTTATCTCGTCAGTGTTATTTATTAAATTTCATCAGCAGCAGAGAAATTTTCAGCTTTGTCTGATCTTGTAATGGGAAGCTAGTCCTTTCTTGTGAAATATTATGTAGGTAGGTTGTTTATTACTTATTCTGCAGAATACGAGGTTGTCACAAGTTATATGACGGCTTTTATTATTATCACCATGTTAATTCATAAAGATTGAAATACAAAAATAAAATGAAATACAGAAAACCATTGCTTAAATTAATTTTAGGTACTCAGAAAAATAATAAAATTAATGTCTAAAATAAAGTTTGTTACAAATTATTTATTGTTACTTCAAATTAATGTGAAAATAAATAATATAAGAAAATGTATAATTTATATGTGAAAATAATTGGTAAGGAGATTCATGATTGATGAATGAAAATTTGATGAAGAATAATTTTCAGTTAAATATAACGATTTTCATGAATCTCTTCACCGATTATTTTCACATATATACACAATAATATATACACAAAAATGAAATTATGAATCTACAAGTAGGCGTATGAAATATGAGAGTATTCAGAATTTTTTTCTAACTAAAAATATATATTTAAAAAAATTCTCATTTTATTGTATATTTTTATCGGTGACGTTACAAATTCAATTTGTGTAGCTAGGAAAGTGTTTTAAATTCGTATTAATACATTTCACAATTAATAAAATAACTATGGTTGTAATACTAAAATATATTTTTGTAAAATTATTATTAATATCAAAATAAATTATTTGTATGCTTATTGTCTTATGTAAAAGATACGTAGACACTAATTTCTTAAAACATTACTTTCAGAAATATTTGCCAAAAGTGATATCTTAATTTTTTTTTGTTATATGGCATGTTTTCTAACATAGAGAAATTTATCTTATTTTGGAGAAAAATTCAGATATTTTGCAGATACTGTTATGTTATTCAAGTAGAATTAATTTATTTCTTTGATTTTGATTCGTTATGAAGATGATATGTTTCACTTTATCTTATAAAATCTTATAAAAGCATCTTCAATAAATATTCGTTAATGATTGATTCATATTAAACTGGTTAAGAAACTACCAATATCCTTGTGTTCTTCAAAACAATCTTAAATAAAAACAAAAGTAGGTGACCGTTAATCGAATGAAGAAATTTATATTAATATATCAGATTTTCGTTTCTCGTTTTATAAATTAAATATAAACATATACGTGAAACAGATCTCAATTATTATTGTTTAAAATTTTTATAAATAATGATGAATTAAAACAAATAGCTTTGTGCAAAACTTTTCCGCTACTAAATCCGCAACGTTGTTTTGTAAATTTTTATAATATTGTTAAGAAAAAAAAAAAAACCCTAATTGAATTTTTTTTATTTTTAAGTAACTGAGGATTAAATTAACAATCTGAAGCTATATACATTTCTTAGTAAAACACAGAAAAGCATATCTTGGATATTTCAATCAAACCAACTTAAAACTAAACGTGATGTTTCATTTCTTCCTTATTACTCTTTTTTTTTTTTTTTTTTTTGTTAAAAACTTTTTTTTATTAAAAAACAGAAAACATTTTTAAATTACCAAAACATATCATTCTTTTATTAGTTCAAAATATTATCTATAAATTTAGTACTAAACAGCCATACAAATCAATATTTTTTCCCAGATTTAGGGAGGTAATTACTTAAAATAAAATCCATTTACAAATTGAATTTTATGGATCTTTACGAACAAATTCGAACTTTATTTTAGGGATGTTTTACTACGACACTTCACCATGAATTCTATTTAAGGCAGTGTTCAGTTTTCGACAGTAAATATTTATCCTCCAGGTGCATTATTTCATTATGCAGCTGGTCTTAATAGTCTTGGAATTCTAAAAAATATATTCAACTGGGATGCATAAATTTATCACAATTAGATAGGGAAGAAAAGTGATTTCAAAAATAGGGTTCCATTTTACCAAACACATAAAATTATTTAAAGGATTTTGTTGCATATATTAATGATTTCAGTGTAGAATTGCATAAAAGGAAAAACAATTTTCGTTTAGTAATTGGACGCTGTTTATATAAACATAATTTTATTAAAGCTTTAAGTAGTACAATTTATTAAAATAATATAATGATGTTGTATTGTTTAGAAACTTTATGTATAAGCCTCAAGATTCATTATCTATTATTATGAATATAATGCTTTGATTTACATAAATTACATTAGTTCATCATTATTATTGTAAATAAGAAAACACATAAATATTTCAGAATAATAGTCGATAATGAATATTGTAAAAAAGATTTCATTTAAATATTTAAATGGAATATTTTTACAATATTCATTATCGATTATTAAAAAGTAAAGAAATATAAAAATTTGTGGTACAAAATAATTATTATTTAATACAATCCATTATTATAGTACTTTAAAGCTAAAATATTGTATTGTATATGTACATGTATTTGCTTAAACATATTTAATATTTCTTATACCTGATATTTTGATGTAACAATTAATTACAATTTTAACAAAGCATTAATAAAATTGTCATAATGCAGTGCTTTTAAAAAAATATCAAAAGTATTAAAATTATTTTACACATTAAACAAAAATAATTTCAATGTGAATCTCTTCTTAATGTTAGTGTTTTTGTAATTTAAGTATTTTAATAATTATTTTAATTGCCTGCATCTCTAAGATAGAAACATTTTGCAAAAATATATTTTTTTTAATTTATTAGTTTATTAAGAGTCTATTTTTTTCTTTTTTGTCATGAGATACAGATTCAATTTAACGATTAATAATTTCCAAAATGTTAATTGCTTCCTTTTATAATTATTGCAATCAGTTTGAAATTTTATATCAGTTGGAATTTTTAATTTATTAATAAAGGTTTAAATAACTCATTAACCACCAGTTATCAAGAATAGCAAAAGAATATTTAAAGAAAGAAAAAATATGTATGTAATTAAATATTAACAGAAGTAACCTTCCCACCATCATCATTACTCTAATTAAATTCTTTTCATTAAACGATTATTAAAAATTAATTATTAGTATCAGATAAAATAAATTAAATTACTTCTTCTAAAATACAAAATATTAAAATAAATAGTATTTTAAAATTAATTATCCTTTTTTTATCTTTCATATCAAAAATATAATTAGACTTTATCTTGAGAAAAAAATAAAATCATATGTTTAGTTTTAGTTAGCTAATTAGAATTATCAATGTAACCATAGTTAGCTAATTTTAATTATCAAAGCAATTACCACATATTATAATTTGTTTTAATTTTACATTTCCCATTTATAAGAAAAGAAAAAAATGTTGTTCAGAATGAGAACTATTAGTATCTGTACACGAAACATTTCATTTTTAGATGAATAAAAGAGAACGTTATTAATTTTATGCGAAATGTAAAAAGTAACCTTTTCTAAGAGAATAACATCATTTATTTAACAGATACAAAATATGCAGAATGAAACTTAAAGTTACCGAATAGACAGGAGAAATCACGAAAAAGGAGCAACAATATATCGATAATATACCTTAGAAATGTGCATAAACAAAATAAATTGATTACATTGTTGGAAGATTTATGGAATGAAGCTTGAATGTTTCTAAATAAATTTGCGTAAGAAATGGTTAAACACTTTTTTATTTGTAGATATTTAAAGATTGAGTTTCAGAGGTTCTTCGTGTGATGCGATATGAAATCATTTATCAACAAATAATTTAATGAAGCATTTTAAGCATCCAAATTTATATTTTCCTTAAGCGTGTAGCTGTTAAAAATGATGCATGTTATTGTTCATGAAATCACCTTTAGCAGATTTCTACATTTTTGAAAGAGTATTTTTAATCAATGGCAACTGTTATATTAAGATCACTGGAAGAAGAATTGGTAAAGGTAGCTAGATCAGCATATCTACTGGACTTCTTCTTAGAAGGACTCTTCTCTTGGCTGACGATTCCTGTTTCATGTCTCAGAGTGTTAGGCATGGGCAGATCGACATGTTTGGTGGACTGTAGGCAAAATAGGACTTTGATTTTGGCTGATGATCCCTGGTTTAACTTGAAAAACAATAGTTTAGAAAGTTTAAAACTAGTTATCATCTCTCTAATATCGAAGAAAGAGATTCGTAAATAGAAGGCAGTATTTTTGTGTGCGTTTCTCTGTGTCTTTTTACGTGTAAGTTGAATCCTTCCATCAATCTTTCAAGAATCCTTTATAATTATGTGCGATTTATGTGGGTGTAATAGACAGATGAATTAAAAAAAGATTATCAAATAATTTCATTCGAGAAATCCAGACCATATATATTTTGAATAATGGTTGATTGATTATGTTCAGCGGCAAACATATCAATACACTGAGTGACCAGCTTGAGCTCTATACGGGAATCTTACAAAACTTTTCCGTGTTGATCTAAGAAAACTTGTGGCAATCCTCTTCCTTTGAACACAAATAGTAGTTTTGCAAGAACTACAGTTATACTTTTTCCTAACTTACTAGTATATATACTACTTTACTATCGTTTTATACTAACATCTTATAGAACTTATCTCTTACAGAATCGACAGAATCACATGCGGAATGGTTCTTGGGCCAATGGCACTCCGTAGTGAATGCACTTGTCTCATAGACAATTGACGAATGCAATTTATCTATTTATGTAAAACCTTTTATACAACCACAGATACAATTGTCAGATAACATACCATCTTACACGTTACGTTCTATTATATGCATACTTTGTACCATTATTAATAAAATAAGCGCATAGTTTTTCGAATTATCATAATTGTGATTTTTTGGAAGCTAACTGAATCGCAAACATAAAAATGTAAAGCCGTTCTAAAATTATATTTTTTATCTTAATTATTTTAAGTTATCTTACTGTCAAGCGTCATATACTTGTTAACGAATATAAAAATATTACTTGTTCTATATCTTAAACGGGTATCTGAAATACATAATTATTCATATAAAAATAGGAATTACGTATATGCTGATATTTTCTATGTTTAGGCTATTATTATTTTTAAATACATTATATATTGTTTTATATATTCTTTTATAATTTCGAAAATATTTTTAAAATTGAAGAAACAATTTACGCAATTACAACGATAGTCTTTACAACTTAAATTATTTTAATATCTTTTGTTGATTTTATACTGAAATTATATTTAGGCAAATTGTATTTTGTACAGTTGTGATGAAAGTACAAATTATAATAACATAACAAGTTATGAATCAGTAACTTTTCGAAGAACAGCAAAAGTTGAACTGTTTTACTAATATAAATTTCTTACTGGCAGAATATTTTGAAATGCACTATTTTAATATAAATAAGAATTCAATGATTTCGAAATTGATTTATATGCTAATAAAATAAGGTCACTATTGAAGTACTAGAACCATCGAATATAATTTAGATTGTCTGTAAATTCCTATTATTAATTTAGTGTAAAAAAAAGAAAAAACTAGAAGACATCGAAATTAACTGTAGTTAATAACTTACGATGTAAAGAAGGCTGACTAATTTCAGTAGAAGATTGTGTTTGCCTGTCAACATACAACTCTACCGAATATCCTATATATTATTCGTACACCCAGTAATTAAATGAAAGCTTTTCAGCTACTAACCAATTTATTTTAGAGGGCTTATAAATATGTTTTGAGCATTTTGCCTTTAAATATTAAATTATTTTATAGAATATATAAATAAATAATGCTAAAAATTTAAATATATTGATTTTGTAAGATTAATAAAATTTTACAGTTACACATTAATACAAAGTTTCTTTTATATTAATATACATTAAATCAAATTTTCCTGTAAATAAAAGCGACTATTTTCAACTCTATGAAAATCTAACTTAATTTTAAATCCATACATGTTACTGAATACAGATATAAATATTTTTTTAAATAAATATTAGCCTGTTGACAGCAAAAAAGAGAAAAAAAAATATCCATTTTTTTTTTTTTTTTTAAATGCCTAATCCATTGAATTAAAAAAAATAAACTCAAAACTGACAAAATGTTAATCTTACTGAAAGACCCTACTCTCGTCTTCAATATGAGACTGCTCGTTTTAAGGAACACTTCATTAATAATCGCTCACCATTCATTAAAATAAAAATAAAATCCCCCTTTTTTGAGTGCACTGATGCAACATCAAATAGCAATTACTGATTCTTTTATACAATTTAATGATCTCTGTAACTGAAGGGACAGTTGATAGATATCATTTAATGATTTTCAAGATGAGTGTACGGAAGAAGTTGGAAAGTAATTGAAGTTTTTTTTCTTTTTTTATCATTTATTTTTTTATGCCATTCATTATGACCCCTTGTTTTTTCAAATGCATTTTCCATTTGGAAATAAATCAGACATTTTCTTTTTAGCGAGCCTGCTAACAATAGCAGACTGTGTATTTCTTTAATCAAATTTGGATGAGTGGAAAAATAATGAACATTTCAAAAGTTAATTGCTTTATGAAAAGCACCGGATGTACATCCCATTGCTAACTCGTAGGATTAGAGATTCCATCTATTACGATTTTTTTTTTTTAATAATTTTTTTTCCCAACTAAGTACATAATGTGCTAATAAATTCATGGTATAATTCATTTTTAAATTAAAAAAATGAATAATTGGACGTTTTACATTTGCTTGATTAAATTATGTCTTTTACAATTTATCAAAATAAACTCAAATAAATAGCGTGAGTTCGAAATTATTTTTAAATATTTATTGTTACATGCCTTTTTTAGTCTCAAATTATTACTTTTTTTTCAATATTTTATAATGATACTATCGCTTATTAATTTCAAATGAAACATTTGTTTTCTTGCTCATGTTGTGTTAATAAAATAAAATGAATGACAATACATGTAAAAATGATGATAATATTTTAAAGGACGATTAACAGCATGCTGAAGATGCTTACATCATTTATTCTGAAGAACTGAAAAAAAAAGCTATCAATAATATCTTTTTTTAAATGCAAGTAAGAAATAAATGAATTTATTGTATTTCGTTTTTCTTTAATCTGTATCACATAAATTGTTTTTCTGTTATATATTCAACATAATATCCAACCAATGATTCTTTCAATTTTTAACAAGTTAACACGTTTGCTGATGTAATAAAAGCTATAAATAACTCAAATTAAAATATTGCACGCTAGGCATACATGAACTATCATTTGTAAAGTTTCATTTATTTTTTTTTTAATTTTAAATTTTTTTGAAATGGATTGAAAATAAATTTTATAATTGACACTAAATTGTATAAGCAACATATAAAATTAAATGTTTATATGTTATATTGCTGCAATATTAATTTTAATTTATCAAACTTATTAGAAAAACTTTCATTCATTTGAGTCTTTTTGAAACAGACCAAACAGATTTATTTTGGTTAACCTATATCCATTGAAACATGTTAATATCACGTGTATGGTATTGTTGTGAATTATTATGAATATTAACATTTTAGTTTTGCTAATAATCTATTCTGTCGATTTTTAAATATGTAACTGATTTTAGTTACAGAAAAATATAGTTGTATAATGATACAGAATGAATTCTATGTGGAATATTCTGTTTATAAACCATTTAGTATTTCGTATGCTTGATACTGAGCTACAAATATTTTCTTCTGAAATTTAGAATATTGTTATGTAACCTGGTATTGTTATTATCCATTATCCCTATATTGTTATTAACCTAGTATTGAATATATATATACATATTTTTTTTTTTGCAAAAAATATCATATCGTTTTCCGATGTGCAATTTCGAATTTTTAGTAATGTTATTAACACATTTGAAAGAGACTGGATAGTTTCTTTTTAAGTAAATATTGTAGTATTTTTAAGCACTTAAATAAATATCGAATAAAATTATAAGTTTTTTATTAAATAAAATCATTTATTGCGGAATATTTTCTACAGGATTTTAATTTTTCAAATGTATAATAAACATTGCAAACTGCTTTATTATTTTATTCAAATTTAAAAAAAAATGTTGTTCAATTAAAAACATTTGAAATGGCCTATTGTTTTAATTAAAATATAGTACGCATGTCCATTAAGAAAACATTTGAAATGGTTTATTGCATACATTGGGATTCTGTGTCTTAGTTAGCTTTCGTATTTATGGTAAAATATTTTTTCTATTTAACTGTCGTATGGAAAGTAAGTAGAAAATTAAGTTAAGAAATTACCATACTTAATTATGCCACTAATTACGGCATTTAAGGAAACTCTACAGAGGTTATAATAGACTACACTTGCACAAATTTAACACATTGCTAATTATGTCTCTGTAAAAATTTAAAAGTTAATGAATTATATTTAAAAATGAGTTAATGAAAATTAAACTTCAAACAATATGTGTAAGAAGACTGATTACATTTTTTTTTAAACTGAAATTTAGACTGTCAAAGTCAATTCTCTTAAATTTAATATACATTTTAGCTAAAAAAATATAAAAAAAACCCTAATAGTTGTGTATTATTATGCTGTCTAACCTGCCACGTAAAGGTATAGATTGAAGATATAAGGTATTCATATTGCAAAGGTATACATGCTAGATTAAATAGATTAAATATAGAACACGTAACCTGCTGGTTTAAATAGAATTTCCTAAAAAAATATAAGGCAAAGAACATATTTAGAGCATCACTTTATGGGTAAGCACATTTAAAATTTAATGCTTATTTTACAGCTGACTGAAGTAGGTAGTCAAAAATTGTAAAGGAGGTTGTAAATAAGTAAAATAGCAAGAAAACAAGGCGTTTTCTAGCAAAAGGCAAAGCGCAGAAAGGGTATGCGAGGTAATATGAGTGAAATACTTTTATACAGCGATAACGATTTGTAAGGTGTAGAATACACATGTTTGAAGACAAATATTACAAGCGATAAGATTTTACGTTAACATTCGTGTTCTTTATATTCTTATGAATGAAGAGTGAATATGACCTAGATTCATACGAGTGTTCTAAAAAGAAAGGAATTAATGAATACCTTTTTTATATGACTGACTGTATTAGAAAGAAAGATCAGAAAAAAACTTTTAACTTTTCGCAAATAATTGATACAGAATGAGCATTCCGCCTATTTCCTTGATTGCACAAATATTGGACATATCTTGTCCACTTTTTGCAAAGACTGCTTCAAAGAAAAACAGTGACAGCAATAGTACGAATTGAAACCATGCCAACTAGTTACACGTCGTGAATGAATAGCTCCTTATTATTGGCATGTGTTTTACTTCAATTAAGTTCAGCAGTTCCAGTAACGAGTGTTTTACACAATGAAAAATAAAAGAATTTCTATCGGGTAGCTTTTACTTGCTTGTTCTAAGCTCAAATTTTATGTTTTTACAAAATCAAATACGGTAAAATTTAAATTAGTATTATTCCTTAATAAAGTAAAATAAAAATTTACGTTATTTTTTTATCTTATGGAATTAATTCAAATAGTGTATTATAAAAATAAATATAATTATTTAATGAATATGAAATGCCCAATAGATTTAAGAACAAACGTATTACTAATATTTATTATGATGCTGGGGATTAAACTTTTAAATTACACTCAAGAGCCAAAACATTATGAACTCTTGCCAATAACGAGTTGGCCTACCTTTGGCGCGCAACACAGCTTCAACCCAGCTTGGCATGGATGTCACAAGTCCTTGGTAGATGGCTGAAGACAGATTGTACCAGATGTTTAAGCAACGGTCACGCAAATCCGAGATATTGTCTTTGAACTCTGAGCTGCCGTCCCAGGACATCCCAAATGTGTTCTATCAGATTGAGTCTCCGGTGAGTTAGGCAGCCAGGACATTAACTGGAATTCAGCATCGTGTTCCTGGAACCACTGCAACACAATTTTAGCCTTGTGACAAGGGGCGTTGTCCTGTTGGAACATTCCATTTTCAGCTGGATAAACAGAGGCCATGTAAGGGTGCAACTGGTCGGCAATGTTGTTCAGATACCCTGTTGCATTCATGGTCTGCTCTACCACAACCAGGGGTCCCAGAGACGCCCAAGAGAACGTCCCCCAAAGCATAATACCGCCACCACCGCCCAGTGTATGACCTACTGTACATTGAGGGAGCAACTGTTCGCCTGGAAGACGGCCTATCATGACGCGGCCATCGGCGTGATGAATGACAAACCGTGATTCATCTGGCCAAGCAACTCTCTCCCACTGATCCATGGACCAGTCACGATGTTCTCGGACCCAGCGCAGGCGCAGTTGGCGATGACGCTTGGTCAGCAAAGGCACACGAGTGGAACGTTTGCTGCGTAGCCTCATATCCAACAGTGTACGCTGAACAGTGTGCTCCAATACTATTCTACTTGGCCCTGCATTGTATTGGGCTATCAGCTGAGCCACTGTCTGGCTCCGGTTTTGCTTCACCATGCGAGACAGTCTCCGATGCCCTTTTTCTTTGATAGCGTGTGGACGTCCAACACCATGTCGTCTACTGCTGGTTTCACCGTCATTCATCCACTTTGCATAAGTACTAACAACTGTAGATCGCGAACAACCCACGAGTCATGCTTTTTCGGAAATACTTGTTAAAAGCCTTCGAGCCATTACAATCTGCCCTCTATCGAAGTCGCTTAGATCCGCAGCCTTTCCCATCACACACAGAAGTAAGTGAAAGAATGATTCTTCAGACTCTCCAGCAGCAGTTAAATACTACTTCCACCTGATAACGTGCAGTCCACGTCATCCAGGCGAGTTCATTGCAAAATATAGGGGTGGTCATAATGTTTTGGCTCTTGATTGTATAACCTCGTGACCCTGTAGCAATATGGGCGGGACTTTCGACTCCTACAGTATGTATTGATGTTCCTTTTTTTAAAAATTAAATAATTCACAGCACATTTGTAAAACAAATAACTGCATCTTTTTCAACAAACAGATTGTATGGTGAAGTTTTATGCTGTTATGTCAATGAGAAACCTTCAACACAACGTTAAAATTTACAACACATTTATTGATCCTAATTACAACGCAACTAATCTAATCGCCTACTAAAAAAACTTTAATGCAAATTTCAAAGTTTTCCAGCGCATTTATAATTCTAATTGCAATCTAAACTAATACTAGCCAAACTGAGAACTGAATGTTTACAATCAATTATGCCATTCTCAAGAACAGCCTGCTGCATTAGCATGCTTGCGTGACACACAGTAGTTTCATATTATGTTCCATACATAAACACAAACTAAAATTTAAAACCAAACCAAACTATAATTTTATTGTTGATTTGTTCTGTTCTTCACATTTCTTAATTAACCTTGGTGGCAAAAGCTAAACTAACCTAATCATAATATAAATTTCAATACCTCAAATACCAGAATCTGTAAAGTATTGTAATAATGTTAAGGGAAATCTTTTCTACAAATTCAGAAACTGAAAGCATCAACTTCCAAGACAGTCTCATTCTCACGTACCTTACGATGAAACGTTCGTGATAAAATTAGTGAAATGCTCTCTGATGAATATAAAATATAGTTTCGTTAATGATTTCCTAATAAGACATATGTAATGTATTTTATAATGCATAATGTATAATAAATAATGTATTTTATTTTAGAATAAAATATCATTAGCTCATAATAAGAATTACGATTAAATAAAATATTCAAAAACATTCAAATCCCAAAGTATTGTATTTTTATTTTTTTTATAATTTTTTACCATTTAATATATATATATATATTACTATTTATTATCATTTAATGTTAAAAAATTCATACTAATATGATAATAGTATTTTAACATCCAATTTGTGTACATAGTATTATTTCAAACTTGAGAATTTTGAAACATTTACATCGTTAGAACTTTTTTACGTGTTGATAATTCAGATCATGATAATATTGTCCTGAAACATGAAAAATATATTGGGCAGTCTGTAAATAGTTTAAAATGTTTCAGACAAGCTGTTATTGGTAAAATACTCACCAATACTTAATATTCAATTAAATGAAACTTTACATTTCTGAAGAGATTTAAGGAATTATTCTGCATTCAATGTAAATTGCATACAACGATTTTCATTAAAATTTCAAACGATTATTAAATTATTTTGCACTTCAAAGTCACATCTTGCTTAATATTTTTTTTTATAAAATTAATATAGGCCCGTCACAAAAGGCAACACACACACTCAAAAATGGCATACATTTCATAATTATCAAACATGAAAAGCTGCAATATTTTTCATATTGAAATACAAATTGCGTTCAGATAACACTTTAAACTGATTATAAGAAACAATTCATTTAAAAAAATCACATAAAACTTGAAGGAAAATAAAAATTTAGCATGTACAATTGAAAATAATGTCTATATCGTGTAACATGTTCTTGTGAATTAATGACAGTTCGTACTCAAGCATTGAAATCAATATATTTTATGATTGGTTAGTTGTAGTTTTCTGGCACAAGGGCCCTTCTGCGCCAACAACGGTAATCTTTTTTAAATTCAGGTAAAATATTTTATGAGGTGTTTTGTGTAGTTTCAGACCACCTTTCTAACAAAGCATTTTTTTAAAGAATTTTTATCTCGGGCTCTGTACTTTCTAATTTTTTTTCAAGTTCATCTTATAAATGTTCAATAGATTTCAAAGCAGGCTAATCAAGAGCGATATATCAACTAGAAGGAGCCATTGCTTCACAAACTTAGCTGTATATTTTGGATTGTTGTTATACTAAAATATCCACTGACTACCAAGCTACAAAATATCAAGAGATATCTACACATTATCTTTTCTGATCTTGGTTTTTAAAAGTGTAGATTGCAATGTATTAAAATTGTTTATATTTACGGCAGTGTAATTCATGTATAGGAATGTTAAATAATTTTTAATGTAATACTTCGATCTATTTGAAATATTGTATTTCTTCTGTATTTATAGTTTCAAAAATTGGTTTTAAAACTAGTCCAAATGTTTCTAAAATAATTGCATCGATAGTATCAGCATAAAGATTTTGTCAATTTACAGCATTCTATATCTGGTAAACAGGATCAAATATTATATATTATTTATTTCAAATAATTCTGTGTTTACATGCTTTAAAAATTATAATATATTATAAAACTAAATATTTAAAAAAAATACTTTCGTTCATTCTTTAACTTGAAAGAAAAGATTTATTACAACAATAAATTTGCTGTAATGTTAACAATAACTTGAAACCTTTTTTTTACTCCTTGTTTTAAGTAATAAATTTCATTCCCAGAACTTTATAAAACTATATAGATATATTAAAATATCTTTTAGAAATCCTCCACTTCACTTACCTATGCAATATTAAATAAAGGTTAACTTTTAAATAAAAAATTACTCCTGCAATAATAGTTTAAATCGTAAAATCATGACAGAAAATATTTTATTAATTCATTTAATATATGATTGAGCTTTTGGTGAAATATTTCTTTTATTCCTCCTAAGGGAATATAAATATAATTCAAAATCCTAACAAAGGATTTTGTAGTTTATTTTGTTCCCTAAAATAAGTCAAGTTAATAATAACAAAACCACATAATAACCCTGGTACTAAAATTTGTTTTGAAGAAAGGAGTTTTATTCTCCAAAATATTAATAATTAAATTATGGCAAAAATTATTAATTTAATTATTCATTATGAACTTAGAATTTTATCTTTTCCTCAGCAATTATGCTTGAAACCTTTATGTTTGATTTCAAAATAAAACAAAAATATTCTTTCAGGGTGAATTTTATGAATAATTTTACTGAAATTTAATGTTTGGTTGATCATTATCTTAATGAAATTATATCTTAATTCATTATAGGAAATGGCCATGAAGTTAACATCATATATTAAAAAATAATGCTGAAATTGAAAAGCTTAAGCGCTTTAATTTTACCGTTTATTTCTAATAATTTCTAAACATTTTTTTTCAAAAAATTTTTATAATTTTCTATTTCTACTTATGACATGAAATTTACATTTCATAAAAATTATTGATTAATATATTAGATCTGCTAAATAATAAAAAAGTGTTAAAATTTTAAAAATAAATTTTTTTTATTTTTAGCTTAATTTAACGTGAAAAAAATTATAAAAAATTATGAAAATATTTTACAATTCAAAAATTATATTTTCTCATTTTGTTTAAATTCATGAAAAATAAATTTAAAAATAATAAATTCTCTAATATTTTGTTAATTTTTGCTTTCAAGATATTAATCTACTTCATTGTAAAACATCTACTTTATATAATGATAAATAAATAAATTTTTCGTGAAAAATAATAATCGGTAGTTTAAATAATTGTAATCATATCATAAATATGCTTAAATTTTTCAGTTTAAAAACAATATAAATCCGTATTTCATAACGTATTTAGAGAAAATATTTAATTTGAAAAATTATACTAATTCTATTTTCTTTTATGAAACTAATATATTCCAATTTTTCATTTTTTAAATATTTTTTTTAAATAAAAAATGATGTTCCAATTAGGAAATTCCATGCCTACAAACAGAGATGGGGAGTTAGAGTGTAGAGTTGCAATCATGAGTTCGGTTACTTTCTCGACTATTTTATTAAAATATAATTTATTTTTTGAAAATTTGAGAAATTCAATGTAAAATAAAATGTTTATGAGGATATTCATTCGTAGCTTTAAAAAATACAAACAGCAACAATAATAGTTACTGCTTTTTACTATTTTAACATCAAGCTGAGTAAGATAAGGTGATAGATTCTTCTTGGCACCGGGACATATAAAAAAAAGGTTTTCTTGAATCAACATGAAAGATATTATGGAAACTATTATATTATTAAAGAAAAATAAGGTTTAATGTATAACAGATATATCATCTTTATATTTAAAATGTGACATTTTATTTTGCTTTTCTTAAGCTAATCTCTATTACTTTAGTAACTGTTGATGTGGTACTGTTATTTTGATAATATATGTGTGGTTTAGGTGAACAAATTTAGAGTATACAAGATTGTATTTTCAGTAAATTGAAATACTACACCTCTCAAGCCATAAAAAATATTTTTATCTGAAAAACCGCTTTTAATGATATTTAGGTTCACTAAAAGTTATTGAATTTTTTTCTTAATTCCTTAAATATTATACTATAATTATTGTATATGGCAGATATGTATTGACAGATTACCCAGCCCCATCTTCAAATCACAGTAATTATTTTATATATAGCCCCCAATTTGTTAATTTCAATGTAACTCTTCAATCATTTTTGTTTTTGTATGTTTAATATGCAAAATTTCCAAACAGGTAATTCAAAATTTATATTTATATTAATTTTTTGAAATACCTTATTTAAAATTATTTTTTTAAAAAAGGTTATTGAATGATATATTTTTGTCTCATTAAATTTAAAATATAATTATTTTTATTCTACATTTAAAATAGAAATAAGAGTAACGTGACGGATAAAAACATCATGCGTCTCAGAAAATAAAAATTAATGCCTAAAATTATAAAAAAAAACATTAATGGTAATAATGGTCTATGATTTTTATAGGAGGAAACCGTCATGGTTTTAAAAAGCTGTCGTTATAAATATCCGGTTTTTTTAAACTTTTTATATCGCCACATATTTTTATTACTGAAACAAAATTTATTGGTCTACTTGTTTAAGTTTCAATTGTATATTTAAAAGTAAAGATTAGATATGTCAATCATTTTACTTTAATTCTATAATATTTATTTGTGTTTTACATGATTTCTTCTTACATAGAAAAATATTAGTATCATTCTGAATGAAATATTGCTTTCGTTATAAAATATTTTTTTATAGAAAAAAATATAACATATTTAAGCTTATAAATTATTATTATTGTATATCAATATAAAAGACAATGCATCACTTATGATTAATTTGTTTTACTTCTTAAATTATACATCAACATATTCCACAATTTTGTAAATATATTTAACATTGTTACATTCTTACAAAGCTATCTTTACATAATCCAGATCAGCTGAAATTTAAATAATATCTATCATTTCTATTTCTATTTTTTTTTTTTTTTGTAAAGAAAAAACATTAAATGGATCTATTTTCCAAAATAAAAAAAAGTGTCAAATTACTTGAATTTACTTTTTTACATTACGTTTCGTCTGCATTTTACTTTTTTACATTAAAAAAAAGTGTAAAAAAATGTGTTTGGTTAAACATGAAAAGGAAGAATATTCGAATAAAAAAAAGATTGTTCATATTTTAATGCATTTTTTTTCCTTCTTTTTCATTGGGGATTCAGATGTTTTTACCTTACAAAAAATTCGGTATTGTTGAGAACTCATTTCTCCTTCTAAAAAAATCCGAAAAACGTGTTGGCCAACTTGATCGCTAAAACCTTTATTTACCATCCCATAGCCTGTCGAGTTTCGTCATAAAGAGTCCCTTAAGGCTATGTGAGCGTGTAAACAACGTAATGGTGTAGAGAAAAAAACTTACCTTAAGAAATTTTTTATGCATGCAATTTTCCCATATGATATCTTAAAAGAAAATTGCATTTATGGCTGTAGTGTGAAAGATGCTTTGCTAAAGAGATGGGGAAAAAATGGTAAACTGTCGGGTTTTTCAAGCTTTGTTAAAAAGTGTCGCCATCGGGAATTTAATTAAAAAATTGTTGAAGAGGCTTTAAAACACTTTTTTTTCTCCTGATTTCGTGCTTGCATTTAAGGTGGATTATTTTCTTAGCATGAATATTATGCAGACGCAGGTTATACAAAAGTATTTTTTTCTCATATCTAGCAATGAATTTTTGCTTCATTCAAGTACTTTGCATATTCTAAAATAAATCCATAATGAAAAAGTTATTAGTTTTTTTTATCTCGTCAGTGTTATTTATTAAATTTCATCAGCAGCAGAGAAATTTTCAGCTTTGTCTGATCTTGTAATGGGAAGCTAGTCCTTGGTTGTGATATATTATGGAGATAGGTTGTTTATTACTTTTTTGTGACTGCTTTTATTATTATCGCCATGTTAATTCATAAAGACTGAAATACAAAAAAAAAAAAAAAAAAAAAAAATTCAATTCAAAGAAGAAAAAAATTGCTTAAATTAATTTTTGGTACTCAGAAAAATAATAAAATTAATGCCTAAATATAATGTGTTACAAATTATTCATTGTTACATTAAATTAATGTGAAAGTAATTGGTATATATATGAAAATATATAATATAATGTAAATATAGAATATAAGAAAATGCATAATATATATGTGAAAATAATTGTTAAAGAGATTCATGAAAATCGTTACTTTTAACCGAAAATTTCTGTAGTGTTTCCTAAATTTACGACAGTAGGAACTATAAAATTTAGATAAAAATTCAGATAATTTTCAGTTAAAAATAACGATTTTCATGAATCTCTTTAACAATTATTTTCATAAACTATATATACAAAATAAAAAACAATAAAATTATCAATCTACAAGTAAGAGAAAATAAATATGAAAGTTTTCAGATATTTATCCTAAATACAAATATCTCTTCTAAGAAATTCTCATTTTATTGTATAATTTAATCGGGGACTTTTAACATAAGTATTTAAAACAACTTACTTTTTCAGCATATTAGATCACAGCTGTTAGTTAGTGAATCTATTTTATATATGAAATTAAATTTTTTTCAAAAAATTATCCCCTTAATTCAAGAGCCGCAGTTTTAAATGACTGTTCCTGTATACAAATAAAGCATATTAAATTTTATACTTATATTTGTTAACGTTTAATTGTATATTAAAATATCTAAATTTCTTAAAATAAAGCAGTTTAAAAATAATCCAAATCCAAAATAAAAAATATATTAATGCTTTACGTGAATGTGTAAAGTGTTCAATTGTCACTACATTCATGTTAAATAAACAATTAAAATATTTGAGTGTAAGAAATTTTTTTTTTATTCAAATAGCATAAATTAGAAAATTTTTATTGTTGTTTTGTATTATTGCTGCATTTTGCTTTGTAATCAAAAAAATAATTTGTTGCTTTGTATTTTTTCAGAAAATTGTTAAAAATATATATTTAATCTAACTGAAAATTTTTCAGTAACTGAGGATTTTAAAATAGCAATCTGAAGCTAAACATTTTTCTTAGCAAAAACAGAGAAAAACATATCTTGAATATTTCAATCAAACCAACTAAAAACTAAACGTGATGTTTCATTTCTTTCTTATTACTCTTATTTTTTGTTAAAAAATTATTTTAATGAAAAACTAAAATCATTTTTAAATTACCAAAACATATCATTCTTTTATTAGTTGAAAATATTATCTATAAATTTAATATTAAACAGCTATATAAGTCAATATTTTTTCCCCAGATTTAGGGTGGTAATTACTTAAAATAAAATCCATTTACAAATTGACTTTTATGGATCTTTACGAACAAATTCGAACTTTATTTTAAGGATGTTTTACTACGACACTTCACCATGAATTCTATTTAAGGCAGTGTTCAGTTTTCGACAGTAAATATTTATCCTCCAGGTACATTATTTCATTATGCAGCTGGTCTTAATAGTCTTAGAAATCTCAAAAATATATTCAACTGGGATGCATAAATTTATCACAATTAGATAGGGAAGAAAAGTGATTTTAAAACAGGATTCCATTTTACCAAACACATAAAAGTATTTAAAGGATTTTGTTGCATATATTAACGATTTCAGTGTAGAATTGCATAAAAGGAAAAACAATTTTGGTTCAGTAATTGGCCGCAGTTTATTCAAACATAATTTTATTAAAACCTTAAGTAGCACATTTTATTGAAATAATATAATGATACTTGTATTGCTTATAAACTTTATGTATAAGCCTCAAGATTCATTATTATGAATATAACGCTTTTATTTACATAAATTACATTAGTTCATGTTTATTATTGCAAATAAGAAAACACATAAATATTTCAGAATAATAGTCGATTATGAATATTATATAAATATTCTATTTGAATAAAGTAAAGAAATATCAAAATATTTCGTACAAAATAATTGTATTTTAATACAATCAATTATTATATAATACAACCAATTATTATTTAATACAATCCATTATTATAGTACTTTAAATCTAAAATATTGTATTGTATATGTACATGTATTTGCTTAAACATATTTAATATTTCTTATACCTGATATTTTGATGTAACAATTAATTACAATTTTAACAAAGCATTAATAAAATTGTCATAATGCAGTGCTTTTAAAAAAATATCAAAAGTATTAAAATTATTTTACACATTAAACAAAAATAATTTCAATGTGAATCTCTTCTTAATGTTAGTGTTTTTGTAATTTAAGTATTTTAATAATTATTTTAATTGCCTGCATCTCTAAGATAAAAACATTTCGCAAAAATATTTTTTTTTTAATTCATTAGTTTATTAAGAGTCTATTTTTTTCTTTTTTGTCATGAGATACAGATTCAATTTAACGATTAATAATTTCCAAAATGTTAATTGCTTCCTTTTATAATTATGGCAATCAGTTTGAAATTTTATATCAGTTGGAATTTTTAATTTATTAATAAAAGTTTAAATAATTGATTAACTACCAGTTATCAAGAATAGCAAAAGAATGTTTAAAGAAAGAAAAAATATGTATGTAATTAAATATTAACAGAAGTAACCTTCCCACCATCATCATTACTCTAATTAAATTATTTTCATTAAACGATTATTAAAAATTAATTATTAGTATCAGATAAAAAAAATTAAATTTCTTCTTCTAAAAGACAAAATATTAAAATAAATAATATTTTAATATTAATTATCCTTTTTTTTATCATTCATATCAAAAATAAAATTAGAAAAAAAAATAGATCATATGTTTAGTTTTAGTTAGCTAATTTGAATTATCAATGTAACCATAGTTAGGTAATTTTAATTATCAAAGCAATTACCACATATAATTTGTTTTAATTTTACATTTCCCATTTATAAGAAAAGAAAAAATGTTGTTCGAAATGAGAAAAGATAGTATCTGTACACAAAATATTTCATTTTTAGACGAATAGAAGAAAACGTTATTAATTTTTGGCGAAATGTAAAAAGTAACATTTTCTAAGAGAATAGCATCATTTATTTAACAGATACAAAATATGCAAAATGAAACTTAAAGTTACCAAATAGACAGGAGAAATCATGAACAAGGAACAACAATATATCGATATCTCAGAAATGGGCATGAACGAAATAAATTGATTACATTGTTGGAAGATTTATGAAATGAAGCTTGAATGGTTCTAAATGAATTTGCGTAAGAAATAGTTAAACACTTTTTTATTTGTAGATATTTAAAGATTAAATTTCTGAAGTTCTTCGTGTGATGTGATAACAAATCATTTATCAACAAATAATTTAATGAAACCTTTTAAGCATTCAAATTTATGTTTTCCTTACACATGTAGTTGTCAAAAATGATGCATGTTATTGTTCATGAATTCATCTTTAGCAAATTTATATATTTTTGAAAGAGTTCGTTTAAATTTTTATGTATTGCTTGTACTTTAGATCAAGGGCAAGTGCAATATTACGATCGCTAAAGGAAGTGTTAGAAGTAGGTAGATCAACATGCCTCTACTGGACTGCAGGTCCAGGAACAGCTCTTCTCTTGGTTGATGATTTCTGGTTTAATTCGAAAAATAATAGTTTAGAAAACAAGTTATCAGCAATGAAATATTGATGAAAGATATACATATAGAGAAGGTAGTACTTTTGTGTGGGATGATATCTCTTTAGATTGTCCATAGACCTCCGTGTGGCCAGGCTTTATTGTTAATCTTTTCTGTTTCATATACTTTGGTAGAAGTTTTAAAACACAAATTCAATATTTAGGAGATTCAACTAAGAATGACTTAGAAATATGATGGATATAAATTACCAGAAGATGTGCTAATATGTACTCCAACAGCCCTTAGTTTCATCCTTGTTGTAGCCACTGTTAGGATGTTGTCACTTTCTACTGTATTCAAAAGATTTTAGGAAGATTGTCTGGCCCGGGTACATCAACTATTAAGGATCCCTTGTTTTATATCTCAGAGATGGGCAGATCAACATGTTTACTGGATTGCAGGCCAAAGTAGGGTTTTTATTTTGGCTGATGAGCCCTCGTTTAACATGAAAAACAATAGTTTAGAAAGCTTAAAACCAATTATCATCCAAATATCGAAGAAAGTGGCCTAGAGAGATGTAGTATTTTGTATGGGTCTCTTTAGATGGGTTCTTCTGTGTCTTTTCACATGGAACCATGGAAGTTCAAATTTTTAAAGAAAATATTCTTTATAATTATGTGCGATTTATGCAGGTGTAACAGACAGAGGAATAAAAATAAATTATTGAATTATTTCACCCAACAAATCCAGACCATATATATTTTGTATAGTGGATGATTATCTTCAGTAACAAACTTACCAATACAATGAGCGACCAGCTTGAGATTTGGACATTAATCTTGCAAAACTTGTTCGTGTTGCTCTAACAAAGCTTGTTGCGATACTCTTCTTTGGATATTGCAACACCAGGAGTAATTTTGCAAGAACTAAGGCTATCGATGTATATTAACCTGATGTATCCTAATTTTGGCAGAATCACCTATGGCATGTGTTGTATTGGTTCTGAGGGTAATGGCACTCCGTATTGAATATACTTGTCTTGCAGACAATTGACGAATCCAGTTTGTCTATGTATGAAAAAACTTTTATCTAACTACAATTGTCTGATAAATTACCACCTTACACTTTACCTTCTATGATATGAATTCTTTGTACCAGTATGAATAAAATAAGCACATACTTTTTCGAGTTATCGTTATTCATGTTATTTTTGGAAGCCAACTGAATAGCAAACATAAAAATATAAAGCAGTTCTGAAATTATATTTTTTATCTTAATTATTTTAAGTTCTCTTACTGTAAAATTTCATAAACATATTAACAAATATGAAAATATTACTTATTCTATTCAACGAGTTTTTAAAATACATAATTATTCATATAAAAAATAAGAATTACGAATATGCTGATATTTTCTATGTTTAGGTCATTATTGTTTTTAAATATATTAAGTACTGTTTTATAAATTCCTTTATAATGTCAAAAATATTTTTTAAATTTAACGAAGCATTTTACGCAATTATAACGAAATTTTTTCAACTTAAATTATTTTATTATCATTTGTTGATTTTATCCTGAAATTATATTGATGCAAATTATATTTGTACTTTTGTATTTTGTACTTTTTGTATATTTTGTATTTTTGTTATGTTAATATAATTTGTATTTTCATCACAAGGTATGAATTAGTAACTTTTTGGAGAACAGCAAAAGTTTAACTGCTTTACGAATATACATTTTTTATAAGCAGATTATTTTAAATGCATATTTTTAATGGAAATACGAATTTAGTTATTTCAAAATTAATTAATATATTTTTAAAATCAACTTTAGAAGTACTAGAACCAACGACGATAATATAGATTGCAGAATTCCTATTATTAATATAGAGTAAAAAAAAAAAAAAAGAACTAGAAGACATCGAAATTAAATGTAGTTAATAACTTACAATGTAAAGAAGGCTGACTAATTTCAGTAGAAGATTGTGTTTGCCTGTCAACATACAACTCTGTCGAATATCCTGTATATTATTCGAACACCCAGTAATTAAATGAAAGCTTTTCAGCTACTAACCAATTTATTTTAGAGGGCTTTTAAATATATAGGATATTTTGTCTTTAAATATTAAATGATTTTGAAGGATATACTAAATAATGCTAATAATTTAAATATATTGATTTTGTAGAATTAATAAAATTTTACGTTTTTAAAATAATATTTTGTGTTTAATAAATATGGTTTCAAAACTAAAAAAAAAGAAGGTTTTTGCACTGAAACATTTTGATTTCAGGTACAAAAAAATTATAATATTAGAACGTTAAGCTCAAAAATCAAAAATATATATTAATTATTTTGATAAAAATTATATAATTTATTGAATAAAATGTTTCTGATAAAATGCTGATTTAGAAAAAAAAATTTTTCGCGGTTCTAAAATTAAATTATAAAATCTCTTCTCAGGCAGAACAGAACAGAAATTAGTACAAATTGAAATTAAAACGTTTCTACATTTAACTATGATTAGATTGCCAAAAAACAGCATAAAGTTTTTTGTTTAGTAATATAGAATTCAGGCTCTCATTATGAAACTATTAGCTTGTTGAAAAGATAAACAAAATAGAATATCTAATATGTTTATAAATCAGTTGAATAAATGAAGTTTCAAATTGACAAAATGTTAATCTGAGAGAAGCATGTTTTTTTTTTACCTTTAAGATGAACCGCATTCTAAGAAAGTTTATTTTACAAAAGCATAACATATATCTTTATTTATAGATTATAACTTCCGTTATAGATTTATATTTTTATTTATAGACTAGATCCATTTAGAGGGGCCTGATGGTCGAGTGTCTGGCGATCGAGGCCACAGATTTCGAATTCGAGTCCCTGTGTGTAATGGATGTTTGTAGTAGTTCGAAATCCACTTTAAACCATAGGTCCTAGTATATGCCTATAACTACACCACATCACATCATTGTGCCTAGAGCTGATATGCCCTGCCCCTTTACTGTTTGGGTGAGAAGTCTGATTGGGCTCTGTGACGCTCTACGGTCGAATGAGGCCGGGACCTACGGCTTAATGTGGATTCCTAACCACTACAAACATCCATGGCACCGCCGGAACTCGAACTCGTTACCTGTGGCATCGAGCGCCAAAGTGTTAGACACTCGGAAATGCAGGCCCCGGTCTAATATGACTGTAAAGCATTGGGCATAAAGCTGACAAACATCTTTCCTGTTTTGGAATCTGATAATAGGCAGACGACCATTGATCAACATGAACTGTATTGCCAAGGAGATACGAGTAGGATAGGCTATTTAGAAATTAATATATAGTTTAATTTTAGATTATAATATATAGTAGCTTCCTTTAAAGATTAATATCATTTGTAGATTAATTTACAGCTTTATTTATTGATTAATATATAGATTTACTGCCAGATTTATCTAAAACTTCTGTTACATTTAATACATATTAATATATTAAATTATATCATTTTTTTCCTCTAAATAAAAGCGAATATTTTAAACTCTATGAAAATATAATTTAATTTTAAATCCATGCATGTTACTGAAAGCAGTTATAAAAAGTTTTTAAATAAATATTAGCCTGTTGACAGCAAAAGCCAGAGAGAAAAAATATACATTTATTTTTTTTTTTAAAAAGCGCCTAATCCATTGAATTAAAAAATAAACTCGAAACTGACAAAATGTTAATCTCACTGAAAGACCCTACTCTCGTCTTCAATATGAGACTGCTCGTTTTAAGGAACACTTCATTAATAATCGCTCACCATTCATTAAAATAAAAATAAAATCCCCCTTTTTTGAGTGCACTGATGCAACATCAAATAGCAATTACTGATTCTTTTATACAATTTAATGATCTCTGTAACTGAAGGGACGGTTGATAGATATCATTTAATGATTTTTAAGATGAGTGTACGAAAGAAGTTGGAAAGTAATTGAAGTTTTTTTTTCCTTTTTTTATCATTTATTTTTTTATGCCATTCATTATGATCCCTTGTTTTTTCAGATGCATTTCCCATTTGGAAATAAATCAGAGATTTCTTTTTTAGCGAGCCTGCTAACAATAGCAGACTGTGTATTTCTTTAATCAAATTTGGATGAGTGGAAAAATAATGAACATTTCAAAAGTTAATTGCTTTATAAAAGCACAGGATGTACATCCCATTGCAAACTCGCAGGATTAAAGATTCCATCTATTATGATTATTTTTTTAATAATTTTTTTTCCATACTAAATACATAATGTGCTAATAAATTCATGGTATGATTCTTTTTTAAATTAAAAAAATTAATAATTGGACGTTTTACATTTGCTTGATTAAATTATGTCTTTCACAATTTATCAAAATAAACTCAAATGAATAGCGTGAGTTCGAAATTATTTTAAAATATTTATTGTTACATGCTTTTTTTTATTCACAAATTATTATTTTTTTTTTAAATATTCTATAATGATACTATCTCTTATTAATTTGAAATGAAACATTTGTCTTCTTGCTAATGTTGTGTTAATAAAATAAAATGAATGACAATACATGTAAAAATGATGATAATATTTTAAAGGACGATTAATGGCAGGCTAAAGATGCTTACATCATTTATTCTGAAGAATTGAAAAAAAAAGCTATCAATAATATCTTTTTTTAAATGCAAGTAAGAAAAAAATGAATTTATTGTATTTTAGTTTTCTTTAATCGGTATAACATAAATTTTTTTTCTGTTATATAATCAACATATTATCCAACCAATGATTATTTCACTCTTAAAAAGGTTAAACACGTTTGATGATGTAATAAAAGCTATAAATAACTCAAATTAAAATATTGCATGCAAGGTATACATAAACTATCATTTGTAAAGTTTCATGTAGTTTTTTTTAAATTTTAAAGTTTTTTTAAATGGATTGAAAATAAAATTTATAATTGCCACTAAATTGTATAAGCAACATATAAAATTAAATATTTATATCTTATATTGCTGCAATATTAATTTTAATTTATCAAACTTATTAAAAGTACTTTTATTTATTTGAGTCTTCTTGAAACAGACCAGACATAATTATTTTTGTTAACCTATATCCATTGAAAACATGTTAATATCACTTGTATGTTATTGTTGTGAATTATTATGGGAATTATTATAAATATTAACATTTTAGTTTTGCTTATAATAAATACTAAAGTTTTAATTTTTCTGACAACTAGACTCTATTCTGTTGATTTTTAAATATGCAACTGCTTTTAGTTATAGAAAAATATGGTTATATATATTATGGTTGTATACAGAATGAATTCTATGGGGAATATTCTGTTTATAAATCATTTAGTATTTTGTATGCTTGGTACTGAGCTACAAATATTTTCATCTGAAATTTAAAAATATTGTTATGTAACCTAGTATTGTTATTATCCAGTATCCGTATATTGTTGTTAACCTAGTATTGTGTATATGAATATATATATTTTTTTTTTTTTGCAAAAAATATCATATCGTTTTCAGATGTGCAATTTCGAATTTTTAGTAATGTTATTAACACATTTGAAAGAGACTGGATAATTACTTTTTAAGTAAATATTATAGTATTTTTATGTACTTAAACAAATACCGAATAAAATTTTATGTCTTGTATTAAATAAAAACATTTATTGTGGAATATTTTCTACAGGATTATAATTTTTCAAATATATAATAAACATTGCAAACTGCTTTTTTTGATTTTATTCAAATTTAAAAAAATACTGTTCCATTAAAAATATTTGAAATGACCTATTGTTTTCAATAAAATATAGGTAAACGCATGCCCATTAAGAAAACATTTGAAATGGTCTATTGCATACATTGGGATTCTGTGTCTTAGTTAGCTTTCGTACTTATGGTAACATATTTTTTCTACTTAACTGTCGTATGGAAATTAAGTAGAAAATTAAGTTAAGAAATTACCATACTTAATTAAGCCACTAATTACGGCATTTAAGAAAACTCTACAGAGGTTATATTAGACTACACTTGCGCAAATTTAACACATTGCTAATTATGCCTCTGTAAATATTTAAAAATGAGTAAATGAAAATTACACTTCAAACAATATGTGTAAGAAGACTGATTACATTTCTTTTAAAACTGAAATTTAGACTGTCAAAGACATTTCTCTTAAATTTAATATACATTTTAGCTAAAAAAATATAAAAAACCCCTAAAAGTTATGTATTATTATGCTATCTAACCTGCCACGTAAAGGTATAGATTGAAGATATAAGGTATACATATTGCAAAGGTATACATGCTAGATTAAATAGATTAAATATAGAGCAGCTGGTTTAAATAGGATTTCCTAGAAAAAAATATAAGGCAAAGAACATATTTAGAGCATCACTTTATGGGTAAACACATTTAAAATGTTATGCTTATTTTACAGCTGACTGTAGTAGGTAGTTAAAAATTGTAAAGGAGGTTGTAAATAGGTGAAATAGCAAGAAAGCAAGGCTTTATAGCAAAAACCAAATTCCAGATAGTGTACCAGAGGTAATACGAATGTAGCATTTTTATGCAAGCAATAAGGATTTGTAAGGTGTAGATACACATGTTTGAAGACAGATATTACAAGCGATAAGATTGTGCATTATTTTACTTTAACATTCGTGTTCTTTATATTCTTATGAATAAAGACTGAATTTGACCTACATTCATAAGAATGTTCTAAAAAGAAAGGAATTAATGAATTCCTTTTTTATATGACTGACTGTATTAGAAAGGAAGATTAGAAAAAGGACTTTGAATTTTTCGCAAATAATTGATACAGGATGAACATTTCGCCCATTTGCTTGATTACAAAAATATTGGACATATCTCGTCCACTTTTTGCATAGACTGCTTCAAAGAAAAACAGTGACAGCAATAGTACGAATTGAAACCATGCCAACTAGTTACACGTCGTGAATGAATAGCTCCTTATTAATGGCATGCGTTTTACTTCAATTAAGTTCAGCAGTTCCTGTAATGAGTGTTTTACACAATGAAAAATAAAGGAATTTCTATCGTGTAGCTTTTACTTGCTTGTTCTAAGCTGAAATTCTATCTTTTTACAAAATCAAGTACGATAAAATTTAAATTCTTATTATTCTGTAATAAAGTAAAAGAAAAATTTACTTTTTTTTTCTTCTGATGGAATTAATTCAAACAGTGTAGTTCAAAAATAAATGCAATTATTGAATGAATATGAAATGCCCAATAGATTTAAAAACAAACTTATTACTAAGCTTATTTAGGATGCTGTGGATTAAACGTTTAAACTATAACCTCGGACCCTATGGTAATGGGAGGGACTTTCGACTCCTACAGTTCTTCTTTTCAAAAATCAAGTAATTAGCAGCACATTTGTACAACAAATAACAGCATCTTATACAATCAATCGGATCGTATGATGAAAGTTTTAGGATTCTATGTGAGTAAGAAAACTTCAGCAAAACGTTAAAATTAACAACAAATTTATTGATCTTAATTACAACGTCAACTAATCTAATCGCCTAATACCAGAACTTTAACACAAATCTCAAAGTTTCCCAGCTCATTTATAATTCCAATTGCAATCTAAACTAAAATTAGCCAAACTCAGAACTGAATGTTTACAATCAATTATGCCATTCTCAAGAATAACATGCTGCATTAGCATTCCTGCGTGACACACAGTAGTTTGAACTTATATGTTCCAAATCTGAACACAAACTAAAATTTTATTGTTGAATTTGCTGTTCTTCACATTTCTTAATTAACCTTTGTGGCAAAAGCTCAACTAACTTAATCATAATCTAAAGTTCAATACCTCAAATAACGAATCCTTTAATGTATGGTAATAATGTTAAGGGAAATATTTTCTATAAATTCAGAAATAGAAAGCATCAAACTCCAAGACAGTCTCGTTCTCACATACATTACAATGAAACGTTCGTGGCAAAATTAGTGAAACGCGATGTCCTCTGATGAATAAAAAATGTTTCATTAATGATTTTATAATAAGATACATGTAATGTATTTTAAAATGCATAATGTATAATAAATAATGTATTTTATTTTATAATAAAATATCATTAGCTGATAATAAAATGATTGAACAAAATATTGAAAATGATTCTAAAAGTGTTGTATTTTAAATTATTTTAAAATATTTAATCATTTAATACAATTTTTTACTATTTAATGTTAAAATTATTCAAACTAATATAGTAATATAATTTTAGCATACAATTTGTGTACATAATATATTTTTAATTTTGACAGTTTTGAAACATTTACATCGTTAGAAATTTTTTCATAACTTATTAATTCAGGTCAATGTGCAAAGGACAATATTGCCCTAAAAGCATGGAAATCATTTTGGACAGTCTGTAAATAGTTTAAAATGTTGTAAATCAGCTGTTATTGGTAAAATTATATAAATATCAGATCTTAAACAAAGTTATGAATTTTTAAATAAAGTTTATAATTTTTCTTTCAACCTTACACCAATACTTAATATGCAATTTAATGCAACTTCCCAAAGAAATTTAACGAAACATTCTGCATTCAATGTAAATCCCATACAACTTATTCAATTAAAATTTCAGAATAACTATTAAATTAGATTTTATTACAAAGTCAAATAAATCTTACTTGATATATATTTTTATAAAATAAATGCATACTAGACTCAAACGGCAACATGCACAGTCAAAAAATATTGCAGCTTTTCAGGTTTGATAATATTATAAAATATACCATATTTTATGTTGAAATACAAATTTCGTTCAGTTAACACTTTAAACTGGTTTTAAGAACCAATTCATTTAAAGAAAATTGCACAAAACTTGAGGGAAAATAAAAACTTAATAAAAATAATTTTAATATTGCGCATAATTTCTTAAATCGGATTTGTGAATCAATGATAACTGGAAATATCCTTAAAGTAAAATTATTTTGTGAGGTATTTGGCGTAATTTCAGTCCACCTATGTGATAATGCATTTTTTAAATAATTTTCCATTCGGTCACTATATTTTCTAATACTTTGTCTTTATTTTATATGTGTTTGATAGGCTTTAAATCAGGTTACTAAAGAGCGGTATGTAGCTGTAAGGAGCCATTTTTTCACAATTTTAGCTGTATATTTTGGATTGTTGTTATGCTAAAGGATCCACCGATTACCAATTTACGAAGTTTCAAGAAATATCTACACATTATATTTTAGCATCTTCATTTATATTAAACCATCCTTCGTACTTTCAGTGAAGGTTAATTTCACAATATTATTAGCTGAGATTATTCTCCTTCATCATATTTCACTGTTGGAATGAAATTTTATGAGTTTCAATTTTTCATTTCTACGCTGCTAAATTTTATCATTTCCATCACTTTTGAAAATCATTCATCATTTTCACTTCCATCACTTTTTATTTACTACCGTTGATAGTTTTTCAAAAAACAAAGTCATTGTGAATATATTCATTAGTAAATTTCAGTGGTTTTCATTAATTTGTTCTGATTATGAGTGAACACATTATTCACAGAATTCTATCATGAAATCTTTCTGATCACAGAATATTCCTAATTGTTACTATATTAACACTCTTACTAGTTGTCGTCGCAACATATTACGTTAACTGAGCAGTGGGCAATTTCGTTTTTAACCTCACTTTACTATAATTACTGCACAAGTTTCTCAATTATTCAAAATCATTGATCTCTACTATGAGGTTTGTTAAAAATGTGTACAATTGTTCTGTAATTCTCAAAAATTCATTTAACACTAGACTGACTTTGAACAATAATTTTTGGTATTTTAGCGAAACACATTTTTAATTCTCCTTAACTTAATTATCCAATTCTAAACGTCACATTAATTTCCTGTCTTATAAGCCATTTTATATGGAATGGTAACAAGACAAATTACTTAACATGTACTCAAGATTTCTTTTCAATAATGTCATGCAGTGTTTCTTTCCTGACTTTATAAATACTTCCTGTATGTAGATTTTTGTGACGTTAATTTTAAAGGTTTGGCTAATGTTGGACAGGTAATTAGGATTTTAGCACTCACTTGCATAAAATATTGTTTAACTGCCAAAACATAACTTTGCCGTAAATTTACTTTTTTTAATAGATGTATGCTGACTTTTATGACTGATTATATATTAAAAAAATATAAAACAAATTTTTCTAAAAATGTTTCCTTTCTTATCAACTGAATCTAATAATTTATTTATATTCTCTTATATGTCCTATATTTATAAAGGATTTATAATACTCAAAAAAATTAATCTTAACCAGAATATTACTTATCTGGATTTGATTTTGATTTTTAAAAGTGCCGATTGCAATATGTTAAAATTAGTTTAATTAACTTTACGGCAATGTAATTGATTTATAGGAGCGTTAAAGATTTTTTAATCCAATACTTTTCAATCTATTTGAAAGATTGTGTTTCAATATATTTATTTATGGGGGCCTGATGGCCGAATGGCTAGCGCTCTGGCGTTCGGTACCAAAGGTATCGGGTTCAAATCCCGGCTTTGCCCATGGGTATTGTAGTGGTACGGATTCCACTTTAAACTGTGTATATCTCGGTCCTAATAGGATCGTAGAGCGTTCCTGGGGCATTGTTACTCCACGTCCGTGGCTTATCTTCAAGTTACACGCGCCCCCTGGGTGATGCTAAGTGAGTAACATCTGTGCAGCGCTGCCTTAAGGCATACAAGACCAAAAAAAGAAACAGAACAAATTAGAACAAAAAAAATATATCTTTATTTATTGTTTTAAAAACTAGTCTGAATTCAAAATGTTTCGACAATAATTGCACTGTGAACTTGAGCCTAAATTTCCAGATTTTGTCAATATACAGCATTTCATATGTAGTAAACAGGACATAAAAATTGTTTATATTATATTGGACGCTCTGAGCCTTTGGATATTGTATTATTTATACTATAAGTAGATATATCTATAAATTAATTTAAATTATGGGTAATTTACGGTGAAGAAACATGATGATTATGACGATTCTGTTCTGAAAAGTGGGAACTAACTGGGGCTTAATTCTGCTATTTAAGCAATTATAGGAAAAAAATGTCAATAAAAGTTTTTAATATTATTTTAAGAACGTCAGAAACACAATATATATAAACATTATACGATTTTATATTTATCAATACATAATCTTTAGTTGCTTAATTTATATGTATTTAATTTAAGTCTTTGAAGATCTATATTTAAGCTTTAATTATCCAGAAAATAAACATAAAATCAAACTAAGATTTGAAACGCTAAAATTGTTCTTTTACAAATTTAAATTAATAGAAAAACATGATATATAGATAAGGTGTGATAAGCGATAAAATTGTATGCAATATTAAAACAAAAACATTTTTTTTCGGAAAATAATTTTTGAAGAATTTGAAATTTACATAACCATACCAATTTACATATTATATAGCCATTTATCCATTCACTTATTAGTATTTGATATTTTCAAATAATAAAACGTAATGGGAACTGGAAAGTATTGAATTGAATTACTTTAAAATATAAGTCTTTTGAAAATTATTGTTTTTAAATAATATTTTTATGTATTTGTTTATTAAAGATCTGCTAAATTGTATTAATTTCAGAAAAAGGTGCTGACATTCGTAAAAAACATCATTTTGTATAATGATAGTCAACATATTTTCAAACTCAAATATTTCTAAAGATATTCATTTTTTTTTTCATAATCATCTTTTGAAATATCTTGATCTCTTTTTGATCTTTTAGAACTAAAGAATTAAACAATGACTTGCTAAAAAAAATTAGAATTATTATTTAGAATTCATTAGCATAAATCTGTTTTTGATATTTATTTTTCCAGAAAAATCAGCGTTTTTGTATCATTAAATAAACTATATAGAAAAAAAAATGAATAAAATTTTAAATTACAGTAAAATAATAAAATTAGCCTATAATGTTATACATTTTCAACAAAAGTGCCTAATTAATTGTTCCTGAAAAACTCATAAAAAATCCTCTATTATTAATTTTTTAAGGAGAATACATGTGATTGAAAATAGAAAAGAAAAAAAAAAGAATTATATTTTTCCAAATAAAGCAATATGTTTTTTACAAGCATTATATTTTAGGTTTAGGCAAATGATTGTCGTTATTAGGCGAGGGATTAAAGCAATCTCACTTAAATTTTAAAATATTGCATTAGCAAGCCTATTTTAAAAAGGGAAAACGAATTTATCTTTTAATAACTTATTTACTGTGTTTTTTAGCCTTGAAACATAATTACACTTTTAAGCAGCTAAATCTTTATTATGCTCAAAAATAATCCGATTATAACTTCTTCTCCTGGTTGAATGTGTAAAAAAGAGCTTAAATAAATGGTTAAAGTCTATAAATATTGACATAGTTCTTAAAAGTAACTAGGAAGATTTTTTACAATAACCATTATTGCCTTTTCTGAAACTTCTCGGCATCCTTAACATGTTTTTATAACGTTTTAACAGCTTTTAAACATTTATTTTAACATGCTTTCATTGTAAAGTACTTGTAATAAAGCTGTTTTTTATTGCAATCTAAAAAGATATTTCAACATAAAAGATTTAATGTGTTCATAAAAAAAATGGTTAACTTTATCTTTATTTCTTTTTCTATAATATGATAGAACGTTTACATAGAAAAAAAAAAAACAAGAAGAAATGCATGAAGTACAAAACATATTAATGATATATTTATCGTAAAAAAAAAAAAAAAAAAAAAAAAAAAAACTGAATAATAATTTTTTTATATTGCTCTGTTTCTCAACTTGGCGTTTTAAAACACTAGGTAATAACTGTTTTTTGTTATTATATTGATGATGTAAAGTCTGGGTCTGACTCTGACTTATAAGAGTGTTATTGTTACATGTGAAAAGAATATTTACCTGTTGCTACTGTCCTGAAGACGGTAAAAATTTCAACAAACAAATGTTACAGATTATGGATATACATATTAATATTGAACATGACTGGAATATAAATACACCTACAGCTATACTGCACTCAATAAGGCTTGTACATTGAAGCTATATAGCCTCCAATGCATTATGTGAACTTTTTATAAAAAATATTTAAAAGATATAATGATAATATTAAGTTCCTTTCTTTGATTTAAAACAACGTTATTATTATATGTGAACATAATGAGGTTCTCATATAATTAATAATATTGGCCTGTTGTATGTGTCGTGATAGTAATAATATAAATAAAATATTAAAAAAATAATAATAATTGGTTCAGCAGACACGAGCTAAAATGTTTTTGTAAAATCTCATTTTTTTTCCTCGAAATACCATTTTCTTTGCTTTCACCAGATGATATTTTATCTAATTTTACATAATTTAATGTGCTCGAGAAAGATATTTAAAATAAGTTTAATTTTAAATGTTATGCTTAAAAATACTTTTGAAAGAAATTTAAATAAACCAATTAAAGCAGTTCATGAAAGTGAAATATACCAACAAAAATAACTCGTGAAAAAATTTTAAATGATCCAATAAGAATAGTTCCTGAGAGAAATTAAAAACATAACCTTTAAAAAAAGTAGAAAATGGTCAAAGACAAAAAAAATGATCAAGGAAATAAAAAAATCAACTCTCGAAAACATTGCCCACAATTTTGTGGGTAATACACATAACTTAGTTAAAGGGCAACGAAAACCTTCATATCAGAACTGAAGAAACATTCTGTATAATATATGTACAATTTTATATTTTTAAATTTTGATCGTTTAACTAAGTTATTTACTACTGATGCGACACATTTTATACTGATGCGACATAGCTAAAAGTTCAGTTTTATTGTAGTGTGAACCATTAAGTAGGGAGGGGGGTGTAGGGGCAATTACCATACTTCATCCACAAAAATGTGGCATAATTGTTTTCCTTCGTGTCTCTCTAAAGGTAGCTAAATTTGTGATAATTTGGATTATCATCGAATCTGTTGTTCTCCATGTAAAGAAAAACAGAGGAATGAACAGGAATTCTTTTTTAAGCAACAGAATTAATCAAACATTCTTATTCTTTTTGAAGAATTATGTTTCTAGCGTTCTTCTGCAATCTGAAGTTGAGAATTTGATTGGTTGTTTGACGTTTTAAGTCTTCTGATTGTAGCACCTAGTGAGAAACCATCTTTATTTTTGAGAAGATTGGAAAAATATCCGCTAAACCAGCTCGATGATAGCAAAATCTGGTATGAAAGGTCGTATTTATCGACTACATTCAGTTTCTTTATAAGAACTTACTATGAATCTAATGTCTTATTAAACTTCTTACTAGTTCTAACATTAATAAAGTAGCAGATTAGCCAATTTAGGTAATTGTGAGGAATATTTTATAAAATAATACGCATATTATGTATCACACAATTAAAATATATGATGTAACAAAATATGATAAAAGGCTTGAATACGGCTTCCTTAAATATGTTGAAAATAAATAAAATGTGAATAATCTACTATGTTGAAAACAGTAGAAAATAGAAAAAGCCTCAGTTATGTTTAATAATATCTACTACATTAGAAAATAAAATTTGGTAGCAGAAATATTTTGTCATGGTCTTTTCAATATGTGATTTTTTTTCACTTATGAAAAATGAATTATTTATTAATTTCTGTATTTAATTGCTTTTATCCATATATGATAATAAATCGTCAACTTTTTAGAAGGTGTTAAAAAAAGTTATTGTAATTTAACAATAACAATTAACAATATTTCTATTAAAACACGGAACTTCAAGATTTTTTTTTTTTTTTTTTTGTACTTCTGTCAGCCTCATCTTAACGATAGGTATACTAATATTACTACACCACACCACATCATTCTTCTTAATTTTAATGTAAACATATTTGATCAAAAACCATCACTGTGCCTAGAGCTGAGATGCCCTATACAGTTTGGGAATGATGTGGGTGAAATTAAATAGACACACGATGGAGGCGGGAAATTTTTCGAAAAATTCTCGTTTGACGGTATAGAAGATGAATAGTGAGGAAAGATTTTCCAAAAACTATAGAAAATATCAAAAATTAAATTTAGAAAAAGGGGGAAAATATGAAATCCGAGATTATGTAAAAAAATAAATAATGCATAGGTTAAATTATTGGAAATTTAAAAACAATGCAATACAATAACACAACAATGGTGAATATATAAATCCGAGAGCGAAAGGAATATTCCTCAAAGCAATTAAAGTGTATTGTATGAATAATTAGAAAGGAATAACGACTAATAAATAATTGGACAGTAGAACAGATGCTGTAAAATTATAAACAATGGAAAGATAAATATTAGTAAGATACTACATACTATTGTGTGCAAAAAGTAAGAGCAATTTTCAATGTAAATTTCCCGCGTCTTAGGGAATTTCAATTTTCTTTCTTTTGTAAATTGCTGGCACTGTACTTGACATCTGTGTGAAATTTGGCGTCAAAATATTCATTAGCGCTAGAGCTACACTTGGCTTTGTGAGAAGCTAAAATTGATTCCGGGGATTTTGAAATGTCTGAATTAATTGAGCAAAGAACGTGCATTAAATTTTATTTGTGGAAATATATAGATTGTTGCAAAATGCATTCGGTGAGCATTCTATATCAGAAAGCAATGTTTAGAAGTGGTATAAACAGTACAAAGAAGACATAGAACGTGTTGAAGACAAAGAGCCCTCTGGTCGACCCACAACCTTAACCAATAAAGCGCACGTCCAAAAAAATTAAAGATTTGGTGCTTGCAAACCGTCGATTTACAATTAGAGACCTTGCTACTGATGTTGGAATCTCAAAAATATCGGCCAATTCCATTTTGGGCCTCAAACGCATCAAATCTCGATTGGTACCGAAAACACTGAATGTGCCAGCTCACACTGCATTGATGCTTCATGACTTTTTTTGCCAAAAATAAAGCCCATATCGTTTCACAAGAACCGCATTCCCACCTTGCGACTTCTGGCTATTCTCTAAACTCATAAAGACCACTCCGGGGACACCGTTTTGAGTCGATTGAAGAGATTCAACGTGAATCACCGCACGCTTTGAAGGCCATCTAAAATTGGAATAATATATATATAATTTTTTACAAAAAAAATAATTAGTCTTACTTTTTGGGCACAGTAGTACATCTCAGAAGAATCTGCAAAGTACATAACTAAACAATTGTTATTGACATAAAAATATTAAGGAATGTGTAAATTAAAAATTGATATGCGTATGGAATAAATTAACAAATTGTTTCAAAATTCCTACAACCTCCGACTCACAACAAATAATTCCGGGAGTACTTCTCGGATAGGGGCACTGTGCTTTGGTGTCATATGGGAGAAATTAGAGCCAGGCAAAGTTATAATAATTTGTGAACAAATATTCTTCTTAATTTTAATGTAAATATGTTTGATCCAAAAACTTTTTAACTAATATGATGAAGGTGATATTTACATATTATATATGATTTTGGGATATTTACACAGAATAATAAATATGTGTGGTTTAGTAATATAGAAATGTGTATTTTATGAAAGAAATCAACAAAGAATTTTATAAAAACGATTTTATTTTTAATAATATCTCAGAAAGAATAGCACAATGACAACAATATTTACAATTATGCTTGAATGATATGTATCTTATCATAGAAATCACGAAGAAATGAAAAATAACTATACGAATAAAAGGAATAATATAATTTTGTTCTAGTGGTGACATTTGTATAAATACATAAAACACAATATAAACATCTGCATATTATATAAACATACATACAAATTTCCAATGCAATATTTTAAATATTTTATGATGAAAATAAATAAAATTAATTCAAATACAAGAATCTAATTTTAAAACCGATAAAGTTACAGCCAAAATTATAAATATTCTTTCTAAAGTAATATAAATATCCGGCGAGATTTAGTTATCCAGCGAGATTAAAATATCCAGCGAGATTTAGTTTGTTACAAAACATTTTTGATTTTTCAAATTTAATGAAAATAAATTATTTTATTTACTAATTAAAATTTCATTTCGAGTAAATACGATGCATTTATAGATTCCTTTAGTTGAACATGTTAACAAACAATTCAACAAATAAGGTTTATTTCATTTATATGTATTTAAAAGAAATTTAATATTTCTGTGGAATTCTACGAATACGAAATAAACAGTTTCTTTTCAATATCAATGCATATTAATAACAAAGAATATTTAGTATGCATGCCTTGATTTGAATTATACAAATATATATTAAACAAAAAGTATCATTAAATGCATCCAACTTTATTATTGTGAATTTTATAAGAAAAGTAATTTTAATATAATTTATGAATAAAAAAATAACAAATGTGCTTTTCTAATAAAATCAATATTTAAAATCTAATAAACAATTTATTAAATTTTGAAATAAATTAATACTTAATTTTCTTTTAACTCCTTAAATGTTCGTATTAAAAGCTTGTTGGACTGATCACTATTGACACTTTTTTGTTAATAAATAAAACATATAATAACTTTCAAGTAACAATTTCAAAAAAGAAATTTTTACTTTATTTTGTATATTAATAAGGCTTGAATTTTTTATTATTTCTATCCTTAAATATGAACAAGTCATACAATGACAATTACACATAACTTAATGGTAACATTTTTGAACGATGAAAATGATTATTATTTTGAAGATCATGTTGTTAATTATATACGAAAGTGACTGATTGATATCAATACACATCACGTATTAAAATGATATCAATGCCTGAACATTATTTGTTATTTGTTTGAACAAGTCATACAAAAAAAATTACTCGTAACTTATGGTAACATTTTTAAACGATTCAAATGATTATTATTTTGTTGTTAATTTACGAAAGTCACTGATTGACATCAATACACATCACATATTAAATTGATATCACGGCTTAGTGATTTCAGTAATCACTTATGGGGGATGACAATTTTATCAAGGAAATGAGATCTGTGATATTTTACATTTTATGTACCATGTACAATTTTTTTGAAGAGAAGTAAAGCGATATTAACAATTGCATAGAAAATGCTGAAATCCATTTTCGTGATTTGTAATCCAGGACAAAATGACGATAGTCCATACGGTGTTTCTGAAATAAATCCAATTATTAAAAATTCTGTTAAAAATAATAGAAATAAAAGTTTAAAAAATTGAATTTATTATTATAAAAACCAATATTATAATTTAAGAATATAATTTAAAAAAATAAATTTAAGATATAAAGTTTCTGGTCCATAGGGTGTTCTGAAGTAAATCCAATCATTACAAATCTATTAAAAATAATAGAAATCAAAGTTAAAAATTTAATTTATTATTTTAAAATCCAATTTAATAATTTAGGAATACAATTTATAGAAAGAAATTCAAGATAAAAAGTTTCTGCATCAAATCTTAAGATATAAAATTTCTGTATATAGAATTCTAAAATTGAAAGATTTTATTTTAAATATAATATGAAATTGTAATTTGGACTTCCATCATTCATTCCTTTGATATACAATTCATTTTAAATAGAAAATTTTATCTAAAGTGTATTTTAAGCTGTGCTGAATTTTTACAATATTTAATTATAAAATAAAAAATTGTGATAAAAATTTCTAAATGCTAAAAATAAAAGAAAATATTTGTTTTATTTATACCTTTTTATTCAAGTAATTTTATTCTATTTATAAATTTCAAAAAGTCATTTTATGATAATTTTGATTTGTTTTTAAAACATCTGTTTTCATCTTTTCATAAAGATTTATAGATTGAAATTTTATAGTTTCTTTACAGTTATTTAAATTGCAAAGCAACACATTCATCATAAATGTATTACTGTATCATATTTTTCACATTTAGCAGAGGTTTCTCACTTAAAGAAAAAGAAAAACACTGAATTTAATTTAAATATAATTTCCTGTTTTAAAAATACAGCATTTAAAATGTCTGGCAATACCCCAAAATTATTTGACTTGCATGTTTCAAAAAATCATATCATCTCTTGAATTAACATAAGAAGTTTAAAATTTTATAACGCTTTTGCGTGACCTACATAATTGGAGGTTGCGTAAAAGGGCAAATTTTGAATGTTTTGTGAAAGTTTTTTTTTTTTTTTTTTTTTTTTTTAAATTTTGAAATTACTTTAATATATTGAAGAATGTATTTTGACAAAATTTTAAACTGGAGTGGCTATCAGATCCTAACTAAACAGATTGAAATAAACGAAAGCTTTTTTAGAAGCTTTCACATTTAAAAAAAAAGTTGGAAAATTAATTTAAACTGAAAACATTCATAAATTAGGTAATGCAGTCTCTGTCTAAATAATCTATAAGATTGAGAATTTTAATAAATTTTATTATGCATATATCTGTTTGATTTGTACTTGCTATTTGAAATTCTTTCCTATTATTATTGTTTATAGGAATACAAATTGATTATGAAGCATTGAAAAAGTTAATTTCAGATCAAGGAATTTTGTGCTTTGTGTTACATGCTTTGAGTCTGTGAAATCATTTTTAAATGTCATAAATTATAATGATATTATATTTTAATGATATCTGATTTATATACCTTAATTCTCCGTTCAATTAAATATTCAAATCAGTCTATATGTATTTGTACGCTTTGACAAGTTAACCAGGCAGCTACGAACAGGTCTCTAACAGAGCAATTCTTTTGTTTTTGAAGTTTCCACTTGTGTCAATCTTTTTCGAGTATAAAATAATTTAATAAACGAATAGATATAAATACAAATATGTTAATTTGAATAAACTTGAAGGTTTCAATTTAGAGACTGAAAAAATCCTCAGTAAATTTCATTTACTTACAAGTAATTAGTCATATTTAAATTTTTACAAATTTGTTTTTTTTTTTTTTACTTGATATAATTTACTATGTGTTGTGAAAATAAGGCACTAATTTTTCAAAAGATACATGTTTGAGAATGTTTCCAAAAATTTTAATATTTTAGTAAGTCTTTTGAAATGAAAAAGTATATTCCAATTTTTATAAGTATCAATTCAATGAAATCCCATTAATAATTTTTTATTAAACAAGACTGCATAGAATTAATAATTTCCTGAAAATTTTATACAATGCAATTTTTTGGAATGTAAAATTTAAATGTTCCTTAAACATTAATTGTTTTTGTTTTCTTTACAAACATTGGGATGTACATCAAAGAAAAATTTCTAAACATTGATTTAAATAATTTTCTTAACACAATTTAACGAATTATCTTCAAAAAGAAATTTCTATAAAGGAGATATCTATTGAACTAATGAATATCTGCATTTTCTTAGGGTAGTTTAAGGAAGTTTACAAACCTGCCTTTATTGAATTAATGCATATTTATTATCTCATTTATATATATATATATATACATTATTTTCCAATGGCAGGCTACAATAAGTAATAAAATAAGAAAGAAAAGGAACACAAAGAACATGAAAACAACAACGAGCATCGAAAGGAATCACATAGTGACATGTTTAGCCCATAAGGGCCCTAGCCTCCCAGTAACAACCATACACAGTAGAGGAAACGAGTGCAGGGCAGGAAGGATCCAAATTCCAGAGGCTGAAATATCTAGGAGTCCTCAGGAAGATTAAGCATAATCAGGTTAAAGGATTTTTCATTTAATATTGAAATAAGTTCTATACAACTAATAATTTTTTATTCCAATCAGTGCTGGTTCACGTACTGATCTGAAGAACTCTTGAAACTGTTAATTTCACATGGTATCATCATGGTATTTTTGATTTAGGATTTAATTAGGTTCGTATGAAAATTTTCTTTTTAAACATGTGTTTTAAATGAGTCAGTCCCAAATAATGGCGAAAAGTTGTCTGAAGTAAAACCCCATAATAATTTTTTAAGAGTAGCCACTGATCCTAATTATACGCAAATTGTTGCTAACTAATAATTTGTTGCAGTGGTTTTTATAAAAGCTCTCAGACATGGAAATCTACATTGTTCGAAAGTTATAAATGTAGATTTTAAATAACATGACATGGATTTTAAATCAAAATTACGTTAATACGTTAGTACTCCAGTAGTTATTCCTGTTTTGAATAAATAAGGAAGCAAATAGGTTGTAGAAAATATTTTTGAAACTAAGCACACTATCAGTAAAACATTATTTAGGATTCATAGTATATTATACAGAATAGCATTTTTAGAGTTGTTTCTGCCAGTTGGATGTATTGAGCAAATAATTGGAGTTTACAGTTTCGGTAATAGACCTGCAGCTGTTCTGAAATAAATCTCTGTATTTAAAACCATTATTTGTACTGAGATACAAATTTCAGCGATTAAGACCATTATAATATATCTTTTATGACTTGAATTTAAAATCTAGCTCTAATCGGAGCTGGATTTTAAATCCAAGACATCCTTTTTCTAATTCACCGAAATATTTACTATTTTTATATCAAATAATGTGTACCTATGATGCAAATCTACATATTTTTGTTAAACATAATTGCGTTATATTAGTAAAGTTAAAAATAACTAGTTAAACTAGTTAGTTAACTAGTTAAAAATAACTTCAATTATCCAATTATCCGTTGTTGAAAAATGTAGATTTAAATGTAGTGAAATATTTTTGTCATTTGAAACGATTCTAAATAAAAATAATTTCATATTTTTTCTGACTGCTTTGAAAATGCAAAATGAAGACATATAGAATGAATGTTTAAATATTAAATAAGAGCATAGAAACTTTTAGTTCAATATTTACAATAGTTTTTAGACAAAATTATTGGATTAATTCAAAATGAAGGGTCAAAGAATGAATGAATGAATATTTAAGTTCTTTAACTGAAATCTTAACTAACTTTACAATGGAATATTTTATTATTATTTTTTTGAAATACAAACAGAAAAACTCTAAATTTGTAATACAGACATTTAATGATAATAAAAATTTAATAATTTGATGTTTAATGTTCATAATGAATAAAATACATACATTATTATATTTCATAAGAATTTTTAATTTCATTGAAATATTTTGATACTATTAATTAAATTATTCAATTTTAAAACTTTATTATTTTCTTTAAGTAACTTTATTAAGCTTTATTCAGCATGATCAGAAAATATTATTGCGCTGCAAATTTTCAATTTTTTAAAATAATATATAAATTTAATTGTTCTATGTAAAATAATTTATGAAATTCTTACCTAATCGGGGCCCTTGAATACCTAAAATAAAAAAAATGGAATTAATTAACTGCTATTAAGTTTATAAACATCAAATAATATAAATAAAGTAAATGTTTAATTTATTATGGTTTATAATTTCACATTTCTGAATTATAAAAATATTTCTTTATTACATATTCCAATTTCAAATTTCTAAACACGTTGCTTCATCATTAAGTGTAAATGCATACTACTAAAAGGAACTGCAATAAAATGTATTTGAATGAATGGCATAACTTTTACAATGCAGTTTTATTCAAATAAAGTAAATTAATTCAAAATAAAGTATCCGGAGAAAAATTAGCATGCTGAAGTTCTTTGTTTCGGAATAACAGTTAATTACCAGGTTGAACGCTTAACACTAATTAATTTCCTCCCCGGCTGTCCATTGGGGCTAATGCACTGCTAAATCATTATGTATCATTATGTACTTAGCATTTTCAAGTCACTACAATAGAATCAACAAGAAAGTAGCATTGTTTTCATGCTTTATTGAATACAAAGTTTTCTTTATATTATAGAATTATAACAAGGACTAAATCATGCTTGCAGATGAAGATTTTAAACGTAATTTATAGGTACGTTTATTTTCATAAGAAATGATTTATTTAATAGCATACAATTATGAAGCTTGGAGAAATAAAAATTAAAAGTAGAATTCCTATTTAGTAAGATTTAATATAATCAAATTAGCCAGTCTTATGCTTCTCATATAAATTGTTCATCAATATTTTGAAATTTAAAAATAAATTATGTAATATTTTTAAAACATAAAATTTTAAAATTCATAAAATAATATTCATATATATATATATATATATTCTTGTACTTAAAAAATTTATACTATTGTTAAAATGTTCACTGAATAGAAAATTTAAAAAAATAACAATTAAAAAGGAGAGATTTTACACATAAAAAAATAATTTATAATTTTTTTGCATACGAGTGACTAATTATACAACAATCACATATTTATATAAAAATATAATATTTGAATAATCAACATCTACTCAACGTAAATCATTAGATATTTAAAGTAATACCAATTTAAATACTACTTTATTTATATATGTTATTTCAATAGCATTTTCAAAAATGAGCAGTCTTTGCAAGCATTTAAATAAAACCTCAAATTAATAAATCACTTTTTCATAGTCTGAAAAGATATTGGTCTCCAATAGATATTATTTTATGTTTGCAGACACTTCAAAACGTATTATTCTTCAAAATAAGTAAAAATAATTATGATTGAAAAATGCTAAGGAAACTTTCCTTAATTTTATCACACTATTCAATGAAATTATTGGATGTGACTACATAATCTTCTGCAGAAGAATAGTGCTCATTTAATCCCTAAACTGTCCATAGATTCTTTTGGAGCAATCCATCAAATTTGATTAATGGTCAAATTATGGTTTTAAAACAGAAAAATAAATTAATTCGTGGATTTGATGTAAGGTTGTTTGACAGCATTGCAGTAGGGACTTTAATTATGAGTTATTTTAGAACTCTAGCTTTTGTGCGTTGCTGTCAACTGAACTTATCTTGTAAATAAATAAAACATCAATGTAATTAATAATTTATTCTGCCAAAAACAAACTTTTCTATGAAGTATGACTTAAAGAAAAACGTTTTTCGTTAATAATAAAAAACGAAGAATAAGATTGAAATGAGGTACATAATTTTTCTTATAATGGTATTTTGGCAAAAGTAATTATTCTATTAATTTTAAAAAATCGATAAACATTATATATTTAAATTTATTAAAAAGACAGAGATAATAGAATGCTATAGACTGAAACAGATGCACATTTTATTTTCTTGTATTTTTTTTTTAACTCAGTGTCTAAATTAATAAAACCCAACATTGGATCCAAACAATCTTTGAAATTTTTTTATAAAAAAATAATTCAATGTTCAATAATTAATTTCTTTTTATTCCTGACCAAAAATAACACAAATTTACAAAAAAAAAAAAAAATTCTTCTACTTGTTTCTGAAACCTGCTAGTATGCTGATAATTTTTCTGTAGAGTGTGAATGCTATTTTCTATGGAAATGTTGAATCTTTCTGTCAGACTTCCATAAGTAACTACGTTACTTTCAAGAAAAAAATATGCTACTATATATGGGCTTTAAAAATTAGTAAACAATAACAACCTGTAAATGTTCCTACGTACCCAAAAGAGAAAAAAGTTTAGTATATTATTATATATTTAAATTCATGTTTCTTTATTGTTTAAAATTTTATCATCAAGAGTTTTTTAATCTGCTACTTTTTATTATTTAAAAAATTGAATGTATAGAATTCCTAATAATATTCTATAATATTTCTCAAGTTAAATTAAAAATACATTAATGATTTCATTTAATACGTAAAAATGATTATAAATTTTATCTGATAAATGTTTTATTGAATTATGCAAATATAAATCATTTCATTATACATTAATTTTTTTATACTTCTATAAACCTTCTACCAATTCAAAATTAAAATTTTTTATCTATAATTAAGAAGCAGATACGACACTTAAAGATTAATATATTTAAGATTAAGAATTTTCAAGAAAAGTAGAAACTACATTATGGCAAAGTCTTGAGCAGATCTGATAAGAAATATTGAAATGAAAATCCAGTTTTTCACCAGATCGACTTTGATGTGAGACGTTATTGCAGGGTGTATCCAACCTTAGAGGCGCCATTTAGTTTGGCTATGTAATACATTATTCTTCTTCAATATGACATTAATGACAGCTGCACAGACATGAAATTTATGACCACGCATCAAATTTCCAATGGCAATCAAAGTAAATCTTCCGGATGTGTTCTTGATCGCTAGATGAAATATAGCAAGGTAGAGGAGAAAAAAAACTCAATTTTTGGAAACATCATTTCTGCTCATAGGATTGAAAGCACTTCGAGCTAAAGTTGAATATATTAACATAGTATTAAGGTTGTTTTGACAGGAGAAAAAACATAACAGGTGACAAAATTTGTTGATGGCTTTTTGTGAAAAGAATTAAATCTATTGTTAGTTACAGCTGCTTGATTTTCAATGATAATTTAATTTTGCATTATTTTTTTTTTTAATTTTACTTTAATATTGCTTGTTATGTCTGATTTTGAAATATTTGAAATTCTATAAAGGGCTTAGTAGTAGTAATTTAGTAGGTATTTATAGTAGGCATTTAGTAAATTTAAATATGAAACATATATATGTATTTTATTTTAAACGGATCCAAAATCTCTTTGATATTTTTATCTAACCTTTGGTATTACTGCGCAATCCTTTTGTACTTCTTTTTATGAATAAAAGCATTTATTTTGCAAATTATCAGATATTAGCTACAATAATTAATTTACTAATCATATATAAATACTACATATAAGAGTATTTGAACTGTTCTTGCATCTTTTCGAAATTTAGTTTTTCAAAACTGTCTTTATAATGACTACATCTTTATACCATTAAAAGTAAAATGTTGGTGGTATGGAGTATTTTTCCATTAGATGGAGCTATTTCTCATCAAATATAAATATTGTTGTATCATTACTAAGTATTCTCACGTTTTACAGAGAAGTGGGCGAATTGTCACACAACTTTCAAAGCGGATGAGTAAATAAATTATTTAGTACATGCTATTACACAATAAAATAATAAAATTATTTAGATACAATAAAATAATTTCAATACATTGAAGACAATTTACAGGAATTAAGAATTACGTTGGTCATGTTCGTCTGCTTCACCAAGAGTTTTACTATTTATGTTTGGAAATTAGAGATTATTTTCAACTTACCATTTACAGTTTCAATCGAAAATTCTTTGCTGGCTATAAATTTTGTATTGATTTTTTTTTTATTTTATACAGTACATATATTTTTTTTTATTTGTATATAAAAGTATTATTTTTTCACATTGCTGGACAACATATAAAAAAGATGAATGAAAAGATGAAGGTCATGCATATTTTACTATCAAACACTAATTTATTTTTGACAACATGGAAACCAGATGTCACAAATAAGGGGGTACATAATAAACGGTTATGCAATAAACTGTAGCGGACAGCTATTCATCAATTTTTAAATTCGCAATTGAACTAGCTTATTCGCCATTATTTTTTCTCAAAATAGAAAGAAAAAAAAATCAATTAAAGCTTCTCAGAAAAAAAATAATTAGATTTATTTACTGATAGATAAAATTTAATTTTTATCTGTTTAATTATTTCGAATGGCTATTGGTTACTGAATATTTTTTCTGATTTCAATTTTGGGTATTATTTATTTTTTTTTTTTTTTGTAAGATTTTTTTTTGTGATACGGAATTAAAAAGTTTATATTGTTGTAAAGTGATTAGTTTTATTTAAGTTAAATTATTTTTTGCTATAGTTTTGTTGAGGAACACAGCGTCCCTTTTTAATATCCGCAATAGTCTGCAAAAATATTTGAATTCAATTTTCCCCCATAATATTTTCTTATTATTGAATTACCTTGGTGGAATCTTTCCCCATGTGTGTCTCTCACAGATCCAAAATTTTCAGGAATGATGTCCAATTGTGAATCCAGTAAAAGTATTTTTAGTGACAGCGTATAATCCAAAATTTCTTAATTTTGTAGAGTTTCTGAATCTAATTCTCTGTAGATCAATAAATATAGTTACGATCTTTTTAACAGACTCGCATGAATTTTTTCAAATCAATTCAAGGTTTCCTTAAAGTCATAAGCTCCCTTATTTGGGCTTTACAAATATACCCTCTTTTTTTTTTTACTTGTTGGAGACATAACTTTTTTTTTATTTTTTATTTTAGCCTCATTGATCCGCGGAAATTTGTTCTTTACGTACAGCAAATCAGGACCACTTTTATCCTTCTCCTTAACAAAATTTTTCCTTCATCCGAGTTTGAGATACAAGGGAGGAATGTATATGGGTTCAGGATTTACAAGCGGTTGAGAAGTTACTTTTTTGGTCAGGTATCAAATCAAAAGACATGGCTTCTTGAGTTTTGCGATCTCTGCTTTCACTCTCATACAAACCAAAATTTAGTATATCCTTGTTGGAAACCTAACATACGTTTTATAACTTTCGAATCTCACACGTATTGTATCATGCCGTCATATGTCTATTTCATATGGGCTGCCTAGTTTAGATGAAAAGAAGGTTCATCGCTTCCAATATGAAAATGCATAACTTTTAAACTGAATTATATAAATCTACAAGCAGCCTACATTCAAACGGTCTTCTAATTTTCTCAATAATTAATCAATAACAATACAATACACTAAATTGCCTTCTGCAGGAACAAGCTTTGTAGGTTTTGTTCCTATCGACGGTAAGAAATTGTAGTTCTTGTCTCAAAGAGATCCCAACCCTTCTGTCTGAATGCGATCAATTTTGCTTGATTCTTCAATAGATTTAGATCACGAATTAGATCATTGATTTCAGACTAATTTATTCTATGAGGTTATGAAGATATTCCGCTAAAGTCTGGGACTTTAGTTTCATCTGTTTTTTTTAACTTAATTGTAAATTTTATTTTGCAAGAGTTTTTTAAATATAAACTCCAATTTTCAGAAGGTGCTCGCAAGAATAAGACTGATAGATGAAGGGAGATTAGTATATTTAATAATCTTCTTATTTCAGCAACTATTGTAATGCAGAAATAACAAAGTGGTCATTTAATTCCTTTTATATCATTGCAATTACAAATGGCATATCTTTCCACTTTCCGTTACGCCATCCAATAAGTAATGTTTTACAAGACTTCCAGCAAATATGAGGGGCCCAAGGTTTGTTCTGATCACCGATTTGACATCATAAATAAAGTTCATAATCTTTTTATGAAATGATAAATATTCTTTCTTTAGGACATTCAAGTTATCTAACCACACACATAATAGAAATTGTTTGGATGTTATCAAAATTACACGTCATTTTAAGGAATATGTTCGTACAAAAATAAACACTTGAACGGGATTTATTTTCAAATAGACTGATTGCATTTCAGATATTATCTTTATAATATTAGATATGGCCGATTTTGACAACTTATTTTTTTTTATATTAGCAATTGATAACAAAGATTAATTTTTTCAAATTACTACGTTTGCTCATCAGGTTTTCTACAAAAAATGAGATTAAAAAATCAAATAACAATAACATTAAAAAAATCAAATAACAATAACATAAAAAAATCGAACAACAATAATGTAAAAAAATCAATTAACAACAATGTAAAAAAGATCAATTAATGTAGAAAAAAATTAAATAACAATAACGTAAAAAAACATTAAATGACAATAATGTAAAAAAATCAAATAACAATAATGTAAAAAAATTAAATAACAATAATGTAAAAAAAATTAAATAACACTAATGTAAAAAACAATATACCCTTATAAACATGATTTAAAATTCAAATTTGTGATCAACTTCAAACCATTTTTTTTTTTTTAAATTAATAAACTTTATAAATGCTAATAATCTAGAACTTCAGATTGGAATATGTTTTTACTTAATTTAATGTATAAATGGGCAACATCTAGTTCTAAAGTTTGTGGGAATGTTTTTTTTTTCAGGAATTTTTGTTATATCTATGTATTTTTTTATTAACAATTTGTAACTGTAATATATATTTAGTGATTTTAACACTTACTGGGCACAAACATATAAATGTATTGAAGAATTATGAATTCATGATGTCCTGAATATGTAAAAGTATATAATAACCTGTATATAATAATCTCAATAAAAATGTCCAGTATCAATTCTGAAATATTAGCATTCAACTAAATAATTAATTTAAATTATGAGATAACTAGACTCATGTAAGTTTATAAAAAGATAAAGATAAAATTTCTATAAAAAATATAAGAAAAATATCAACAAAATATTAAACAAATTAATCACAAAATTTGTAAAAAAAAAATGTTTTCAATCTTCCATTGTGCTACATATACCGTCCCATTGGAATAGTATATGTAGCACAATGTATACAAACAAATAAAAAAAACTATTTTATAAAACAAACATTAATACCGTTTTCCCTCACTACGAAACGACTTTTCTAACAAATTAGCCTTCCACATCTCTTCTTCCCCGAAACTTCAGCGAAACAAAGTAAGATGATAAAGAAAAACTTCAAATTGAACATTTTATTTCAGAGTTCGCATCTATCAGATGGTGAGTAGTCCTACTTTTTCTCATTGCGGTAACCTAGCAACAGCATCGCGAACGTAAAATGCACTTTGCACCTTTTATCCGGAGTTAGATTTTGCGACTGCGATACTGACGTTCTCTGGGGAAAATAAAGATGAACTCTGGATGCGAAGGAAGAAAAGTTTTTTTTTTTCTTTTACCTTTTCACACCATGGTGCAGGAATGGGAAAACACACTTTAACTTATTGGGCCAGCTGTCTCTCGCATATTTACTTCGTTTTGCATCGTTCTGTCTTTATAAGGGAAGCGTGTGGTTTTCTGCGCATGGAAGGCTTAGGGTAATTGCATTAATTATTCAAAGAAAAATGTCGTGTGTAACATGTGATAAACAGTCTTTTTGATCATGGCACGAAAGAGACCGAAAGAAAGTTATTTAACACGGTGTTCTTTTGAAAAAGGAACATTAGTTGATGCAGCATTTTATCAAGGTACAATATTTATACCTATGTGAGCATAAATAAAGTAATTGGTAAACATAAAAAGCGCATGATAATGCTGATGCAAACTAGCTCAAGATACAATTTATTACTATTATTTTTCACAGATACTTAGCAAACAAATTATGCAAGCTTTCAGAATTATTGAAATGCATTAAATATTCGAATTTAGTTAAGTTTTACAGAAAAATTAAAATTTTTTCAATATAACATCTGTAAGATTATGAATTTTGTTATCAATAATTAATCTCCGTTTTGAAGTACACATAGAACAATAGTTTATAAAAGTAAAGCAATAAAAATTGTCTAATGAACCTTTATGAAAGTATTTGAAAATAATTTATCATATAGGCGTATATGGCATATGCCAAATTTATTTATTTATATCAGATTTATTATGTATATCAAATTTATTATTTATCAAATTTATTTAATTATATCAGATTTATTATGTATATCAGATTTATTATGTATATCAAATTTATTATTTATCAAATTTATTTATTTACATCCAATTTATTTATTTATATCACATTTACTTATTTATATCAAATTTATTTATTTACATCAGATTTTTTTAAAATTCATTTGTTATCAAAGGTTTATCAAATACAAATAATCTATTTTATTAAAAGAGAGATATTGCATTTTATATCTCATTCACAGGTAATTTAAAATCTAATCCGATCTATCTGAAGGGATTTATATCAATCTCATCTATCTCAAATCTATCTATTAATTAAATAACCCGATCTATCTCAAGAATTTCCAAACTATGGCCCTCAGGCAAACATAGACTCGCGGGCATCATCAATCCAACCCGCCATAGTTTATTATGATTACATTGTTGAATTTACAATCTAATTAGCTCATACAAATAATAATTAGATTTTTTTATGTAATGACCTCTTAAGAAACTCAAAAACTGACATGCGCGATGAAATTGAACATTTTAACGGCAATTAATGATATGAAAATTGTCCTAAACACTTCCAATGAGTGACATATTTAAGTAATTAACATGATGAAATTAAACGTTATAATGATGATTAATAAAAATTATGGAGCTAGAACATTCCATTGACAATTTTTTGCAATTGCAGATCAAATTTACTAGTGAAAACTTTTTTTTTTCTTTCTAATGCAGCTGGCAAACACTTAGACAGCTTGGTCTTAGATGCCTTAAGGCAAGCGCTGCACAGACGTACTCACTTTGCATTACCCAGGGGGCGCGTGTAACTTGAAGATAAGCCACGGACGCGGAGTAAAAATGCTCCCGCAACGTTCTACGATCCTATTAGACCGGGACCTACGGTTTAAAGTGGATTCCGAACCACTACAAACATCCATGGCCCTGCCATGACTCGAACCCGAAACTTGTAGTACCGAGCACCAGAGCGCTAGCCACTTGGCCATTCAGGCCCCCGCTAGTGAAAACTATCAGCAGCGATTTCAATTTTTTATCATTTAACTTGGATTTGTAAATATTTTTTTTGTATATTTCATTCTAAATAAAGTTTTTATACAGATATTCCTAAAGTGGAAAAAAAGTGACGAACACATTTATGCAAACTCACCAGACTAAGTGAGTGGGAAGACTCTTATAAAATTCGAGCGAGTGATGAGTTTAAATATTTTTCCTCAAAAATAATTCTACACTGTAAATCCATAACTTCCATTTGAAGTTCTGAGGCAAAGGTTTCTATGTCGGCGTTAAAATGTTTTTGAAAATGCTTGACGTCGTTTGCAAATGCATCAAAATCTAAAAAATGCGACTTAAAATTTATTTACTAAGCACCTGAAGCTTCTACTGAGGAATCTGCCTGAAATTTAATATCAGTTTGTTGATTGAATATTTGGCATATACTAAAATGTGTGAAACATAAAAAAATGTTTATTGTTTGTGCAGTTGGGATTGAAACAAAATAAATTTTTGTTGAAAGGGCTTAATATACTGTATATATAAGGTAGAAACTGGCCAGAGGACGAATACTTTCATCCAAGAATTTTCAATTCTTAGTCCGAGTTAAAAAACAAATCACATTAGAAGATTTTCCGTAGCAGATCCAGCTTATTGCGATATAATATCGTAATTTTCTCCAATCTCTACAATAAACTCGCGAAATTAGCGTCGATTGAGAGCATATGAACTGATATAATTGACAAGATTTGAAACGTCTGACATATTCAAGTATTTTCCGCGCAAAATGTTGATGAATGATGCAATGTACTATTAATAGTTTTGGACTAACCGTCATTTTCTACTACCTCTGATTATGTACGACATCTTTATTTTTTCTGCACTCTTAATTTCGTCCATTGAAAATTGTTTTCCTAAAAAGAAATTTCAACTCCTTTAAAAATATCTTCTCTTTTTAAAATAACTTCTCCAGAACAAACTCAACTTACAGTTACAACTTACAACTTTGAGTTTTATCCATTCCTCGAATGAAACGTTACATCTAAAAGTAACTAAGATTTTTGTTAACACATATAGAACCAAAGAGAACCATTCTATGTGTCGATATTTTGCAAGGGAATTGAGGTAATATATTTGCTGCAATATGATCAACTTTTTGAGCCACAGTGTTTGTTGACAAACTGACGATAAATTAGCATTTTCTGAACACATTTTTTTTCTGCTGCAATCATGCTATTCGTTATTAATTCGATGTCAGTAAATAGTTTCCCATGTTTAATTTTTGAATGAGCTACGCGGAAACTAGTTTGAGTTGCTGCTTCTTGTTCATTATTTACTTTCTTAAACAACGATTGCTGAGATTTCAACCCGGGTTTCAAAGATTCATATTTTTTTAAACGTAGTCTCCTTGTAAATTTGAAGTAGTTTTGAAATCTCTGGTCTCATAATGATTAAAATGCTTAATATCTTAAAGATATTTTGTTGCATTCTTTTGGGGCTGGTACTATTTCATTGAAAATTATACACATTATACTCAATCCCGAATTATTGATATTGTTATTCCTATTTAATTGTTATGGACTCATTATTTTATCTTTTTGTTTCTTTTCCATATTTATACATATCATATCCACACAAATGACAAATAACTTAATAATCAAAATAATGCACTTTCGCTCCGAACTCAAAATTTAGAACTGTCCGACACTTGATTGTGTATCATTTTAAATCATGCGTCCTCGGAACATATTCGGAAACATTGGAAGAACGAACGTACGAGATTATGTCACTTGCTAGATATTTTACTTAGATCTAGATATGTCACTTGCTCGATTAACTAAGTATAATTAATGATTTTACGCATTTCCGCCTCTTCCTAGAAAATGGCTCTGTAGTACTTTAGTACAGGATGGCATCTCCGCCACAGTGACTTGTCTTTGTCACTATCCTGTGTGTACCAACCGAAATTGGGAACGGAGACGAATTCACCATTCCCCACCCACCGTGCCTTATATAACTCACTCATGGGTTAATTTCGAAACGGAAATTTGTGCTTAATTCAACAATGTTTGTAGGATGAGATAATTAGGTCTTGGTTCGTAAAATCTAGTAGAGCAGTCAGCATGGCCCTTAGGAAAAAAGTAGTGAGACCATTGATCTACCAGATGACTTTTTTTTGCACTCAACTAAGAATAAATTATTCTGCTTAAGTAAAGTAAATGCATATTCAAGCTATAATATATTTTTCATTAAATTGAATAAACATAAATTAAGAAATATAAATATGGGTTAAACAATTATGTACCATGTTGTTCTCATCTATTCTCTACAGAAACACTTTTTTGATACGCGTGTTAAAGTATTTGACTACATTTTTTTTGTCTTGAAAATTTTAGTAACAATTGATATTTAATTTATTCTTACAATGTTACTATTAAGCCCGTGTAGGAATTTGGTAATTTAGATTACACGGATCAATTATTTTGGCATAATAGAGTTTCGGTGTAAAATTTCGAATAGCTGTAATTCTTTTGAATAAAATCCATTTTAACATATTCTTTTTATACAATAAAAGTCATCATTTCTGGTAATGCTGTCATGCCAATCATTTGAAACATAATATTAAGAATACATCGATGTAAGAATATCTAAGCTTAATTGAATATTTTATCGTATAAGAATAATAAAGAATATATCTTATATATGTTATGCCCATTTACTAATTAATGGATACAATATTTATACACTTATTAAGCATTAAAACATATACTCTGCATAAAAAAAAATAGTAAGTATTTTATTTATTTCTTCAACTTTAGCAACTGTTTTAAACTTTTAAATAATTGATAGACAAAAATAAATAGCTCAATATTTTAGTCCTCTGTAATAATGACAGTAAATGTTTCCATTCCTGAATGAGAAATTTTAATATAAATTACACATTTCATTCCCTGATAGTTTAGAAATAAAATATTAGAAATATACATTTGAATTATATGTAATGTTCAAACACTGTTATATTAAAATAAAAATAAATTCATGCGATAACATTTATTGTAGACATAAAAAAAAGTTATGTCTACTATATTTGTACATTAATTTATGTAAAACGTGCTTAGTCATTTAATGTATTACAATTTTTTTTTCAGTTAGCATGTAAATTGCATGTGAACAATAGTTTTTGAAATATATGTTGAACAATGAAATGGAAGACGCAAGCATTGAATAAGTTATAAATAAAGTACTATAACTAATAATTTAAGTGCAGAATTGTAAAAGTTTTCTTACTCCTGTTGTGCTGTCTGGCTTCTTAACATATTTCGAAAGTGGTTAATTTTAAAGTGAAAGTATATGCATTGAAATATTGCATAACCATTAACGCCCATTCTTTACAAATTCCGAAACTAAGTACCATAAATGTTAAAGATATTCAATAACTAATAAACTTTTAAGTATTCACAATCTGTTACGAAACTATAGTACTATACATACAGTACTTGACTAAATATCATAAGCTTATGAATTTCAATTTAGCATACATATTTAAAGAAGTGGTGTAATAAAAATTTAAGCAAAGTTGCAATGCTTTAATAGACAGACATAATGGTAAATAAAATGGCGTGATATAATGATTGCATATGTACAATGATTGCAAAATTCTGGTGAAAAATGGTTCGTATGCAAATATTTAATCAAGACTTCACATTTGATTTGAAGGCATGCAAAATACATGTATTTCCACGCGTCCAGCAGTAGACTACAATGAAAAGATGATCAAAGAATCTATTAAAGGCTTCTGCTGTAAGTTCAAGCGAGTTCACACGCGGAATATGATTAGGAAAACGTTAGTTTTACAAGTCGTAGAAGGATCGCTAAGATTGAGAAGTGTGTAGCCCAAGAAATTATAATCTACAAAAGTGTCATTTCATGAGATTGTAAAGCCTTTTAAACTACAGGTAAAGTTGTAAAAAAAGTTGATGGTGGTCGACAAAGAAACACAATGGCGATGGAGGACCAATATATTATTTTGGAAAGAAAATATATCTTTTTTTAAAAAACTTCAAGTAAAATTGCGTAGCAAGATGAAAATTGTCACATTTTGTTGTTTTCAGACGCCTTCATCAAGTTAATTTATTCACCCACTGTCTTAGAAGGTGGATCCCATCAACAACTGTTCATCAACGGCACCGCTTAAACTGGTGCAAGGAACACAAGGACTGGGCATTTCATCAATTGAGTCAGTTCAGCTTTACAAAAAAAATCAGTATTATAAGTGATTTCCATTGCTTTTTTTACGTATAAGACTTATTTTTTATATTATTATTAAGAAAAGAGACTATTATGATGGTCCTGGTATGCTGTTTGGGAAGGCATTAAAATGAGTTGCTGGATTGAGCTTCAAATTTTCGATGGATGCACTGTAAGAAGAAATTTCCATTGTCAGCAAGTGAACTTCACCCATGTGTGTGTGTCACCCATGTGTGTTACGATGCGTCATTAGTGCAGAATTACTTTTAATTTACTATAACACCTGTCCCCATCAGAGTTCTTATGCTGAGGTGAACTTTTAGAAAACGAATGCATCACTATAATGCATTGATCAGTAACCCCAGAACATTGATGCAATGCTTTGGATAATTGTTTTTCTGCATGGATATATCCATTGTAGAGCACTCAACAATTGGAGCAGATGCTCATTAAGGATTACACACTCTTAAAATTGTTAGATAGTACCATGTTGACGGAGAAGCGGTTCCAAGCATCAATTGCAGTTTTGAGAAGTCATATCACTTATTAAGGGTATCTGTTTGTTGTTTTTCTTCTTGGGCAAAACCTGATAAAATCTTTTGTTTTACATACTATTTGTTTTAGTATGCTTTATTAATCATTTAAGAAAAAAAGTATTGCCTCTGTATTCATAATTTTATGTGCCTTTGATTGCAATAACGGCCAAAAAACAATTTAAAAATTGTTGTACAAATTGTATTTGTTGAAGAATATTGGAAAATCTAAACGCTTGTTGAAAGCTTATTTTGAAATCAGTACTTTACTGAAATTATTTTTATTGATATTGAGAATTTGGTATTTAATATCGAAATATTTATTTTTAATCTTCTGAATTTTAAAACTGCAAAGGCTATAAAAAGTGTTTATCAATTATAAAACATTCCCTTTCAAATCAAAATTATTAATTTTATTTAACACAAGAAAAACTAATGAAATATTTTTAAATAAGCTTTATATAAAAAGAAAATCAATATCTTGTTTATTAAGCTCTATGTAGAACAGTAAAAGAGAAGCAAATATTTAAAATTCAATTACAACAATAGTTCAGAACTAACTGTTTCGTGTAAATTGTAATTGTGGAAGCTGTATTTTATTTCCATTAAAGTATATAAATTAAAAAGTAGTTTTCCTGACTCAAATATGTGAGGAAAGAGAATAATTTAATTCATTCTAAAATTTAATTTAAGAATAATTCATTTTTCTTTTTTGTTTATTCATAGTCTAGTTAGTTAGAAGCTCAACAAAAGATATGTGTTAAAATTTCATCAGATAAATAGGCGAATTTAAAACGGTACATGATGATTCAATATAATATATCAGGCTAACTAAGTGGAATTTTCTAGTTTTTCTCACGCATAAAACCAATTGTGAACCAGTTATCTCATTATACAGCTATTTATAAACTCTTTTTCTTACATAGTCATAAACTTCCTGTAATATTTAAATCCTAGATAACTCTAAAACCGTTACAAATTCCTCATATGATTGGCAAATAATAACAAGTTTAGTCCGAACTAAAAAAAAGTTCTTCTATTAAGGTAAAATGAGACAAAAAAAATATTTGTTTACTTTTCCTAAATTCTGGTAATACATATTCAATCGGAAAGTTCGCTGAGTTAAGTTTTAAGATATTTCAAAATGCTCCCACCCATCTACTTGTTTCACATTTAGAAACTGCATATATTATAAAAGCAAGTGAAATTTTACCTTTAAAACTAAACTATTGGATTTTTTCCAAAACTTCAGACACACATGAGAGATTCTTTTTCATTGGAGAAAAACTTTTTTTAAGGTAACTCAATTCCCCGGAGGAAATGTGAAAGTAGTTAAAATTGGCAGGTTAGGTTACCTCTTTTTCTTATTAAGTTAAATAAAAATTCGCATCATCAAGGGATGCATTAAACATGCAATCTTTGAATTTGTCCAAAAATGCTGAATAATTCAAATCTTAGTTTATAAGCTGGATCATTGAGTAGGTTGGTTAAAGTGCCGCTGTAAAGTAGAATAATTTTTTTTAAAGAAATAGGGAGATAGACTAAAACAAGTTGTAAATTAGTTGACATCCTTAAAACTGATATATTTTATAATAATAACATTATAAATCACCAGATTGCTATGTTTGAATTTTTAAGTTTATTTTCTTACGTGTAACAGAAATGTAAGGCAAAAGGGTTACACTCATATATGTATAAAATTATCATACACAATATTTTTCAAACTTTATTCTATAGCAAAATTCCTATTAAAATTTAATTCCTTTACAGATATGAATCAAATAACACAGTTTCTTTTGATACAGACTTTCCTTAAAATGAGCGGTGTTTATTTTGTAAACTATTATTTGTGGTGTATTGTGAAATCGACTTACGAGAAGTCACATTACGCGAAGTCGACTTACATTTAAAGAAAAATAAACTATTCTTTTTATTTCAAGAATGTGACAAATTAAAGATATAATAATTTAAAGTAAAACAATAAATCATATTTATTCAATTTTAATCCTGAATAAAAAAATAATGTTTAGGATATTATTTCTGCTGCGCTGTATAATATTTATAATTTTCTATATGAGGGATTTAAGTGATACGGTTTTTCATTTATTACTTTAAAATATTTTTATCATGTTTTGTTAATATAAACATTTTATGTTCTACTTTTGGAAGATGAGAGAAAAACTACACAAGCGTTTTCTACCTTTTTAATTATTTTAATATTACAAGGATTTTTTTTTTTTAAATTCCGAATAATAATCATTGAAATTGTTTGCTACAAGAGTATGCGTATAATCAAAATTAAAATTTATCTGCGTCACTGGCATAAATAATCTGGACTTTTATATTCATTTGTATAGCTTATCCTTTTATAATATGATATTGCTAAATTAATTCAGCCACTTTTCCCGATATTGTTTTGACAAGTTCACAAAAAAATTACTTTCTACGTCAAGAGGATGTCCCTTTATATAGATTATCATTCTTAGAACCTTATTCTATTGTATTTTTATAACCTCAAGTCATTTTATTAATTTTACACTTGGAGAAAATGAATAAAATATAATTTTTGAACTTAAAACGGTTCTAATTAAGAAACCCAAAGTGAATTTGTGAAAAATATTTATTTTTATGAGAGTTACAAAAAGCAGCATCTGTCGAAAGGGATTATTTCTCCGATTCATGGACTTTTTTAAAGCATTGGTTTTGTAAAATTGTATACATTTTTTCACGTACTTATAGTTTGACAACCACAGCATCTATATCCTTTTCTTTTGTTTCATTGATTTTTCTGAAAAATATAGCTGCTTGTTATCGATAACTGCTTAATGTTGAAAGATATATGGGCATCTATGTTAGCATAGTTGCCCATGTTTAGAATAAAGAGGTGGATTGGGAATACTAAGCATATAAATTTTTCTTTTTTTATTAATGATATGGCCACTCTCCTTTAAAAATACAGAAAAAAATTATGAATCCCAAGCAATTTTATAAAATTTCGATGCATTAGTATTTTCAACAACAAAGTTAGGAAAAATTAGTCACCATATTTTCTTGCCTTTTATTTGTAATCTGTAAATCTCAAAAAATAATGCCAATTTGTCAACAGGCCACCTAAATTATAGCTTCAATTTTATACTATCATATATGATAATAATTCAAATGTATAGAAAAAACGTACATTATTTTTTTAAAAAAAGAGCCCTGAGTCGTTATTAAAATTATCACGTGAGACCACATATTTATTTTGCTGATGATTATAAAAGATAAAAGATTCAACGATGTAAAATAAACTTGAAAATGTACTACAGGAAATAAAAACTTTTTTTTTCTTTAAATTGCGTTTTCGCCATGTCAGTTTTAAATGCGTTTACACATACTTACAAGATGTTTTTTGTAGTAATTTAAGTCATATAACACACACCACTAATACATTTGCAAAAACTGGACGGTTAAAACATTATTTGCTTAGTATAAAGCAGAAGATGAACAGATACTTAAAGAGAAAGTGTGTATCATACCAGGAAAGTATGCTATCCTCTTCGATTGGAAGTAATTTGTTCCAGGCAGCTCTAGTATGCACTCAAACACCGTAGCACCTTTGGACGACAGCTCGTCCATCTTAAACGTCCGGTGCAACAGCACGTCGTACGAGCCAGACGGACGCCGGACGCTCCGGGTTTTCACATCGGTTACTGGCATGGGAGGGCTGACGCTGGAGGGACGCAGGTACAGACGCATGTTGGGGTAGGGGAACACGCCCAGGGTCTCGCAGGACACGTTCACCGAGTCGTAGTTGGTCTCCATGTAGCCCAATTCGAATTCATGGGCTGGAACTGCAAGAAAAAAAAACATTTTTAAAATGTTACATAGTAATATGAAATTATTCATTGTCTGTTTCACTCGATAAAGATAACAATAGCAATTCATTTAAAATATGAAACAAAGTATACGACTTTAATATGAAATTATAAATATCAATGATAAACTAAGCATACGATTGTAATGATAAATAATAAATATAAATGTAAAACCGAGCATACGACTATAATGAGAAATAATAAGGTAAGCATACGATTGTAATGAGATATAATAAATTTGAATGTAAAACCGAGCATTCGACTATAATGAGAAATAATAAATATGAATGCAAAACAGAGCATACGGCTATAAGGAGAAATAATAAATATGAATGCAAAACCGAACATACGACTATAATGAGAAATAATAAATATGAATGCAAATCGAGAATACGACTATAATGAGAAATAATAAATATGACTGTAAAATGGAGCATACGACTATAATGAGAAATAATAAATATGAATGCAAAACCGAATATACGACTACAGTGACAAATATTAAATATGAATGCAAAACCGATCATGCGACTATAATGAGAAATAATAAATATGAATATAAAACTGGGCATAGTCATAAATGATATGACTTATTATTTTTGCATATGGCTTATTTTACATTTGCAATATAAATTTATTCAAGGCGATCATCAAAAAATATTTGTATATATATATATATGATTGTTGAATTTTACAACACAAGTATGATATTTATTTTTTTTAAATAATATAACAATTTCATTTAATTAAGTTAATGAAGATAACGTTAGTTTTAATGAAAACAAATGATTTCATTTTTCTTCATATGTTGAACATCCATTTAAGAAAAAAATACCACGCATGAAGAAGAAGTACTAAAACATCAAACTTATTCCCATTTAAAATTTTTATTTTATAAATATTTATGCTGTAGAATTTTCTGTTCATTTGAAACTATTGGTTAATGAGCAGAAACCAATGATTTATGAACATTAAGAACTGGCTAATATTTCTTACAAGGCAAATTTCTTAAGTGAAGCATATTTATTATACGAGGAAATGTTTAACAATAAAAAGGACACGTATCCATTAATTAGTTAGGCAGTATAACAAAAGTGTTATTAAAAATGCTATTGATTGATAATCAAAATCGAATATTTTAATTTTTCTCTGGATGTGTTAAGCAAATTACTTTCCTATAAATATTTATAGAACATTTCGAACCAATAATGATAAAAAACAATATTACAAAATCAGTATTAACAATTATCATTTTATAACATAAAAACACATTAAAATTCTTTTCGAAATTATAAAAAGGTTAATATAATCATTGTTTATAGATCGTTATATGAATTATTTATATTGGTTTAATAGATTAAATCTTAAATTGATTGAATCGCCATAAATATATATGCATAAATTTTATTGCAAACATGCATAAATTTTATTAAAATTTTATTGCAACATTAAAGTAAGTTAATATTATTTGGTATTTGTTTACACACTAATAACTTTTAATTAATATAATTATAATAAAAATTTAAAAATTTTTAAAAGTTGAATTCTGCAGATGATTCGAAATTCCTTTTACTTAGAAATAGCTACGAATTTTTATACTCATATTTGACAATTTCACAATTAAAATTTTTTTCAAAGAAAATTTTGTAATATACTAATTTATCCAATTTTATGATTCGCAATAATATCAGCTAAGTTTTTCTGGTATTTATGCAGTTATCAGTATTAGATCATTTACTGATTTCATTATATTCATAAAATGTGTCAGTTATTTAGTAAACTTTAAAAGCTTCATTTTGGTAATATTCTAACAAAATAAAAACTGCAAAGTTAATATTTTTGATATTTTTTATTGTTTCATTTCTCTCAAATCAATAATTTAATTAATGTCCTGTCAATAGGTTTCACTAAGGGTTTATATAAAAAATTATTAATATAAATAATTTTATTAATCAAAAATGTATTAATATAAATATATATGTATATTCTATGACAAAAAAAGATGAAAAAAACGAAAATACACCGTGAATAAACACTTCATAATATCTTGAAATATTCAGAAATTTCTATTTTTTGGCAAAATTATTATCATAGGTGTAAACAATAATTCAATCAAATCATTTTCTTAGTAATGTAAGGTGCAAAATCGATTCTTTATCAAATACTAAATTCTTTCTGTGTATTTTATACATCCAATAACAGTTTATTAATATGTTTAAGTTTTATTATTTATAAAAATAACATCCTGTAGACAAGTATTTATAAGAAAAAAATAATTGTATTGGGCACATCTTTCTTTATATTAATATAAATGCATTTGGTTTGTTGATGATGATTGCCTCATAAATATAAAAATGTAGGCTTAGTGAAAATCGTTATTATATATATATATATATATATATTAGTTTTTTTTGTAGTAAATTGCAATTACAACTTGTAATATCATTTGCACCATCCATTAAATTTTTTAGTGAATCTATGGTTTATTGTACTTTCAGATTCTCTTAAATTGTAAGTCATTTTAGTTTTATATCAAGGGCCGCAAAGGCCTGATTGAATAACACACAATCTCAAATTGAGGGTTCTAATTGAGAACTTTAACTTTTTTTTACAATACCATTCATTAGATAATATCACTCCAAGGTTGGACACAATACCATGCCATGGATAAGAATCGGGCAGGATAGATGGAAACACTGAAGAATAAGGCTCGATATCACAAGTCTCTAACAAGAAAGTGATCTTTCAAAATTGTTGTGCAACAATATAACAGCCTCCTAATGGTGTGTAGTGGAACATTTTTAATCTGCTACATATATATTGTTGTAGCAAGTAACTGATTAAATCAGCATTTCTATCAATTTTGAGAACAATTTCTGCCTCAATTATAATGATAAAAATCTATGTTGATATATTTCTTATCTTTATGTAAGACAAAATAAATCACACAAAATACTTTCAAAATTAGGATTTTTTTATTCGAACAACTAATATTATAGCTAAATATATTATGTTTGGGTGCATGCTTAGACAAAATTATGTGTTTTTCTTTCAAGAAACATTTATTTTCAATTAAATTGAACGCATCACTAATGGAAGCCCAATGATTCCTCTAGTGTGGAAAAAAACACACACTTTATGATAATCATTTATCAAATTTTTTACGAGATATGAATATTTATCGTACGAAATGTTCACAGCATGCAGAATGAAAAGTACAGTTTGAAGGACGAGAAGATCATGCTGAATGACTCCTACCCTTTTCTACCTAGGTCCAAAAGCAATCCATCAAGTCCAATTTAATTTCCTACCCAGCAAGGGACATCCCTAAACGGTTCTTTCCAATCATATTCCATTCTCGTTCACGGAATGCCCGCTAAGTGCTTGCAGGCTAATCGTCCTCTTACTTTTCCTGGTAACATGTGGAATCCAACCCATCGGTCCCACCCCAACAACGCGGAATAACAGCTTCTGGTAATTGATAGCTGCTATAGAAGGAGGGAAGAGGTGTGTGCAAAGAAAAATGAACTCAATTTAATTGGAGCTCATTGGCCATCCTTGCAAGCAGACTTAACAGCCCTGATTAGACAAGGCGACACAAATGGTTTCCCAAATAGCAATAGCCGAATTCTGGCCAATGGAAGAGCTGTTACGTAAATCCTTTGAAAAATTAACGCTCTTAAACTAAACAGAAGAAATAAATGAACGGGTTCTATAACACAATTCAGTTCTGCAGTATTGCCTTGGATCAGGTGTCTCGGATGTCGACCAATTGCCCAAATGTGATTCCATTAAGTGATTGTTCTGGCTCGTTTAGCCCTATACGTGTCCATTTCATTTTCTACCCGCCATACATTTTTAATCAGTATGTTGTAGACTCAGGCTAGAATATCTTGTTGAGCTAGAATGGGTGGGAAATAGTGTTCATTGCTATGTTTGCAATTATTTTTTTTTATACGCTTCCCTTTTTTCAAATATCATCCGTAATACAAGGTGAAGGCTGTTGCTGCTATGCATTAAACATACATTTTAACTTTATTCAAAAAATGCCAAACAAAGTAAATAATATAAAAATGCATGTAATGGAAAGTATTACCTTCTTAAAACGAAGCAGTTTAATTAAATCATAGAATATCCCAAAAATCAAAAATATATAGTACATATTAAAATAGTTAAAAAAATATTCAAAATAATATCAAAGCCTTGCTTAAAAAAGATCCTTTCTGATAAAAGTTTGATCTAGATTGAGTAAAAAATAATGTTCATTGTTATATTTGCTATCATTTCAGCTGAGTTTTTTTTTTTCGTTTATTTTCCAACATATCATAATTTCTAATAAATAGTGAAGGTTATTGCTGCTATAAATTAAGCACTCATTTTAACTTTATATCAAAAATGCCTAACAGAGAAAAAAAATATAAAAATGCGTATAGGTGGAAGTGTTGTCTTTATGTAACGAAACGGTTAATTCGTTCATAGAATATCCCCAAAACTAAAAATAAGTACTAGATATTAAAATAGTTAAAAATATATTTAAAATAATGTTAAGTTCTTGCTAGAAAAAGATCTTTTCTGACAGAGTTTTGATCTAGATTAAGTAGAAAATAGTGCTCATTGCTATATCTGCTATCATTTCAACATAATTTTTTTTTTCGTTCATTTTCAACACATCATAATTTCTAATAAAAAGTGAAGGCTGTTGCTTCTATAAATTATGCATTATTCACTTGTGCTAGATTCTTAAAATACCCTAGCGATAAACTCAAAAGGAAAACAAATGCCAGAGGAAGTGTTTGCTTTATATAACATGAATGAGCTTCATGGAATAATTCAAATGAAAAACAAATACTATATGTTGAAATGGTTCAAAACAAATGTTTTCCCCAAAGTGCATGTCAGGACCTGCTTGCTCGGAAAAAGTATTCTTCTCTGACAATTCTCTAAGGAACAAATAACTACCGATTGCGTGACTGTTGAATTTTCGATCATTCCTAGATGCACGCAGAGCTAGAATTTGTAAACTGATAGAAAACTCCAATGTTCTCATAAAATCTACATGGGAACAGATCTATACACGTACATTGAAAAAAAAGGGAAACTTTGTTATTGAGTTATACAGAAAACTCAATGTATGAGATGAAAGAAGAAACGTCTATTATTTAAATTTTTAGCTATTTACCTTTGAAGTAAAGCATACGTTCAAAGTTGAATAAAAATAACCAGTTTGTGCAGTACTGTAAATAGATTAAAATGTCACTAAATAGATATCTTTTTTTTTCAACTTAACGAAAGTTGTCAATAATGTAGTACCTGTATATTTCATAAATTTACCTTGCAATTGAATGAATAAAATTTTTAAAAAGTGTATCACATATTTCAAATAGTGTCTTGTAGCAAAGTTAGAGAAAATTAAAAGTAAAAAAAAAGAAAAAAAAATATTTTTTAATTGTAAAGTTACTTTGTTAATTTTTATTCGTGCTTTAGCTTGAATTTAAATGATATGTTTTTCAGGAAAGGTATAGAAGAGGAAAAAAAAACAAACGCTGAAAATTAAAAACAAGAAATATTTTAAATGAAAAAAATATCTTTACATTTATTGTTCTTAAATTACCTCAAATTAAACATGTAGATCTACCATTTAACAAACTTTGATTCTGAGGCTTTTAAGTTAGATTTAATCTTCAGTACAAATAAGAAATTCGTATATCAAAATTCTAGATTTAAAATTTAATAAAGGAAATAATTTTCTTTTTATGGCACTGTTGTCAATTCATTAAAAAATGTATGGTAATCCAAAAAAAAAAAAAAAAAAAAAAAAAAAACGAAAACAATTCTAATCTTCTTTTCCCTTTAGTAAATGTATATAGTTATTATAAATGTATATTCATAATAAGTATATTTTCATTTCAATAATATGATATGATCATAATCAATCGTAATTTTTAATGTCCAAGTTCAAATAAAATTTATATTAATCATTAACTATTTTTAAAAGTTTTTAATCAACTGATTAAATTATTATATGTGACTATTTAGAAAAATAATCTTACCAAAAACAGTCATGACTTGCTCTTTGGAGTCTTGTCCTGCCAGAGATGTTACCAAACAAGTGTATTTTCCTGTCAACTCTGTTGTTGGTTTGAGTATCTTTAGAGCTCGAAATTTTGAATAGGCATCGACTGTACTCACAGAAAAGTTCAAGTCCAGGCGATTCTTTAACATTTCTGATGCATGCTTCTTGTCAAGTGCAGGAATCCATTGATACACTGGCTCGAGATTGTCCTCAAAGAACCACTTCACCACTAATCGGAAGTCGTTTTCGGTGTAGACATATTCACAATCCAAAACTACAGCATCTTCTGTCCCGTTTTGAATCCAGCGAGGAACAGACAGGCGACGAATTTCGACTGAGTTTGTCCCTGAAAATAGTTATAATATGATAATTTCTGAATTAAAATATCGGTCATGATCGTTACAACTTTTTTCATGATATTTACGATAAATTTTGTCATAGTCATTTATACAATCTAAGAATTATTGGTGGTTAAATTTTTGAAAAATTGGAATCATACAGACTCAAATTTAACATGTAGACGTGGGCTGTTAGAAAACATTTGATATAAATTCAATAATTTTATGGCAATTTTTAACATAGTTTGCTTTTAATTTTGTCATTAACGATAGTAATGTGCCTATATTTATAGTAAAAAATAATAAACTGTAATTTATAATTCGTAAATTATTCAGAATCACTTGTAAAAAATAATAAATTTTAGCAAACTGTATAATTTTCTAATTAATATATATTTCTAGTCTGACCCTTTTTTACAGGAGTTTCCTAATTTTTTGGTTGACGAGCTACATATCCTGTTAAATAAAAAAATGATGTTTTCATGTTTCAATTCAATTACAATACTTTTATTGAGTAATATATGATTTTCATTACTGATGCATTAATAAATGAGACTATGAAGTTGAAATTTTATTTAAAAATATCAGTACGAGCTTAGAAGTCATACAGGAATTATAAATATTTGTCACATACGGTTTGGTGTTCCGTAAAAAAATAAAAACCCGAAGAAATTTGAAATTTTTCCATTGTTAATTTACATTTAAAAATGTGAAAGTTGTATGGGATTTTACTTTAATATAATATTTAATTTTCTCATGTAGTACAAACAATATATAGATATAAATTTTGTATTTCATTGAATTTAAACTTTTCATATCTGAATAAAATTACATTATGAACCTTATTTAAATCAAGAAATATATCCCATATATTTCATTTAAAATCAAAGGATGAAATAAATTATTTAAGGTATTTCTCATCATTATATGACATTATCCAAGTTCATTCATTTTCAAAATAAATACACTTATATTATGATAGAATTTTGGATTGAAATTGTAAGATGCCTATAATATTTTAATAATGCATGTTTGTTCAATATATATAATTGTAAGCGCGATTTTTGATAAATATAAGAAACTTTATTTTTGCTTAGTACTATATGATATTCCATAATAAATATGTTATTTTTTGAAACCCTATCGTTGGATATATTTTATTGCTGTTTTATTATGCAATATTATTATTATTTTATTGCATCATATTACTGTATTGCTTTCAAACCTCGTAAACCTTCTTTATTCTAAGAAAGTATTTTATGAAAAGAATATATTTCTTTTATACTATATCGTTTGCAATATGCTCTGAGCTTCTTAATAAGAATATATATATATGTGTGTGTGTGTGTGTGTGTGTATTATGATGAATATTTTATTACAATTTTTATTACATAATTTATTTATGTTTAAAGAATTATATATCTTACGAAAGGATAGATAATAAAATTCCAATGCTTTTTTTGTTTTTTTTTCGAATTTGATGTCTGCCTTTAATTTTTTTCAACGATATTACTTCCTGAAATAACTTTCACATTTGTCTTTAAAAATATAGATTTATATATCTAAAATAAATACGTCTATGGAAAAATTATACAAATTTTTACAAAATAATTCTTAGAAACTTGTATTGACGTTAATATATTTTTAAATCATGAATTTGACCCAGATGCTTTAAATGTTATACATTACGTCAGGTAAGCAAAATGTTTTGGGAGAACTTCGATGTCTGAATAATAATAACTAATAGGTTTCTTCATATATCATTGCTGCAAGAATCGGATGCTAAATTCGAATTTTTGTCTGAAGACGGTGATATATTTGTGTTGATCTAAATGCAACTTTTCAAACTAAGAAACAAAGAAATATATGCGCACCTGCAGTATATCTATGTAGCAAATTCGACAGCAACATATTTGTTTTAAAGATATGTCTAGAGAAAAATATCCTGATCCATCGTTAGTTGTTTCATCAATTTAAATTTCTACATACTGATTCAATGTTATTTGCAAGACCCTATGCAGGTAGAAATCGAATGTGTTGAAAAAGTGTTCATTTCTAATATTTTTAAAATTCTAATTTTCTGCTTATACAAATACCTTGAAGTTTACCTACGCTTTAGATAGCATATACTTTACGAATATGTCGATCAGACAAAAATCAGTCATTTTTTTTTTCATAAAGACATGTAAGGGCAAATATCATATAATATAATATAGTGGCTACAAGAGCATAAAATAAAACAAAGTTTATCGATCAACTATTTATAAAAGTTGAGCCTAGTTAAAGAAGTGCATAGCCTTAATCATGTGAAATAATCTTTCAATGTACTGTGAAATTTATTAAAAAAAATGTCTTTATATATCGCTGCATTGCCCTTCACATTATAGTGTCATTCGTAACCACATATTTTTCTGTTCAGTGGATTTTTTTTATGTATAGTTTTCAGCGATAAATGATTTGTAACCTCTACATGCGTGAGCTATGCTTAAAAAGTTAAATTCGTTGTTGATCGTTGTCGACAATCCCCAAATTAAAAGAAGCATATATCAGCTGCAATTAATAGGATAATCATATCAATTACATAATCATATATGAAAATCCTTATTAGTTGAAATTGCTTATAATATTTTAACATTGCTTATATCATTGAAATCAAAATAGTTTATAATATTTTTGCAGATTCATATATGTTTTTAACGTAGTAATAAAATTTTTAAAAAAATTGTATATTTGCCAATTTTTACGAATAGTTCTGAAGAAAGTTAATATTAATGATTCCAAATAAAGATGCAAATCTCTAAAATCGCCTATTATAAGTTTTGAAAGATATAATAAAATATAATCACCAAGATGTTAAGCGTTTCTAAGTATCAAATCTTATATAAGGTTTATTTTTATTATTAATTACCGATAAATTTCCAGATAACCTGAAAAACAATAAAAGCCCATTTATTACATCATTTTCATCATGCTAATCTTTTATTTGTTTTCGATATCAATTCATTTTCATTAATAATCGAAGAAATTAATATTCACAATAATCACACTGGTGCATAAAATTAAATGTTTGTAGGTATTTAAAACGCAATTATTAAAGTCGCATTAAGCAAAAAAGAGACGAGAAATGAACTTGATAGAAACGAGATTGATGCATCCAGATAAAAATTCAAATCTCTAAAGTAAAAGTTTTTAAAAAGCATTTTTTAAAAACGCATCAAACGAAAAGTAAGATTGATGCTTCCAAATAAAAATGCAAGTCTCTAGTGACGTATGTGTAAGCCATACGTATTTTAGGTGAAGCATGTAAAGGAAGATGAATTAGAAGTGCACGAAGCAATTTCTGACATTCTTTATAGGCTCATTGGTGTTTTAGTGTGCGTGTGTATGTGTGTGTGTGTGTGTGTGTTTTTTTTTTTTTTTAGAAAATTGCATAAAATTCAAAATAATACATATAAAATGTGAAAAAATCAAACTTTAAATCAAATCGTGGAGACGACTCAAAGTAGGTAGTTTCAAGGGCAGAGTATTGCAGATTTATATGTAACTCCACCATCGTGTCCAACTAATGGAAGAAGTTAAAAGATCGAGATAAAACCTAGGCAAATAATAAACGACATTTGCCATCATAGAAAGGAGTAACAGCAAGTAATTTCTTATACACTGAAGTGACAAAAGTCATGGGATACCTCTTAATATCGTGTCGGCCCTCTTTTCGCCCGGCGAGGTGCAGCAACTCGACGTGGCATGGACTCAACAAGTCGTTGGAAGTCTTCTGCAGGAATATTGAGCCATGCTGTGTCAATAGAAGTCCATAATTGTGAAAGCGTTGATGGTGCACTTCTCCATGATGTCCCATAAATGCTCGATGGGATTCATGTCGGGCGATCTAGGTGGCCAGATCATTCGTTGGAATTGTCCAGAATGTTCTTCAAACCAATCGCGAACAGTTGTGGCCCGGTGACATGGCGCATTGTCATCCATAAAAATCCCATCGTTGTTTGGGTACATGAAGTCCATGAATGGCTGCAAGTGATCTCCAAGTAGCTGGACATAAGCATTTCCAGTTAATGTTCGGTTCAGTTGCACCAGAGGACCAAGTCCATGCCATGAAAAAACAGCCCACAAAATTACGGAGCCACCACCAGCTTGAACAGTGCCTTGCTGACAGTTTGGGTCCATGGCTTCGTGGGGTCTGCGCCACACTCGAACCCTACCATCAGCTCTTACCAACTGAAATCGTGACTCATCGGACCAGGCCACGGTTTTCCATTCATCTAGGGACCAACCGATATGCTCACTTGCCCACGAGAGTAGCTGCAAGCGATGTCGTTCTGTCAGTAAAGGCACTCGAGTCGGTCTTCTGCTGGAATAGCCCAAGAAAGCCAAATTTCTCCGCACAGTTCTAACACACAAGTTCCTTGTACGTCCCACATTGATTTCTGCGGTTATTTGACGCAGTGTTGCTTGTCTGTTAGAATTTACGACTCTTTGCAGACGTCGCCGGTCTCGGTCGTTAAGTGCAGGCGGTCGACCACTGCGCTGTCCATGGTGGGATGTTATGCCTGAAATTTCATACTCTCTTCGGCACACTCTTGACACAGTGGATCTGGGAATGTTGAATTCCCTAACAATTTCCAAAATGGCATGACCCATGCGTCTAGCTCCAACTAACATTCCGCGTTCAAAGTCTGTTAATTCCCGTCGTGCGGTCATCATCACGTCAAAACCGCTTCACATGAATAACTTGAACAGAAATGAAAGCTCTGCGAAAGCACTGCGCATTTATACCTGTTCTACGCGATGCTACTGCCATCTGAAAATTTGCATATTGCTATCCCATGACTTTTGACCCTTCAGTGTAATATCCATGATACATCAGTCCTCCGTTGTCTAAAAATGTTGTTTCCTGAAGATTAAAAGAAAGTGGCAGGTCTGCAAGATATATAGTTTGTGTTACAATCATTTCTGTTCATATGAAATCTCGTTTACACCTCTACAGAAAACATCTGGTTTGGTGCAAAGATCAATGGGTGTTTATTTTATTCACTGTCTAATCTAAAACGATACTCACTTTCTGCTCTCTAAACTCCAAAATAGAGCGGTTTGATGGTCTGGGTATGTTAGAGATAGACGAGGACATCTATGTATTTTCATTACAGAGGCTTTTTGACTGCTGTAAAGTATTGGGATAAGATTTTGGAGTCTTATGATTGACTTCGCAAGGGTGTAGTTGACTGAGATTTAATTTTAATAAACTACAATATGCGTCCGTATAGGAATCAACTCATCGATGAATTTTATAAAATTATGGCATTGTTCGTATTAATTGTTGACCTAATTTCCAAGCTTAAACAGAGCCTTCCGAGAGCGTCCCAGACCAAGCCTGGAATGCTCTTGAAAAAGTAAAATCCAATTGAGTTCCACTTCTGAAAAAAATAAGATTCTGAACACTGCTTTGCCCAAGAAGTAGAAAAGACCTCTCCTTGACTCACAAAACACCTTATTTATTTAACACATTATTATTATTCCACTAAGAGTTATATGTAATTTATTATTAACTACCAAAAGAAATAAATTGGTTAATTTTTGGAAGATAAAATATTCTATCCTGATTAAATATTGACTATTAAAAAAAGAGATGGAATGTCATTCTTTGAATCAAATAACCTTTTGGTAATAATAGTAACAATAAATAGTTCTCACGATAAATTAACTGCTTTGACTTAGATGATAAAGATGACGGGGTTGTGTTCACTTGAGTCATCATGAAAGAAAAAAGGATTTTTTTTGTCACTTTTAAGTACATTGAGAATCTTCTTTTCCTTATCTACATTCGAGTGAACTTTTAGAAAAAACTGTTTCGTATTTCAGAGATGTTACATTAAGAAAATTTCTCTTTGGTAGCTTAAATGTCGATACGAAACGTTTATAAATAGATTATCGCCATCAGGTCTAATAGCTTCTGAAAGCAATGGATGTACACCATCAGCAGATTTGAACATCTGTCCTTTCGACCTGCTAGCTGCATCTATTACCAGTAAATCATGAGTCCGCATGGAAGAATGATTATAACTGCTATCACGGAATATTTATCTCATACTTAGATTAATGAGCATTAATTCTCTATTCAGATGAATGTACTATCACTTCTCAGCTTTGTGTTACAAGATCAATGTTTATGCCATTCACCGAAATGTCCCCTTTTCATTGACGTTCCTTAATTCTTAATTAAAGTTATTTTATTTTCCCTTTTAATTTTTTTGGTTATTTGATTACAACGTTACAGATTTTCATTGATATTTTATATTTTGTCATATAGAAGTTAAGGATGAAAATATCCATGTGCTTCTTACTAAAAATCTGAACATATTCTGGTAAGAATATTGAAAGATTCTTTACATATACTTGAAAAATCAATTTCCAAATTTGTACTAGAATGCAATACTCAGCGGACTGAAAAATATACACAGTAGGAAAATCCCACCTCCTAAATTTACTATACTTAACTAAATAAAAATGGCAATTGTTTCCAAAACACTATGTGACTACTCCATCAACAAAACTGAAGAAACACTTCACAGCCATCCAGTGACATTTTTACCCCACCAACAGCTGATATCAGCAGCGAAACAGATTTGTGTGCCCGGACACGTATCTTCCAAAACAAATTCCATCACAAACAGGATAAAAACTTTTTTTTCAGAGGAAAAACGAATTTCACGTTATTCGGAACTCCATTTCCTGTTGAAATTTTTCATTGTTTCGATTTTCATTCATTGCTTCTGTGCTTTTTTTTTTTGCACAAAAGCGACGTTTATTACCATTTCTTTCTTTTTTAAAAAAAAAAAAAAAAAAGAAAGAAATTTATAGATCTATAGATATATTGCTTGTTGCATCCACACTTTAATATCAAAAGACATAACAATTTCCGGAAAGTATCATAAAGATTTTTTGAATGAATCCATGAGTAGGAGAGGAGTGTAAGTTCTTATATTCTATTTTCTTTTTTGCTTTGTTCTATTGATTACTTTTGCGTCTGGGTCTTTTTCTACGTTACGAAACAAAACCTGATACGAATATTCTTTTTTTCTTCTTTTGCTGGTACCTCTTTTTTTTATCGTTTGGGTGAATTCTCCAGCATTTCCATTTTCGTTCCCCTCCCCCGGGTCTTGCATTCATCAAAATAGTCAGCATCCCCCCATTTTAGGAACGGGATGGACCGAGCTAAGTTATCGATAAGAAAAGAGTATGGCATATCGAAAGGAAATGGAACTCCATTCCGGTCTGTGCCTTCTTTTTGAATAATTTACTCAGCATTTCTGTTATTTTAAGAAAATCCCATCTCTTCTCACTTACAGTATCGCTCCACATTGTAGGCTGTCAGATATAAAATTACATATTTTATTTATTCCTTCGACAAACTTATGAAAATATTTGGTTTGAATATATTAATATGTGATTCAAATATGTCTTGCGAATAAAATGCTTTAATAACATGGTGACACATTATTTACTGAAAACTCTTAAGCTGATGATATTAATATCTATTAAATAATTTCTGTTTATTACAATGGGTAACCCATGAAAATTATAAAATTAACTGCATTAACTACTTATGTTTCAGTAGTTTACAGATGATTGAATAAACGCTCAATAGCTGTTTAACTAGCCAAACTGTGATAGTAATTTCTATTTGGATAATAGTTAAATGATTCTCTTTCCTAAGGCAATTAACTAACTATAATGGCACCAATAATCGATATTCCCCGTCTAAATTGGAATTTTGCATGGAGTGGCATGCAATAAATTTTGAACGAGAATACGTTTACAGAATAAGCCAGTATATAACTTTAAAAAATAATTTAAAGTAAAAGCAAAAATTGAAATTAACATAAATACATACACTGCTGTGTCCAAAAAGTAAGACTTTTCAATTTAAAATTTCTCGGGTTTATGTAATTTCAATTATTTATTGTTTAGGTTGCTGGCACTGTCCTTGACATCTGTGTAAAATTTGACTTCAAAATATTCATTAGTGTTTGAGTTAAGCTTTATTTGTGAGACGCTGAAACTGATTCCGGTGATTTTTGAAATGTCTGATTTAATTCAGCAAAGAACTTGCATTCAATTTTGTTTTCGGAAATGCGTAGAATTTTGCAGAAGGCATTCTGTGAGCATTCCTATATCGGAAAGAAATGGTAGAAATAGATCAAAGAAGGCAGATAACGCGTTAAAGACAAAGAGCCCTCTGATCGACATCAACCTCAACCGACGAAGCTCACGTCCAAAAAAAAAAATAAAGATTTGGTGCTTGCAAACCTTCGATTTACAATTAGACACCTTGCTGATGATGTTGGAATTTCAAAAGGATCGGTCAATTCCATTTTGGGCCTCAAACGCGTCAAATCTCGATTGGTACCGAAAGCACTTACTTTTTAGTCACAATATTATATTGTAAATTTTTCATATCCAAATGTAGCAAAATATGCGCACATTCGAATATAAATATTTCCAAGATGTTATTTTTACTTGTAAACATATACTTTTTACCTAAACTACTGAACAAATCTCATAGTTGAACTTAAATAATCCGGAGAACAATAAATAAAAAATGAAAAAAAAATGATATGCATTAAAAAAAAGAAACTTAAAGTTTGAATAAAACTGCATTGACTTTCTGGTTTTCTAATAACGAACGAATAAATTCAATTAGGACATTGCCATAAATAAATGATTTAAAATTTTTTCAATATGAATTTAAAATTTACTTTAAAAAGCTTAAATTTTTATATAAAGCCAGAATGAGTGGTAAACCATCATGTCTGAATTCTTAACTATTACCGACTCGTTTTAACCATCAAGTTAATGAGCAAGAAAACGAATACTTGATGCTATTGGCTATGAATTCAATGCTGTCCCTGTATTCAAAAATAAAGAGATTCATTTCCGGTTGCCACTGATAACGTAAGCTTCTCGTATAGAAAGTTTTCTATATAAAACTCAAAATGGGGCAGTTAATCTGAAAAGACTTCCCAGAAAGAAAATTACTTCCTGCTAGAACAATTATTTATAGATTTCTTCAAAGAGTAGATAGTTCTCAATGTAAAGAAAAAATTTAATTATTTCCATTGAATATTTTAAAATAAAAAATTACAAAAATCATATATGAGATCTATAAAGAAAGAATGACTTTGATTGTTTTTTTTTTCAAATGAAACAATTTAATGATATTAATCTGCTTATAAATTTAATTAAAAAGTTTTTGTAACTAAACGTAACAATTTTTTTTTTGTATTAAAATATTTTCATTTAAATTCTAACTTTTAAATGGTAAATGCGAATAAAATAGAGAACAAAGATATGTTGTATTAACTGTCAGTTATGTTGTACATGCTTCCGTAAAAAAGGAATAAATCAAAAGAACGAAAAAATTATGGCTTTTATTAAAACAAAATAGTAGTAAAGTCATACGCAAGTAATGCGATGATTAACTATTAAAAGTGTAGGATTTCAATATCTTAAATCTCTGTTTTAATTCAATTAATGATTATCAATGTCTTAACAATTAGATAATGAATATTCAAATCGATATTGATGAGACGTTTACGTAAAGAGCGATAGTCTTAAATGGTAAACTGGATAAACATAAAGTGATAAACTTAAAAATTATTTTTTTGCTTGCCAAAAAAGCACATCAGAAATTCAAAAATATCAGATCAGTATGTGGCTTGCCATCATTCAATTCCTTCTATTAGCTCATACTCTCCCTATACATATCTTGCTCAAATTTTCAATCTTTAATAAAATACTTTTTATTCATCCACTCAGGTTCAAATACATTTTTTTAACTTGTAGTGGATGACACTTGATGTTAATACAGTTTTTTCAAATATTAATTCAGTAATTAAATTTAATTAATTAATTTGAGTTTTTTTAGATTTAAGTTGCATATATCTACCAATAGATGGCGCCAGATAAACTTAAAAAAATGAATGAAAGTTATTTATAAAGGACTTTCTGCAATAGAGTGAAAAAAAGTAGGAATTGACTTTAATTTTTATATATATATATATATATTACTTGTTTTATTGATAGGTTAGAAACGCCTAATTATATCTTCGAAATAATAAAGGGGTTATTAGGGGTGATCTGACGTCGTAAGAAATAAAACTATATACTATCAGATGAATATGTATTTCTGTAAAGTATGTTTAGCAGTACTGGTCCAACATCCTCCACATATGCATGCAATGTTCATGTTCTCCAAGTTTGGACCAAGATTTCTCACTGAACATAATGCAGTCAGTTGAGAACCACAATGTTCGTGCATGAGCCCACTCCAGATATAAACATATTGAGTGTTAAAAGCAATAATCTTAGAGGACGGCGTGAGAAAACCCTTCCTTCAAACAAGCGCAGGAAGTTTCAGTAGGGAAGAAGCTTTGGCACGACAGATAGAAAATAATGGAGGTCTATTGGGCAGTTCGTGCCTATGTAACTTGACATTTCGCAGCCTCCAGTAAGTCAATTAATTTCTTTTAGCAACCGTTTATGCGTTCACATTTAAACAATAGTGCCTGTACTGTATACGTGACTTGATATGTTCTTTATTATTATTAATTATTTTTACTAACTGAAAGAAAACCTACAAATTTCTTAATTAGATCGAGGTGCTTAATCGGATTATGAATACAGATCAAAACCATTTTCTGCAGTAAATCAAATTTAAAAATTTTTAATCTCAACTGGTGTCACTGTTATAACTGAACTTGTACTTGAAACTTCTACCCTATAAAAATTTTATTCGAACTAAATGTAAATTATTCGATATAAAATAATTATTAATTATTTATCCCAATCTGTCTATTTTGCTTGTAGAAGTTTTACAAATGTACAGCGTATGGCATTATAAGAAAAATGTTATTATTACGTCACCGTTTTCATTTTATTATTTCCGTTATCATGGGCATTTTCGTATGCAAGCAAGTTTATCAATCAGTTTAACTATATAAACCTAACAGTAATAGCTGAATTAATTTAAGATATATAAATAACTAAATAAAAGTAATATATTTTACATGATTATTTTCCAAAATATTACATTTACACTTTACTGAGTTTTATTATTAAAGCATAATTTAATTCTCTTAAAATGCCGTCTACGTTCAGTCTAAAACATATTTTAGATTTAGTAATAAATGGAAAAATTCCCACATAAATTCTGCGTATCATCGTTTGACCTCTTAAAAAGGTTAATCCTTTGAGAGGATGACAGGAAGCTGATATAAGTAAAGGCTTAAAGTACTTCTTTTTGACATGTTGTGAGAATGTGTCTCAACTTAAACTTCTAACATATTAGTGTCAGGAAATGTGAATTTGGAAGTAAGTTGATAAATGAACAAATAGGAGACTGCAAGTTAAAGAAGTCAAGAGATATTTATTTCACCATTCGAGTTTTAGAAATGATAGCTAAGATGGATACTAGTAATATTATTTGCCATTTCTTATGTTTTAAAGCAATAAAATATATTAAACATATTTATCATTATTATTATCTTAATTTAATTATGATTTTAATAATTTTATTATTTTTTTAATACTTTGCTACAAAATTAATTATAACTGTTATTAATTAAATAATTGTTAGTAAATAATTATTAATGCATTGCAAAAGGATCACGAAAATCTTCGTTTATAATAATAATGTAAGAAAATTAAAGAACGAAACTCAATGGTTCATTCGGTGTTACTTTTATATCTAAAGTTTTTCATTATTTACTACTAATAAATTAACTGCCATTCTTATTCATAAATTAATGAAAAAAGTTAAATTGTTTATCTCATTATATATTTTTGATTTTCTTGTGTATGTACTCAAAATAAGAAAATTATTGTTTTGTAAAAAACAATTATTCTGTTCGTTCTAAAAACATATATTAATAATTAATATAATTTATCAATACTTGGAACAAAAACTCTATAGTATTAAATGTACTGTAAAAGAAACGATTAGAAATTATTTCATTTATTTTAGAACTGCTTTAAGATTTTACTTCAATTTTAAAACTTTTATCGAAAAATTTAATTTTTATAATGAGTATTAATATATTGGCTATTATATTCACCATACTGTATTTCTTCATATGTATTCGCCACAGTATACTACTCCATATGTATTCATCATAGTAGATAATGCTATACATAACTATATGCCATGCACTATATTTGATTAAATATACTTTATGAGTCACGAAACATTATCTAACTGTTTATTTCTGATAAAAAAAAGTATAAATTCAAACACAACATAAACGTAAGCAGCAAAAAGATCTGTATCTTATATTATAATCATTCAAGAAAATTATGTTGCTTTATACATTTTTAAAGAAATTTTTGTTTGGCAAAAAGAATCACCGAAATGTAATAACCTTACTTTTCTAGTATTAAAAAGCCTCAAGTAAGTAAATAAAATGATACACGAATATATGAAGGAGTTTCTTACATAAGCATACAAAAAAAATAAAGATTGATCAGTAAGAGAGATTAAAAAACTTTTCTACATAATGTAGAAGATATTTTCTTAATTTTTAATGCTTCAGTTTATTTTTGCAAAGAGTCAAGATTTTACAATATTTCGTTATATTTTTGTAGAATTTAATCTGTGAAAATTTATAAGGAATTTTTATTTGATAGTTATTCTTATGATACATCATACCTTAGATACACAGTCTTTCATGTAACAACTTTACCAGATCTAGACATTGTATCATAAAATAAATTTTTATATGTTTAAAAACATCATACACTCTAAAACATTCATAATGTAATATAAGACATTGGAAAAGGCCATACACTTTTTATTTATGCGTAAGTTACATTTATTCTTTCAGTGAAACCCATTCGTGAATTAATAATTTTCATGTCTGATTTCATTTCAAAAATGAATAATAAATTCATTTTCTGCTCTAACTTTTATTATTTGAAAGGTTTGATAACACTTAACTTGTAATTGAGTATCTTCTACTTGTTGTATAAAATAAAAAGGTTAAGAAGGAAAACTCATAATATTTTGAACTGCATAAATTTTTTTAAGAAATTATACTGTGTTTCTTCATGATTTTTCTGATTTTATGTCGCAAGTCCTTAAAATGGGAAGAATTATTTATGACAATATTGTGTATTTCTCATAGAAATTTTAATCGTAATACTTATTTCTTTGTCCTTATATGAATTTCACTACACTGAAGTGACAAAAGTCGTGGGATAGCAATATGCAAATTTTCAGATGGCAATAGCATCGCGTAGAACAGGTATAAATGCGCAGAGCTTTCATTTCCGTTCAAGTTATTCATGTGAAGAGGTTTCGACGTGATAATGACCGCACGACGGGAATTAACAGACTTTGAACACGGAATGTTAGTTGGAGCTAAACGCATGGGTCATGCCATTTCGAAAATCGTTAGGGAATTCAACATTCCCAGATCCACTGTGTCAAGAGTGTGCCGAGAGCGTGAAATTTCAGGCATAACATCCCACCATGGACAGCTCAGCTGTCGACCGCCTACACTTAACGACCGAGACCGGCGACGTCTGCAAAGAGTCGTAAATTCTAACAAGCAACACTGCGTCAAATAACCGCAGAAATAAATGTGGGACGTACAAGGCACTTGTCTGTTAGAACTGTGAGGAGAAATTTGGCTTTCTTGGGCTATTCTAGCAGAAGACCGACTCGAGTGCCTTTACTGACAGAACGACATCGCTTGCAGCGACTCTCGTGGGCACGTGAGCATATCGGTTGGTCCCTAGATGAATGGAAAACTGTGGCCTGGTCCGATGAGTCACGATTTCAGTTGGTAAGAGCTGATGGTAGGGTTCGAGTGTGGCGCAGACCCCACGAAGCCATGGACCCAAACTGTCAGCAAGGCACTGTTCAAGCTGGTGGTGGCTCCGTAATGGTGTGGGCTATTTTTTCATGGCATGGACTTGGTCCTCTGGTGCGACTGGACCGAACATTGACTGGAAATGCTTATGTTCAGCTACTTGGAGATCACTTGCAGCCATTCATGGACTTCATGTACCCAAACAACGATGGGATTTTTATGGATGAAAATGCGCCATGTCACCGGGCCACAACTGTTCGCGATTGGTTTGAAGAACATTCTGGACAATTTCAACGAATGATCTGGCCACTTAGATCGCCCGACATGAATCCCATCGAGCATTTATGGGACATCATCGAGAGGTCTGTTCGTGCCCAAATCCTGCACCATCCACGCTTTCACAATTATGGACGTCTATCGAGACAGCATGGCTCAATATTTCTGCAGAAGACTTCCAACGACTTGTTGAGTCCATGCCACGTCGAGTTGCTGCACTTCGCCGGGCGAAAGGAGGGCCGACACGATATTAAGAGGTATCCCATGACTTTTGTCACTTCAGTGTATATGTCTTTGAAATTGTGCAACTAATGTAGATCAACAATAAGTCCTTGCGCTAGTGCTGACGCAGAAAACACAATCTGAGCCAGAGTACAGGAAAAAACATAATGGAATCCATAGTAATACAGTGATTTCTGAAATGTATATGAATATCTTGCAACATTAGTAAGAGTGTTGCTAAAAATTTTAGGTATGGTTTTATACTTCTCACAAATGGTGGCCAGCTACGTCTGAAAATCTTCTGGGATACAAAAATTACATTTGTCCTCCAAAGACCGTTTATGATTTACTAAATGGGCCACGGATTGATATTAGCATGATTTAATAAAAATTATTTTGTCATTGTAGAAATCTACAGTAAGATTGTTTGAGGAGAATTTTCCGGTTTTTTTATATACTTCAAGCAAATAGTGGTCAGCTACTTCTGAAAATCTTTTGGAAGGCAACAATTCCCTCTATCCTTCATTGAATTGCTCATGGTATATTAAATTGAGTCATGGCGATGATATGATCCTGCTGTATTGCAAATACTTCCAATAATAATAGTTCTAATTATTTTATACTTCTCGCAAATGGTGCCCAGATACCTCTGAAAATCTTTTGGGATACAAAAATTACCTCTACAAATGTCCTCCTACAAAACTACTTATGATATACTAAACTGGCCCACAAAATAATATGAACATGCTGTAATAAAAATTGTGTCATTGGAGGAATCTATAATAAGATTATTTGGTGAGAATTTTCTGGTTTTTTTTTATACTTCAGGCAAATAGCAGCCTGAACTTTGCGAAAGTCTTTTGGAAGACAACAATTCCTTCTAGCCTTCAATGAATTGCTTACAGTATATTAAATTGAGTCATGGGGATGATATGATCCCGATGTATTACAAATTATACGGCATTGGAGAAATCCAAAAGCAAGTTACTTTTTACACTTTCATTGAAAGTCTTGTTCGATAAAAAGAATCATCAACATGTGTAGCCTTATCTATCTAAACATTGAAAAAAAATCCAAGTACGTGAATAAAACGGCAAAAGAATATAAAGAAGTACATCGCCACGAAACATCCCAACAGAGGCAAGAGGCGGAAATAAAATCATAAATCACGAGAGAGAATTAGGAATAAATAAATGTAGTTTTCTCGCCGGCTCTAACTTTTAGGAGTAAATAAATAAGAACAGCTTAGTGCGAAGATAAATGGACCTGGGGCAAGAATTCTTCCAAATAGGGAAGCTCCCTCGGAATCTTCGAAGCAGTGAAGAAGAAGAAGAAAATGGGAGAAAAAATAGAGTAGAAATCTTTACCATGAGTGATGGAAACCGAACCGTCGCAAAAGCAGCACAACTCTTCCGTTTATTTCGCCCGAAACTTTGAGATAACTGTGTCCGTGACTGTTCACGGAATGCACAGAATGGCCTGCGAGGCACCGATTACCGAAATGGATCTACAAGGAAAAGGCATTATTCTTGCAATCGTTGAAGCCGGCGCCTTATCGAAAACGCACCCTCGTGAACAACTGAATACATTAAATGCAGCTGATCGCTTAAGAAGATCTTTCAGTTCTGACGGATGATAATACAAATGTGATTGGACTAGACGCAGAAAGCTTAGTGGATGGCTCAAGAATGGTGCAATGCTTTTCTTTAGTAGGCAATAAGAAGAAAATCACTTAAATAGCAAATTTAAGCAATTTTTATAGGAATAAAGCATTTATTTGAAGTACACGAAGCTAATGTATTTGTTTTGTAGTTATATTAAATACTTTAAAAGTAATTACTCCACAAATTGAATTAAATTATACATATTATGAAAACTAAATAAAACGAAACTGTTCATTTTCATTATAAAAAAACAGCATATAACTATTTACACCTCAATTAAAAATTACCGTTAAAACATTTTTTTGTCCACTTTTCAACACAGTGGTAACTTATGCGACTAGCAAGCATTTTTAAGCATTGTTCAATTTCTGTTGATGAATGCCTTGTCATACTTTAAACATTAATAGAATCAGTGACAAGTATGACAGAATGACAGATAAGAAGAGAGATTTCGGGTTATCTGCGTAAAAAAATAATTAAAAGCGCAAAATTAACTTGAGCGCAATATAAAAGTAGCAATTTCTAGAAGGGCCTGAAGGCCGAGTGATTAGCTCTCTGGCGCTAAGTGCCATGGATGCCTGTAGTGGTTAGGAATCCACTTTAAAGCGCAGGACTCGGTCTAATATGTAGCGTTAGGCGTATGTCTGATAAACTTACCCAGTAAAAAGAATAAGATCTCCTGCTTCGAAATCATCTAGTAGGCAGACGGCTTTGGTCCTCTATGGGACTGTTCCACCAATGACGAAAAAGAATTCCCAGAAGATCTTTTTGAAAACAATATACTTATTAGCTAGGATTAGATTATAAAATTACTGTATCTTTGGTGGAAAAACAAAGATTACTATGTTATCTCAATATGTTAATGACAAAAGTTACTTGACTTAGCTTTTAAAATGTGTTGATTTTTTTGAAGAATTGAAGACTGATTAATAGAAATTCTCAGAAATCTAATTTAAATATACTAGTTAAAAATATAAATCTATAAAATAAAATAATTATAAATATTTATAAATAAAAATATAAAATATAAATCTAGTTAAAATTCCATATACTTTTGAATGTATGTTGGAAATATTAATTAAAAGTTAGTTAATTAATGTTAATTAATTCATAAGATGTTTCCATCTTTTTCTGGAATTATTTATTGCTTATATATTGAACAGCACATTTTTTTATTGCTGCTCATGTTCCACTCTTGCCATGACTACCTTACCAAAAAAGTAATTAGCAGGGGGAATTGCGAATTAGGGAGACTTTTTAAGGATATTTGCACTGGTAGAAAATCAGGTGAACTAATAACCTAATTATGTTTTGCAAGGTTTACACATTACTGAATTGTCTCCTCTTTGAAAAATCTGGGATTGCAAATCATGCTCTCAGTAGAATCCTTCAGAATGATAGATACATAGATACAGCATCAAGAGTCGGGCAGAGCATGGTATTGGATGTAATACTCTCATGAGTTAAGAAATTCTTCTTAAAAAAGAATTGTTGCATTCATTTTTTAGTCTTTGTATACATTAAGTATACTGCATTATTTATTTTTTCTAAACTCAATTTTTATTTTTATAGCTAAGAAATTTTTTTCTCTATAACTTTTAACCCATTATATTAATACCCATGATATGTTTGTTGTTGTTGCACATTGATAGGCGCCATATTTTTAAATTTTATTACCTGAAGCATTTAATTTATGAGATAAATATGGAATTATACGTCTGCGTGACTTAAAGAATTATCTCAAAAATTTTCTTTTTCAAAATTTATTCCCTGCAATTTTTTGAAGCTTTTTATGGCTAATATTTTTCTATTAATTTCTATATTTAGTTGTGGAATGATTCAAAAATGCCTTTTTAATGTCATAAAAATCTATCGCATAAATAAAAGGGTTATAGATGTTTTATTCAAAATATCTTTTTCTTTACAATATCAAACTACATCTCTAAAGATGAATTTAATTATTAGCATAATTTGATTCATTCCAGAATATCACAGAAATTATGTCGTTTTGTAATAAAATACTAAATGTACAGTTCTCATGAATTTATTTAACTATGAAGTGTTAAAGCGCTAATATTTATAGATTTTAAGTTACTTTCTGAATTAAACTACGGAACTGTTATATAGATTTGACTGGCTGTTCAAATATAATTTGTAATTAATTAAATTAAACATAATCCTTACGGAAAGAGCATCAGTTACATTAAAAGTTTAAAATTATATAAGTACTTAATACTTACATTATATACTTAATTAAATTTAAGCATATTTAATGCGTACCAATACATTTGCACTACATAATCCAATAAATTCATCATTAATGAAAAAGTGCATATCATTGTCACAATATTAAAATTTTCACCGTTTTAAGTTTCATTTTCTGTTTGCTTAAATTAATTTTTGAAAAAATAAATTTAGTATTCTTCTATATTTATAACTCTAAATGAAGTAATAATTAAAAATTATGTACTGATAAAGATAAGTATGTGTTGTAAGGATAAGTAGGTATTGTAATGATAAATATGTATTTTAAAGATAAGCATGTATTGTAATAATAAATATGTATTGATAATTAAAGAACAATGATTCTTATAATATCAATATTTTAACTTATAACACTAGTTGTTGTTTTTTTAATTTAATGCACATAAACTAATATTTCGATTTCAAAAGCATAGGCTATTGGAAAAATATTAAAAATGCTTTATGTATGTGTAACGTGTTAATATTCTTATGTAATGGAGTATATAATATTATTTTATATATTTCCTATTTACCTACGATTAAAGCAACCACAGTATACTCTTAATGAATAAAGCTGATTCATAAAGACAAATAATGGAGAGGGGAATTTTACAATGAAAAGTTTGCAAAAATTTTAAAAATAAAAAAAAATTAAATAATAAATGCGACATTTCATTAAATAAATTTATTTAATAATAAAGTAATCGTTTAAATGCTTAGAAAAAAAAATAAATTATTTTTTTTTTATTTTCAATTTCAAAAAAAAAAATTATTTGGTCGATAACATCAATTACGTGATCATTACATAAAAAAAAAAGTCACCTGCTATCATACAATAATAATTATATTCAATTATTAAATAATGGAATCTTTCAGAACAGATAAAATATATGATGCACATATCGAAAACGTAATTATAGTTTAGTTCTAAAGATCTAAATCAAAGTTACCAACAACAACAAATGCGAAATACACAAACTCTACGTAACTAAGCGCAAAATGGCAAATGCAATGACAATGCCTTTTTTACGGCATTAAAAATGCAGAAAAAGCAAAACAGCAGACGTCTTGTTTATGTCACAGTCTAGAATTATCTTGTTATTATTATTGTGTAACTGATTTCCCCACAGACCCATTTTTAGATCAATTTTTACACAGACTTGAAGCTGCACGAAAAGTTGCGATGCTCGACATATATTTTCATTTTAATTCAGTTTCCCGAAAACGCATCGTTGCTTAATAACTCCAGTTATCGTCCGTTACATCGGAGAAAGCTTATCTGCTCGACTTCACATTATTCTCTGGTGGGCACTGAACACTCATTCACGACTTTTCGTTAATGTCACATTTGCATGCTACATGCAGACAGATGAAACTCGCTGCTTCCAGATAAAGATCTATCCCAACGCCCATAGAAAGATGGTAGAAATATATCTGGCTTACAAACAAATAGCTTTTATTAATAACAGGAAAGTCATTATTTGGCACTACCTAAATGCACCATGGTATTGATCGGAAAGAAGCTATCGTTATAATGAGGAATGGAGTGATTATTTTACATTACCGGACAGAGTTGGCTTTTAACGTCGTTTGTTTGATTTTCTCTCTCCAAGAAAACTTTTCGCATTACTGTTTCTTAAATAAAAGCTTCGAAAACTGTAGTTAATATAGGTGTGGTGGAGTATTTTTTTCCGTGTATCTATGTAATTTGCATATATTTCATGTATTAGACGGTAACTCTTGGGAAATATCGATATGTGTTTTCATTAGATTCGAAAAAAGGAGTAATTAGGTGAATGTCGATTTGCTCGTTTTGTTATAAGCAAGATATTCATTAAGTTAGTGCCTATGTCTCATTCGAAGGTTGTTTGGTTGGTTTGTTTCACACGCGTACCTACAGTAAATAATTGGTCTTTATGGAAACTTTTGGACTTTCTTTTTATAAAACTATTGTAATATAAGGAGAGTTTGAGACTTTTAATTTATTGCATTAAAGGAAATGTATTGATAAACTGCAAGATTTAAGTAAATGAAACTTCTAATAAATGTATCTATGCAATTTGCATATATTTTATGTTTTAGATGGTAACTCTTGGGAAATATTGATATGAGCTTTCATTAGATTCGAAAAATGGAATAATTAGATGGATGTTGATTTGCTCGTTTTGTTATAAGCAATATATTCATTAAATCAATGCCTGTGTCTCATAAGAATACCTACAGTAAATAATTAGTCTTTATGGAACTTTTTGGATTTTTTTTTTTTTTTTATTAAATAACATTGTGTTGTAAGGAGAATTATTTCTTCCATTGAAGGAAATGTATTGATAAATTGTGAGATTTAAGTAAATGAAATTTCTATCTTACAAACTTTTATCTTACAATGATAAAAAAAAATCATAAAATATTGAGACTTCTTTTTTATTTACTTAACTCGATTATCATGCATTTACTTTTTACTTTTCATCACATTCACCATAAATTCATCACAAATTTAGCTACATGCTGATACTAAGTACAAAACAAATGGTTAATACCGAAGTTACATAACAAATGGCTTCATGCATTATACTCATATGAGGAAAAGGAATAGAAAAAAAAAAAAAGCTTCTCAAGAATTTTTAAAAGATAATTTACTCATATTTGAGTAATAGCCAAAGAAACCAGAATTTCCTTGTACCCAGCTTAAAAAAGTGAGTGACGTTTCCAAGGTAGTCTGACATTTAACCTGGTAAATTCAGATCTATCCAACAATCTTTTACTCTAAGGAAATCAATCATTAGAGTATAGTTGGAATAAAAATGTGACACAAGAAAAAAAATTATACTAAAAAAATGTTACGAAAACCAAATGTAAATCAGAACCGATTATATTTTGAATTTAAATATTTGAAAAATTTGCAATGCAATATAATATTAGATTTTTTCTAAATAGTTATTGTTTAGCTACTATAGTATGTTCTTTTTTTTTTCTCTTTGGATATTTTTCGATAATACTCTCGGATACTTTCTCACTTTCTTTTCCTGTCTAATTTTTTTACAACTAAATTTTGAAAGAATGATGGGCAGTAAACAGAATGAGTAGATAAAAAGGAATGCTGTTTATTTTTAAAATATTCATCTTTTCTTTTAAGCAATACAAAAGTAAGATTGTTTTTCAGAATTTAAAAGGGAAATGTTCAGATTTGTAACAGTTTTATGCACACATTTGCTTTCGCTTCATAAGTTCGAAAAATTTGTTCACCATTATTTTTTGCCTTTTACTTGACATCTATTGTACAGCAAGTTCATGTTCTACATATTTGTTGCAATTTTTAATAAATTAAAATAGATTTATTTTATGTTCTTGGATATCTCTTTAGCAATATATTTCATACTATTGCATCATAGTTAGAGTCATAATGGAATTCATTAGTTTCTATAGACTAAAATTCCACTCATACTTCAAAAGTGATTTTCTTTGTTCTGTTCTTATTTTATTCTCAGATTTAGCAGGATATTTTCGTAATCTGATATCACAAATTTTCTAACATAAATGTACTAGTCACAAATTGTCTAACCTGTGAAAACTGATGAATATTTAGTAGACATTTTTACTTTTTCATTTATTCCATAGCTTCATTCAAATTTAAAAACCTGGTAATATCCTTGGAAATTCAGACTGAAAAAATGAAATACGCTTTTAGTAAAATACTGTGGAATCAATTTTAAAGTTATAAAATGTTTCTCAAAAACAGTCCGAAAGCGATAATTATCTTTTATAAAATTTTGTAATGTCAGGAAAGAAGTATTTTCCATAACAAATATTGCATTTTTTCCTACAGCATTGAAAAAAATTATTTTGAAAAACCTGATATTGAAGCAAAAATGAATATTTTCATTAACTGTGCGAAGTCGCAACTTCAAGAAATAATGGGTTAAATGGTTTGTGATGAATATTTTTCATAAAAATTTCGAAACATTCGGTATATTAATAATATTATTAATATTTAAAATTAGTACGGAAAAATCAGTTTTTGTTTTGTTGTTCTACCTATAAATTATGTATTGATCTAAACACAATGAAGTTTTCAACCTGAAACCTCTTCCTTTAATGCAATATTTTACAATGCAAATACATATGTATGTAAGCAAATAAACCACAAATTTAAAACAATTTCAACTTCAACAATTGAAAAGAAATGTTCTTGTAATTATATCCATAAAATTGTTGTAGATATTTGTATTGATTGAAATTTCTATGGTGTTTATTTATAATTCCATGAAATGATGCTTCTGCAATACTGACTGTCACAGTATTAAATCTACTGTATTTCATTAATATACAATTAATTATTATAAATTTATGATCATAAATCCATAAATATATGTTGGATAAAATATTTGAACTGATAATTTTTATAAAAGAACAATTGTCTTGTGTTTCACTAAAGGGTGTTTAGTAATAAACGTAAGCACTCAGCCATATATAACGCATACTAAATTTAAGATTATTCAGAATTTAATTATTTCAGATCTATGCATGCTAAATTTAATTAATGTCACTAATTAAAGCCATAGAGATTCTCTTATATTATCAACACAAGCTAATTACTCTTCTCATTTATACCAGGATAAATATTAATGAATGAATATTAATTTCGAGTGATAATAGTAGTGTTATGAGCATTAATTTCGCATGCATAAATTTAATATGGGAAATGAACACTAATTTTAATGATATTCTCAAGTTACAAATGAGTGCAATTCGTGTTTTTAAATTACTAATGTTTATAAACAAATGTAAATAAAATATAGGTACTTGACACACTCTAATTTTAATAATGGTATACGTATTTTAACATATATATTTTTAAAATTCAGTATGGTCATGTGACCAATGTTAGTTAATACACATAATTGAGTTCAGGTTCAAATACTCTGTCAATATCTACACACTACAAGCCACTATTAAAAAGTGTAGTTATTCTATGCTAATTGTGATAGTATAGACAGTAAAGTTTTTAGAGGGAGTTTAACGGGTACTATATGCAAATATGAAGCATTTACTCATAAAAGACCTCCAGTAACGCAAAGTCCAACCTTTTTCGCGTTTTGCATATTTGTTTTTGGTATTAATATATAAAACACAAAATCTGTTGGCATACAAATGGAAGAAGATAAACCTTTGTAATCAATTTTAAGCATTTTATTTGAATACAGCTAATTGCTTATTATATTAATGCATATGTAACTCTTTAATAAGCAATCGAAACATAAGAAAATTTCTTAAAAGCAATGTTTTTACATAATTCTCACAATGGAGTTGTTAAACTTTGTTAATATTAAAAGAGTTAAAATTTTTAACCTTTTCTTTATATTTTCTTATTAATTTCTGATTTTATTATTATGAAAATTTGCCATCTAAGTATTATTACTTTTGTGCATGCAACTAATAATTTTGTATTAATAAAGTTTCTAAAAATGACTTCTTAAAAGTTCTTGAACACGCACCTCCCGTATAAATAATTCTACGGCTTTCGAAAGATTTTTTTATATAGAAATAGAAGACCTAAATAATGGGTGATGCTTGAAATGAAGCATATACTTACAGAATTTCAAGCACATTCATCATCTATCAAATGTGAGAGCTGTTGGTTACAAGACATGTGCCTAAATGGTAATTAAGTTCCCTTCCTTATTAACCTTATCCTTCACTTATCCTACATGAAGATAAATATTTCTATGGAGGTATTTGAAAGAACACTTTGGTTTCCCAAAGCTACCAACACTACAAGAAAAACTCCTCCGTGATGTAATAAACATTGAAGACAACATATTAAACATTGGAACAAGCTGGATCATTATTTGGATTTGTGTCTCTGACTAACTACACATACATTGAACATATATACTAGTATATAAATGTATATGTTATAGCCCCTTTTACTGTGTCACACATCTTTGTAGGTCTTACAAAAAAGAGTTTTAAAACCAGAGGAAACATTTATTCAAGTCCTATATTATATGATAATTAACAATAGGATATGGTGTACAGCTACAAAAACCTATTCATTTGTGAAAGTTGGGAAGCATTGAAAATCTAATAGCTTTTCCATTTTAAATCATGCCTCATAAATATGTTTGTAAAAACATGTGGATTAATTAAAAAATTTGAAAAATAATTAAGTGAGTTTATATGTAGATATGTGTTTGTGTTTTATTTATATTTCCAATAGCTTAGAAATTAGTCAATTTGATCATGTTCTTCAAGATAAATATCTCGAAATCGAATGGTTTCTAAATCCGAGTACATGTGGTTTCAAACCAAGACAATCGATATTATTTCTCATTTCTTTTCCTTCAGCTGTCTGATCCGTAAAGCTCGTAGGATTCTTGGTCAATTATGTTGGGATCTGGAGCTAAAGGAGTGAAACTTATTTCCTACGAGGAACATCAAATTCAAATCTTTGTTTTTTTACAAACCCACTCATCAATTTCTAATGTGATTTACTTTCTGTAGGGTTTCAATCTAATGTGTTTCGGAAATAATGTTTTGTATTTTATTATAATTTATTAACTATTGATATAATAATCTCTATTAATAATCTAATAATTTTGAATTATGAGCTTAGATTGCTGAAAGCTAATTGTTATTATTCTGTATCCGAATCACTTACTAGTGCAAATTCTATATTTAATACTTAGAAGGCATGAATGAATTCCTTAAAAATTATTTTTTACTTTGTATTCTATGGTATTTTCAACATGTATGGCTACATAGATACAATCTTTTAATTTTGATATGCATTTTTTAAAAATATTATTATTACTTAAAACTCTATCACCAAACGACTTAAATTCGTGTCTTAAGATATATTGTATAAATTGTACTTGGTGTCATTACAATTTCGAATAAACACAACCAGAGAACCAATCTTGAAGTTTTGAACCATTATTTTATTTATTCAAACTCAATGGGAGGAATTATCATTTATAGTAATATGCTCATTGCCATAGTAGAAACAGCAATTCTTTTTGGTAATTGGCATCCTTACATAACTAATTTCATTGCTATTTTTTCAGACAATTTTCTTACCCAATACACGAGGAAACTCTTTGAAAGAAAACTCGAAGAACATGAATGCATGAGTTGGCATATTATTAAATTTCTAACCACCGGCAATTTAGCAGTCTCCATATTTTCCAAATATCCAGATATTTTGATAATTTTCGAAATTAAAAATAAATTTTTGGTGAACTAAGGTACTTACCATTAGATCTCGATAAATTAATTCCACTTTCAAATAATTAGCTGATTTATTTTGGAAGACCGTTATTTAAACATCTTTATAGCTTTAAAAGTATTTAATTAATTAACTATTTATCTTAATCTTCTTAAACATGCTTATCTATGAATGCAGATGTGAAAGTTTCATTCTCGAAATTCATTTAATCTAAAGAAAATTTATTAATGACACAAATTTTTCAGTTAACCAAACTTTTAATCACACGTCTCTCTCTAATCCTATTTGCATAACAAACAATGCACTAAAAGGAAGGCCCACGTTTTAGAGTGGCAACCATTTCATGCAAACGTAAAATTTGTCACTACGCACGATTACGAAACTGAACTGTAAATTTCATTGTTCCACCTTAAATAAAAGATTCATTCCCACTAATAAATATTTCACTTAACTCTCCATCCTAATTTAATCGCAGATATACTTCCAAGGGCCTCTGCGTTCCCCTTTTTAAATTAATGTCCTCGAACAAGTGAATAGGATTAAATGAATTAAAACAAGGCCCTATTACTGCGTTATTTCAAACAAAGACTCTATTTCAATTTCGAAGAAATAAACCTGAACGGACCGGAGAAGAAATACAAAGATCGCGCTACTTAATGTTTCGAAAACTTAGTTCGAGGTGAAAGTGCTAATTCCGGAGCGTTCCCCCATCTGTGAATGTTTTTGATTCTGTCTTTTCCCTCCTCTTAATGACGGAAACTTTCTTCCGAAAAGGTGCAATTCTAATTAAGTGTTCCAGCAAACAACGACAAGACCTCTCTCGCCCACTAGAACACTGATATCCTTTGGGGATTCGTATCCACCATTGATCCGTGAAACCTTTTCTGGCCATTCTTTTGCAAATGTCTCTCTTCTGCCAGCTAGTTGCTATTCAGTCGGCGCCTGGCAATCACACGGGCAAACAACTAATAAAGTTAGCGGATTTGGTGGAGGGTGGAAAGGGGAAGCCTTCCTTCCAACCTTTTTGAAATGTGATTTGGACACCAGGTGTTATGCGATCCCTAATGATTGCAATTAAATTTTCTGGAGTTGTCGAGCGTGAGTTTTAACCTTTTGGGAGTAGGAAGAACTTCAAAGACGAGAGAGAGAGAGAGAGAAAGGTTTCCTTTCACTCTACCATATTATTTTATTTGAGTTTTAGAACACCTTCGACTTGATTTATTCTGGGACGTTGTTTATTGACAGTACTAATTGGCGTTCGAAATCTCCAGATCACATGATTCGAAATAATTCTTGAAGACGCTGAGAACTGGAGGAATTTTCTTTTCTGATATGCTGCTGACTATGTTTGCCTCGTTTCGAAATAAAATCATGGACGGGAGAAATCTGTTTTGTTCGATGAGTTATGTTCGCAGGCGAATGCTGGAATAAGCTTTACTAAATTTATCGTGTTTTTAATCCTCCTATGAGTGACTTCAGATAAGCTGATTATTTTGAATGCGAGGAGGAAAGAATAAAAATCTATGTTCTGGCGATGTTTGTTATAAGGGTGCTCTTAAATATGTAGCTGGTATTTTTCAAGAATGGTAATAATGTTAATTCTCCAGATCGGCTTTACTGCATTGCTTTCAATTTGACATATAAATTTATAAATTTAATATGACTGCTAGTGAATGTTTGATTTTGCAGTTAATCCGACGCAACCGAAAGAAGGAAAGGAGATTATAATGGAATTTTTCATGAAATTAAAGCCGATGTAAATCATTCCCTTAACTTCGAGGTAATTAATTAAAATATGAAATTTTTAAATCAAAATCCACAAAAAAAAATTTTAAAAAATTACGTTTTCCATAAAACAAGCAAATGTTTCCCATTGATCCTATTTTTCATGACAATATATTTTTCTTTTAAAGTACATATAATACGCATAATATTTATTTTATTTGTAAAGCAATGTATGGGTTGTTAAAGGAATAAGAACTTAATATTTTTGTTTAGGATACATTGAAGTACAAAATATTAAGTATGATAAAAACTTTTATATTATTATATAAAAACAGGAGTCACTAAAATAATAAAAAACTCAATGTTTTTTTAATGTTGTAAGGCCATGTTTCTAGAAGTACCAACACAGTTGGGGTCAGTTCAGAAAGAAAGAGAGAGAAGTGATCATTCTTATTTTTCCCACTGAAAATCAAAATAAAAAGAAAAGGAATGGATTCGACAGTGGAGGAGATAAAAAATAATTTAGACAAATACTAAGTAGATGCCAACTGAGACTGAGGTCACGTTGTTGTTAAGTATCTGAAAAAAATAAGAACATCAATTGGAGTGTAGGGTAGTTGAGTTTAGTACAAATTTATGTCGAGATTTCATTAACTACGTCGATTGTATAAAAAAATATAAATAAAGCACTAATGGTGTATTATAAACAATACCCGGAAGTAGTTATTTGAGAAACCAGATGTGAAACGCAACAGTCGCCGTAACAAATGTTTAGCATAATATTTTGTAAAATGAAATGTGTTTAAATACATTCATGAATAATGAATACATTCATGAATAATTTAGTTACATTGTTAAACATGGTTTTTGTATTGAAATAATGGATGTTATCGAATAATTAAAAATTTCAAATATTTTTATTTACACAAACCTATGCACACTACAAGTAAAATGTCAATACTTAATAAATTTATGCTAATAAAATTAGCTATTTAAATGCTAATAAAATTTTGAAAATAAAAATATCTGTTTTATACATATATCATAAGACATTAAATGTTTCATTTTTAAAGCAGAAAAAAATTTAAAATGTAATTATTGTTTTCTTGATATTACACGTGATCATTTTTAAACACTTATAGTATGTATTTTAACTTGAATTAATACTGTATAGTATTTTAAATTAAGTAATTCGTAAAAAAATTAATGATTATAGAGCAAATTAATTATAATGAAAAATTTAAAGACAAAATTAATAATTATATGATTGAAAATATTTTCTGGTTTTAGATATAAATTATTTTTTTAAATAATGATGTTAAACAGATAATAACAATTAATACCCTTTTTTCTCAAAATAGATTTTAATTTATATGAAATAAATAATCACAATTGGAGATGTTTTTAATGACAATTTCTTTTACGTCATTTAATGTAAAAATTTATTTATCGTCTACTTAAAAAAACGCAATGTACTAGTGCTAATTTAGTAACTAATTGTAATTAAACTATAATTTCTAGAAGTAAAAATATAAAATTAAAAAAAAAATGCTTTTTTAAGTCCTGTATGAAAAAAAAATTAAAGCAAACTAAGAATGTTATTTATTTGTATGATTATGTCTACAACGTCTATCAAAACTTTGATTAATTAATACATTTCAAACTTTAACTACACAAAAAGAAAATTCTCCAAATGAAAGGTGATTTTTAAAGTAGAAAAACCTTAGTTTGCATGAGTCAAATAATCCTAATGTCCATCAAGAGATTTGAAAGAACACGATTTCTCATTTACTATGAAAAAATAAAAATCATTATTGCGAAATACTAAAGCAATATTTCAAAATTCATTTCCCAAAACCATTAATCTTGTTATAAAAATTTCGACATAAATAATCCAACATATCATCGTCATCATCAAATGCCTCTCTAAAGCACACAGCGTAGAAGAAATAAAATTTTATAATCCTAAGCTAAAGCGTTGTAAATGCACCAGGATCATATTTTAAAATGAACGAGTGCTTCATAATTATAGTTTCCAAAGAGTCAGCGAAGTACAGGGCGAATGGAGGTTATTATGGATAATGCGTTAGACATGTTTTATATTTTACCAAACTGGAAACTTCACTTATACTTAACTTTTGATTTTGAATCGCATTTATCAGGCGCAGAGTGCATTTGTCATGAACAAAAGATAAGTGCGAAATTGTCTCTAAAGATGAATCGCTTAAGCATTCGCCGCATAAAAGATGGTGAAAAGATTAACTGTGTTTAAACCGTTGTCTTGAAATAGATTTTGCTTTCAATTAATCATAGGAATGAAAGATTTACAACGAAAATGTGAATAGGGAATTGGGTAATTTATGCGATTCACAATCAGTTTTTGAATAAATGAACTTAACAACTTAAAAATTACCTTAAAATAATTTATTTTATTCTTCAGAAAAGAAAGAATGTTCGTGCATATTAAATTGTTCTTTATTAACTGATTATATTCCTTCATTTATTTTATTATTGTTAATAGATGAAAAACTTGAAAGAATATTTATGCATATTATGTCAATAAATTATTTTGTTTTATGCAAGTCCATAAAATTTGCAAAGTTTTATAAAACTTGTTTAGATTATTAAGAATTAATTTACATACGATTAGATTTTTCACTTTCTATGCATATATAAATACGTATGTAAGTATGCGTGCTTGTCCCAACGAGACTTGAAAACTATAAAACTTAGAAGTTATTTTTCCCCTCTGAATTCATTAATTTATTACAAAAAAAAAATCGCAATTTAAAGTTAAAAAATTTTATTAGTTGTTTTTATTAAATAAATCGTGCTTCTTTTTTTTTTTTTTTTTTTTTTTGTTGTCATAGAATTTTACGCCACCAAATGGTACTGGCCTTAAAAATTGATTGCTATAGTCCAAAAATTACAGTATTGGTTTTGAAATTGTTTTCTATAATTGTATTACGTGTTATAAAATAATATAATATTAAAAATAATAAAATAATGAAATAATAATAATAATTTAAAATTAATAATAATTATTATTCAAAATAACGATAAACAGATCAAAGGCGTATAAAACTATGGAGATCTTGGGCATGTATGATTGCATGAGTTTTTTTTAATTGCCATATGAGTATATAATTAGAATCACTGAATAAGAATAAGATAGACTGTAATAATATACATATGAATCATTGTACAAATATTATTTCTGAATAAAATTTACGAAAAATAAATTATTTTTATTTTCTACAACCGAGAAACCCTTGGGTCAATTCTGATAATACAAATATGAATTTAGTGACATAATTTTCTTGTAGCTATTATAAATATATTATTAAGAAATTTTGTTGTTTTATTAAAAGTTAATTTGTGTACTTCAAAGCAAAACATTTTAATTTAAATAAAGTTTATAATAACACTTTTTATTAAAATTAACATCATGATTTATGTTTCATATTTATAAATGAATAAAAAAGATTAATATATTTGTTATATTTATGACGATTAAATAATAATATACAAATGTTTCTATATTTACATGTTGTTACTACATGTTTCTATTTACTTAAGTAATAATATGTTAAGGTAATATGTTCAGATGTTAAGATAATAAATATATGTTGTCATTACGTATTTCTATTTACTTACATGTTGTTACTACATGTTTCTATTTACTTACATGTTGCTACTACATGTTTCCATTTACTTACATGCTATTACTACATGCAACAAAAAATTTCCAATTAGAAGTCAATTAAATCATTTCTTTCGCACAGAATGCTTTGTACTTATTGTACGCAAAATACTTATTAAATAACAACTACAACAATACAATGTTATATTAATACAAAGTTAGAAATTTTATGGAATAACGAAGATATGCATAATAGTTTTATGGCCCTAAGGCTTGCGAACAATGCATTATTTTCTTAATCATTAATAAATTATGTAAGATCACTGCTAGTAGTCATTAAAAATGATGAATCTGGCATATTATCTGGAAATGATAATCTTTTATCTATATACCAATTAATACGACATGACGTTTAACAATGTTTAATGTCTTTGAGATATGTAACATTTTTAATTGCACAAATGCAATATCCAAAATAATTCTGTTAATTACGCCTTGAAATTGCCCGTTCCCACAAAGAAAATCCTTCTCTGAGTTTCCTCAACCATATTAAATTATTTCCCCAGGATAATGATTCGCGCAATAAAAGAAGGGAAGAAATCACGATTCTTGGGGGGGAAATTAGCTGACGCAACTTCTGAGCGTCTACTATGAGATTTCACACGCAATTCCCCCGAGATATTTCTGAACATTATCTTATGCATTAGTCGCTCGATAATAGCCGCACTAACGAGAATTTTATTTTCCTGATTTTCTCTCCAGGAATCACTTTCTTCTGCACAAGAAATGCAATTCCTTGGAAGCCATTGTAAATTATAATAAAATTGCCTTCTCCCGAACAGTTCTCTTGCAAAATGGAAAATTTTCATTTATTAATATGATGGAAGGAGTTCTTAAGAGTGATAATAATTTACCCTCAAATAGGTGAATAGGAATAGAAATAAGAAATAAATAATAACGAATGTAGGTCAGTTCTATTCCTTATTTCATTTAAGGCATTTATTACATTTCCATTGAAACTTGGGTGTGACCGCTAAATCAAATTTGTGATAAACTACTAAGTGATACTAAGAATTTAAGAAATGAACGTGTTTAGATTTCTTTTTCATACGTGCTGTTTCTAATGCAGATATTTCTCTTTTAAATAATTGTAACAAGTAATATAAAAAAAATACAGTCAATTCCTACTTTTTTTCCACTATATTGCAGAAAGTTAAAAAAGGTGAATAAAGGTAAAAAGTTGTAATTGAAAAAGTTCGAATAAAGTTGAAATTTTCTTCTTACATCTAACGCCATCTATCATTAGATAAATGCAACTTAAATCTAAAAAAAATATTTCATTATTTAAATTTAATTAATGAATTAATATTTGAAAAAACTGTATTAACATCAAATGTTATCCACTACAAGTTAAAAAAAATGCATTTGAGCTTGAGTGGATGAATAAAAAGTATTTTATGAACGATTGAAAATTTGAACAAGATATATATATGGAGAGTGTGAATTAATAGTTGGAATTTAAAAATTATTTTAATTAAATAATTAAATATTGCTAATTATTAATTTGAGTTATTAATTTTTATCATTAAATTACTTTATTTTTATATTAAATTAATATAATTTAATGTTGATATTTAATTAATTCTACGGCTAAATTTAATTGGATTTTTTCAGTGCACCCCATTCTATCTCAGGTCATTTGATGTCGATCCTGCTTCATTAAAAGGGGTAAGTACCATTAAAAGATAGTATATACTAGCTGGAGATAGAAAAACTTGAGAAAACCATGTAACCTGAATCCAGGCAGATTAATTGTGTTTGCTATTAGGAATTTAGTTGGTAAAATATATAAGGTTCTGTATCCTGGTTGAAGAAAATTGCAAAATTCTAGCCGTACACTTTAGCTAGTGGTGTTACAAGGAATTTAAAGTGTAACTTCCCCATTTTTTTCGTTTCCAATTTTAGTAAAAAAAAAAGGAAAATTCAAACTAGACAGTTCAACTGTAGAAATGAGGAGAAACTTAAAAAAAATTCACATGCATTTAAACACCCTAAAAAGGTAACTCCCCCGTGTCAATGTGTCGTAACCCAGAAAACTCCAGTTAAGAAGGTCTACTGTGGTTATCAAACATCTATCTTAATCGGTTTTTAAAAGCAGTGATTAGTGAGAATCGACTCTATATGTAGTCTTGTTTGGGTGCTCTGCATCTGTACCAATAGGAAGGCATTTAATTAAAAACCGATGATTAAACAACATTCCAAAAATAACTGAAGGATGGGATATTTGTGATACATTTAGTTTAGTTAATTACCGTATTTCTATAAAAAATGGAGCAGGATAGTACATTATTTATCTTACGTATTAAAAAAAAAATATTGCATCTTTTTTTATTTGTCAAAAAAAATTCAATATTGTTTAGCATTAAAATATATTTTACTGCAAATTGTCTTATAAATAAGAAAGTTAAATATCAAGCATATGTTGGTGTATATCTTATACATATATTTCAAATTGTTTATCTACTGTCTATTTCTTGTTATGCATATTATAAAAATAACTTTTTCAAGAAGGTGCATCAATAATAGACAGACACTTTTAGTGTCTAGTATGATGTTATTTTACGCAGGATTATTGTACACAATGATGTGAAGCTTGATGCTTAATCAAAATATATTATAAATGCCTCCCCACATATGAATTTTGCTTAGTGTACCTTTTAGTTTTGGGAGTTTGAAACTACCCTTCAATAAATTTACTTTTATTTTTAACAAAAAAATATTTTTCTCGTAGATTTTCTTCGCAAGCCTTCTTTTTAACTTCAAGTATCATGTAAAAAGAGTACGACATGATAATATGTCATATACCAATAAATATTTCATGAATTATTTTTTTCTTTTTACGACGAATGCACATATGTTGCAATTTAAATACATTCAAATAAACAAAAATTTCTGTTTTTATGATTAGTGCATATATGTTGTAATTTAAATACATACAAATCAACATTATATCCCATGTAAAAATGTGCTTCTTATCTCTAACACCAACAGTTTGATTGATGTCTTAAGTGGCTACTAAGATTCGATTTAAAAAGTACTAAAATGTTCTGATATTTTGACTTATCACAAATATATGCATGAACAAAAAATAATTAATATAAATTTAGGTTAAAGGCTTTAAAAATATGCTCAATTTTTATCAGAAGTTATGTATTTTTTTTTTAATTAGGACATTTTTTTAAAATAATGTAAGTCGTTTAAAAAAAGATAATGGTTTAAACTGTATCCTCATGTTTATACTTATAGTTACATAGTGTTTGATGCATAATACCCTCATATATATATATATATAGTTTAGTATTACGCATTTTATGTCAATAAATGGACTAATACTAGTCAAATAAAACGATCCATTTACAAAGATTTATTCATAAAACTGGAATTTAATTTTATATCAGATAAATTACCTTTAATTAGAATATAAATGGTAAATCAAAGCATAAAAGTATATGATTGCTAATAAATATTAATCTAATAAAATTGAAATGTCCCTTATATTTGCAACGTGAATTTCAACATCTGATCAGCATATTAATATATTTTCATTAAACAATGCAAATTACATAATATTTGACACACAACTCTCTACGAATCAGCTCAGGTTTCTGAAACTTGAGACATACATGTACACAAAAGACTGCCATTTCAGATGTGAGACTGCTTGTATTCTATCTTCACTACATAATGCATAGATCTGATGATCTCTATGTGGCCTTTTAATACTTAAAGGAAAATACTAGAACTATTCACTGTAATGCCTTTACTTTTATATTATTAAATTTGTCGTATTAGCCAGTTGTTTAAAGGGATATGATATTCACTACTTTGCATTATCGCCATTTAATGGACGGATATATGGCTTATCCGCAGTTAAAAAATATATATAAATAGGAATTTTTATAATACATTTTTAAATTTGTACTTCTACTTATCTTGTATTTTTTTTCTATAATTTTCTTTTTTCAATCATAGTTCTTAAGGCTTTTTGAATATTAATCAAAATGTTCAGATATCAAATAAATCGAATTCCTAAAAAACAACTGATTCAGGATTTTTATTTATAAGATTCAAACTTTTAGTTCTCACACCATCCCTTTTTTTTTTAATAAAAAAGGATTAGCCTTTTTTCTTTTGGGAGAGGTGGAAATAATTGTACTTTTTTTATAATTTATAAACAATATAATTATAAACGTATTTAAATATTTGAGTTTATCAAAGACTTTAGCATTCTGAGGGTTAACCTGTTGGACATCTAAGCGAAAAAAATGAGTTCAAAACCCAACAGGTCCCGACCCCGTGTATTTCAACAGCCCCGTGTATTTCATTAGGTTTGAGAATGCTAAAACTGTAGGATGGAAAGTGCTACCATTAAAAATAAGGATTAATGGGTAAAGGAAAGAGGGAAAGGTAAAGAAGGGAACCAATTAGAGTAGATTTTTATTTTATGTTGATGTTTAGTATCAAACTTAATGCGTATACTTTGTATGTGTAGTATGCCTCTTTAAATTAACCCCAGTAGATAAATAGTAAATTCATTTTCAAATAGTAAATGCATTTATGTATTTACGTGTATAAGTATTAAAAATGTCTTACCATAAATTTAATTGATTGTGTTAAGAAGCAGGTTCTATTAAAATAATTAATTGAAATTAGTTATGATAAATCAGCATGCCAAATATTTTGTGGTAATTTTTTCATTTCAGAAAGTTATGAATTATCATGCCATTTTTTTCTTCAATCAAATTTCCTCAAATTGTGCTCAAAAAACTTAAGTAACCTTATTATTTTCATGCCATTCCTTTTCCTCACTCCTGCCCTAGTCATGTGGGAATAAGTGATATTAAACATGAACTTGGAAAAATGAAAAAATGAACTTGGATTTACTAGCATCCTATGGAGTTTGAAAAGTAGCTGTTTGAAAAAATAGCTGAAAATTAGAAATCTCGAAAACATTTATGCTAGAATTGCTCGTGTTCAAAGGAAAGAAGCCTTAAAAAGAAGTATTTTGGGACTTTTCTCAAAGATTACTTGCAAATATTCACTAATTATTGCTCTTCAACCTTTTTAGTGATATTTACTAGCACATCGAATTGGTGTTCACAATCTTAAAGGTGTCAATAAATCAATGAATGCATGTACTATGTACGTAACTAATAACTGTAAATTGACAGTCTTTTTAAGGATTTTTTTAAGTTATGGTTTGTTAAAGATTTACCCAAATTAGCATTAGGGAATAAATACTTAAAAACCTCATTAAAGAGAAAATCCGAACACAACTGCAAACGGAAGTTGGTAAATTGTTATATTCATGATATGAAGCTGCTGAATAAGACATTTTTGTGCTTCTCTTATGTCGCCATGTCATTCGCTGGCGCAATAAAAGATTTCTGCTTGGTTAATGATTGTTTCGCCCATTTCCAGCATCCATAAAAATTAACGAGGCAGTGCTGAACAAAGCAAGGTACTTAGGGAACTATTTATGTGAATCTCAACGCCACTTGATCCTAACGTGAGTGAAATGTTGATTAATCCTGTTCATGTAATCTTAGATTTGCGTGAACAAACTACATAGAGTCGTCTATTACTTTGGAAAATGAATTGCTAATTCTTCAATTGGAGTCAGCAATTTATTTAAGGAAAGAAAATAATGTGTTTATGCAAATGTAATTACATTTAATTATTAAAAATCTAAAAACAGAACTCAAGTATTTCTAACGTAAGCAATTACACATTGTAAAGATTGGACGTATACAACGTTTTCTATAATATGTTTTTATAAGTTAACTAACTCATAAAAACATATTATAGAAAACGTTGTATACGTCCAATTATAACATTTGCGTTTATTATTGCACCAATTATAACATTTGCGTTTTTAAAACCTAGCTCAAGATGCATATTCGTGTTGATTAAGGTTTAAAGAGAATCGAAGGAACTTCTTGAAATACTCATAAACAACTTACTAAATGTATCCATTTCATTTTATTATATAATTTATTAAATTTATCTGTATTTTGTCATTTTCTTTTAAAAAGAAACATATTAAAAATTAAATAAAGTGTTTAATTTTATTAGTCACGATGGATAGCTACAAACAATTGAATAACTTTTAATTGGTTTGATTTACTCGTACTTTGTAAGCAAGCGTGAAATTTATTTAAATTTTATTTTTTCTCTTAATCGTTTTAAATATATAAACATTGCAACGTATTAAATGATTTTAACCTTCACAACGCTAATAGATAAGGCCTTTATCGAATTTCTTTGTTCAAGTTAATTTTGAAAATCGATTAGTTAAGATGAGCAGATAAAGGTGCATGTTTGTATAAAATAATGAAAAGATTTATAAATAAATTATATATATATATATTGAAATCAGGGGAAAAAAAGGACTTTATTACATAAATCAATACTTTTTTTCAATTCCCACAACATGGAAATCCGTAGGATATTTTAAAGAGATGATTTCAAAATAGAAACATTCTTCATAGATGAAACTAAATATAATTATCAAATTTAACATTCGATTAATACTTCATTGGTCGATCAAATTTTCATCATATGCCATTATTAAAAATGAAATAAAGAGTTATGTATTTAAAAACATTTTTCAGTTATATAAAAATTATCAAACACAAGTACATTTCCTTATTTAAATTTAATTTTATTCTTAAAATTAAAAGCATAAATATTTATGATGGCTTTTTATGTATCTGAGCTGAATATAATTAAAAATGCATTTTTCCCAGATTTAATAGTACAGATACATGAATTCTTAACAAATATCTTTAAAATTAAAAATATTTGGACTTCCATTGCATGGTTCAAATTTAGTCATAAAATAATAAAAACTTAAAAGAAAAATTGCATGAAATATAAAAATGTTTAGTTTAAAGTTTAAATATTTAATTATAACGTGTATATTACGTTTAATTATTTAGATATCGCATTTGTATATTGTCGTTTATAAATAAAACGACAATGTTGCTCCATTATCAAAATGATGGTTTTTTGTTAATTCTGTTGGCAGCAAATTCCATTGTGGTGTCAATTCAGTTAACTTCTTTTTGCAGTGCAAATCGTTTTTCACAGAATGTGTTGATAACACAAGTGCACACTATTTTCCTTACGAATGTAATTCTTATTCAACGGTGCCCTGATTTATAAAGCATCTTCTTTTTTGTAGAATGAAAAACTTAACAACAGCTCAAGTTTGTGAACAATAAAGAACATTTTCCCTATATAATATAGTAGTAACGGTGACTCTTAGATCCTTGTGCCCATAAATTTACACTGAATATATAACTGGAAATCGGTCTAACTGGAACGAGCCACTTTGTCAACGAAATCTGAACATAAGTAATGAGTGTAGACATCTATTAATATATATTCCAATTGACATGTATACTTTTGCAATTAAATCTTTCATTTCGGTGGCGTGGTGGGACGCTAGACGTGTAGTTTACAACCCTCTTTCATTAAATGGAAATCAGTCTTGCAGTGTTTGTTACGAATAGAAGATCTAATGTGAAGTTCTGTAGGTGTTCTATGACTTATTGCAGTTATTTGTAAATAGCAGTTTCCTGCATCAATTGTAAATGTATGTATTCTCACAAATACCTTTCAGAAGCTGATTCTCTATTTAGAAATGCAGTCAACAACTTATGAATCAGAGAATTACTCACATTTCAACCATTTCAGTATACGATATTGTGTAGGTGCGATTTTATGCACCAAAAGACAGTTAACTTAATTAATTGTATTTCTACTTGGAAATATTAAAGATACTTTGTAAGCTTATTTTCGGCTACCTCTACATTGATATTAAACTGCAATAAATCCGCTATGTCACATATTATATTTCGATGCATATTTTATCCATAATTTTTATAAAATTTTATTAAATTTTGACCAGGCAATTATAATTATTTTGATTTTTCTTAATTTTTAGATATCGTATATTTATATGTCTAATCGATATCAGCTTAGAATAGAGAGAATTTATGAAAATTACAGAATATTTGCATGTGAAAGAAGATTCAAGATTTTATTAGAATGACTGCAAAAATTTAATAACAACATTTTTTGTTGTATTTTATTTTTTAGAAAAAAAAATAAGTTTATTTTGTTTGTTTGAAAACATTTTAGTTACATATCTTAAAATTTTAAGTTAAATGAAATATATATTCACGTTTAGGTTAAAACTGCTTTCGTTAAAATTCAACACAGATAGAAGTCCACATGTTTTTAAATTCCAAAACCAATGCACATATCATGTTTGGAAAGAAAATGGGACTGAAGAATTTTTTGTTAAACCTAGATATCTTCTTTTTATTTTTATAATGATGTAATAAAGAGTATACAACATCCTTATCGTATTTTAGAACTCTAAAATATTGTTGATTCAAGTTCATTTGAACCTCAGAAAATCAAGTATCTTAATTTATTTAGAAATGAATATTTATATAAATTTCAAACATATCATATAAAGTTGCACCCTTTTTATTTAATTAACATCTTGTTTGCTATTGAAATATAAAAAGTAAATTACTAAAATAATGAATACCTTTGATTATATATAATTATTAACTGTAATAATCATAAATAATTTTGTGAGAATAATATAAAAATTGATTATAACTCTGTGGGTTGAGAAAGTTGAATCGAAATTCTTCGTTAAACAATCATGTTATTTTGTAACCTAAGAATAGTCTTTAATGATAAATTAAAAATATTATCTTTTATTTTGTATACTTCAGTAAGTATTATATGTAAGTATTATATACTTATAATAAATTACTAACAAACTGAATTTAATAAAATTTAAAATTTGTTATTAAACATGGTTGCAAAATACTTCAGAGTGATCTTATGTAACGTCTATTGGGTGATTATATACAATAATGATTATAAAAATAACAATAAAAATAAATCAAATAGGTGATTTGTAAGATACACAAGATTTAAGTTAAGAGCAAAGTTTATGCATTACATAAAAATATACAGCATAATTAAATTTATTTAAATGTGTTATAAAAGTTTTGTCAATACATGCTTATATTTATATAGATTATTAAATACTTTTAAACAGTTTTTGCTACTAAAGATTACAAAATTTTACAAACAAAATGAAATCCAGTTGTAAAAAATGAATTGTATTGTAATATTTTTTAATTATAAAATGTGATAAATTATATTTGAATTATATAACGATGAACTTATATCGTTTCCATTAGAAATTTTGTTTTCAAACTCCTTATAAAATGAAAAAAAAATGAAAATCCCAGAGTTGTTTACCATTGCATTTTTAAAATGTTTTTATAAAAAAAAAATTCCTAAAATGTTATAAATTGTAATTGAACAATATCGTGTCTGTTAATGAAATATTATAATTTATGATTCTTAAAATTTCTGAATATAATAACTAATATTTTTTAACAATAACTTCATTTTAATGTCCTATACATTCAATTAAATAACATAATCGAATCGCAGTTACTGTTTGAATAATAAATATAATACTTTGTGAGTAATAGAATAATAGATAGATATAAGTATATTTATATCTTTAAATATTCTACTTATAAAAATTAAAACTTTATACAAGTTAATTTACGTCAAGTTTTCTAATGCGCTTTATCATCAGATAAAGTATGGTTACAGTGCATAAGTGTACAATTGTTTTTATTTGATAAAAGATATAAACAAACAGTTTTTTGTTCAACTTCTAAAAATGCTGACTGAAAAAAACTAAACAGTAGACTGCTATGTTTTCAATTTACTTATAGTGAAAATCCTACTCACCCTCTAAGTTGCTGAGTCCGAAAAAGACCAAAAAGATCCCTACATAACATGCGTGGATGCTAATGAATCTCCCCATTGCTAATTTCTTGAAGATCTAATCAGAGAGTGACATCGTTCTAATCAGTGCTGGAGATCAGAAACGCATGCCGCTGTGTGCCGACTGGTGGAGAACTGGTGCCACTGGAGGAGGAAGAGGTCTGCGCTCTGTCGCGGGTGAGCGCATGGCATGGACTGGGGCTGAGATTGGGGCGCAATTTCATTTTAAAGCATCAGATTGTAGTCCGCCGGTCGAATGGTGTGCATTATTCTACTTTGTGAGACAGTGGGAAGGGTACGGGACAGAGTTCCCAGCGCCCCCAAACTAAATCGATTGGCACTAATCTCGTAACAAAATCCTTGGCACGATATTTGGAATGGGGATGGCACAAGAAGAAGGCGAAGAAAGTTTTGCTTAAATTTCTTCAGCCCATGGACGTTTTTTTAACGTAGCATATGTGTTTTTTATATGAGTCATTTGGTTGAAAGCATAACATAAAAAAGCGTGAAAATTTTTTTTCGTGCTTTTGTATTTTTGTACTATGTTGTTATTGGAATTTAACTTGAAAATTGTCTTTCAGAAATCCTGATTACATTAATTTGAAATTCGTTTTATATTTAAAAGCACCCAATTTTAATTGGTGAAAACATGTTTATACTAAACGTTGGAAATTATAAATTTTATCATTTCTCTTGAATAAAACACACACACACACACACACACACACACATATATATATATATATATATATATATATATATATGTATATATATATATATATATTATAGTGTTTACATAGTTTAAAAAGAGACAAAAAAAAAACACTTTGCAGTATAAATCAAATATCTCATCAAAAAGCATGCTCTTCATAAATGTTTAAAAATATGTTTATCGCTGTAACAGTTTCGTAACTACTGCTATTAAAAATAAAAAAAAAATGTTTAGTTTTTAATCCATCGCATATATATTTACAAATTTCAGGAATATGATCAGTTCTCTTCATTTTTTTCGAAAAAAATATAAATAATGTTTTCTTCTCATATATATATATATATGTATAAATAACCAAAACACAATATTTTTTATGAGCTATAATTACGTTTCATAAAAAGAATTTCAAACACTTTTTAGACACCTAAACCTTTTACAATTTCAGAAGTTCTTATTAACCTATTCTAATTAATTATATTTTTTGTAAATTAAACAAAAAATTGCTTAACTAACATATTTCAAAGCAATAAATAATGAAATTCAAATGAAACAGTGAATAAACACAGAAATTCAAACAGTTTAATAATATGCTTGACTGAAACTGTCAAACATATGATTAATTATGAAAATTCTTTTCAGTGTACTTATTGATGATTGAATTACAATAAATAGTACTAGCACATTTTAGTATTTCATTCGAAATAAATATGTCCTATTATATTACCCATTAAGTAATTGCAATCTCTAGATCAAAGATGATGATGATTTTCAGAATGTGATTCCGCTAAAGAGTTTAACTAATTGAACATCAACAAACCTTAATCATGTAAAATTCAGAAGAATCTAGTGATTATATTCTATTATTCTCTATTTAAATTGACTAGATTCCGAAGAATCTAGTCAAATTAAATAGAGAACTACTTTAACATCTGACATCTCATTTATTAAAAAAAAAAAATTCAAAGTCAATTATTTGTTGCGTTCTGCATCATAAAAAAAAATAACAAATGCATGGATATAATATAATACACTTTCAAGTTCCTCTAACAAAATAAGAATTTAATGTCAGTCAGAAAATAATTACATATTTTTAACAACAATTGAAAAAATTAATTCTGCAATAAAAGTAATTTTTGATGAATAGAATTTTAGTATTAATTATTTGAACTTGAGCATTTTAATTGCAATTTTTAATTAAATAATAATAATCAAACAATCAACCAATAATAATTATTAACCAAAAAATTTTAATTTTTTTAAATGAGTTTAAATTAAGTATTGAATTTATTCATGCTTATTCAATTTTAATGTATTTGTATTTAAATTTTTATAAAGCATATTAATAAGAAAGAAATGAAAGATTTCTTTTTCTTAAAGGAAATGTAAAACATAAAAAAAAATATTTTTTTAATATGTTTTTAATTAGAAATTTAAAAATAGAGGTAAATTAATATATGTTGAGTCACATTATTTGGTTAATTTCTGTTTTACTCATTAACTTGAAGTGCCTTCCATACAAAACTTACAATGCGAAATCAGGTTACTTTTGAAAATACGAAGAAATTTTATGGAAAACAAACATAAAGTTGATACCATTAAGAAAATGAAATATTGAAATGAAAATGAATTTTGTATATAGGTTTTATTTTAGTAAAATATTTTTATTGATAATTCAGTAATACGTTTTTAAACGTCGATAGAGTTTTTGTATTAATTCTTTAATATCATTTAGTTAAAATCATGCATATTTTCAGACATGAGATATACACAGCTTAAAAATAATTTTAAATTGTCCTTTATGCGAAATTGAAAAGTTTTATCCGAAAATTTTATCTTTTTCTTTTTATACATAAATTTAATATTTCGGATTTAATCGCGAGAAAACTATATAATAAGAGAATTTATTTAAATATTTCTTATAAGAAATGGAATCAAAGTTTTATTCAAATTAAATAAAATACAAATTTACTAGAACTGTGTTAAATAAGAAAAATATGCTATTGGAACATTTTATGATAGAAATCTTTGAAAAGCAATTAATACAGGGTCGATAAAAATTACTCATTTTATGTTAAGGGAAAGAATATAAAAATTCTGTGATTAATATTTAATTTTATTAATTGTTTTAAATATTTTTATAAGAAATGATATCAAAGTTTTACTCAATTAAATAAATTACAAATTTATTTGAACTCTGTTAAGTAAGAAAAATAAGTTAACGGATCATTTTATGATATAAATCTATGAAAAGCACATAATAAATACAGGGTTGAGAAAAATTACGTATTTTATATTAAGGGATATAAAAATACAAGAATTTTATGATTAATGATGTATTTAATTTATTTACAAATATAATTTTTTTTTGCAGAAATCCCTATAAAACAGAAAGAATTTTTTAAAATTTATTTAACATTTTTCTTACAATAGTTCAATATTTTAAATAATGATTGATAATTATTCGAAATTAAAGTAAAAAAAAAAAAAAAAAAAATTCTAGGAATCGATCACTTAAGTGCCAATTTGCTACGGTGATTTTTTAAGTAAACAGTCTTTTTTTTAATAAATTAAGTAATTAAAAATCAAATACGAGGAATTAAAAACAAACTAAACTGAACCTCATGCAACTGGTCAAATATAAGAAAAACCATTTTAGAAATAAAAATCTGAAATGTTCAGGTTTGGATAGCTGAGTAAATATAAAGTAGAGACTCTTGAATAATTTTTTTTAGAAATTATTTTATGGAAAGTAGATAACTTTAAAAAGTACTTAACAATGCAAACAAGGTTTTACTTGTCTTCAAACATTGCTGTTTAATCCTAAAAGAACTTTTTTTTACCGAGATTTAAGGACATTAAATTAAGGTATCCATAAAAAAAAAATCTTTTCAACGACATACCGTTTAATATGATAGAATTTATTAAGCTCACTGTTCAGATCAAAATTTATAATGTCACTGGATCTGCTGTTATGTCATATCAACATTAATACGAAAGTCTATTTCAGATACAATTTAAAATGTTTAATTTTTTTTAACTATATTTATTAAACATATTTGCTTTGCCTTTTAGGATATAGGCACAATAATATTAAGCAGTCTTAATTCTGGCATTTTTTCTTAAGACATTCTTTATTATCTTTAATTTTCAAATAAATATATGATCTTTAATTAAATATAACATAAAAGTTCAGGATTTTTGATCAGGAAGTTATGCTTTATGTCTATAACCGATGACCTACTTTAACTTTTACTAGAAATACGTTTATATATCTAAACCTTATATCTTTATATCTAAACTATATATCTAAACCCCTTCTAAGAATAATTATTAAAAAATTATACACATATTATCTCCATCTCAATATATATATACAGGGTATATTGTTTTACAAGAAAGTGGCAGAGTTGAGAATGCTTATCAATATGTTTCTATATTCATATATAGAAACATATGCGAATATATGTTTAACAAATATATATGCGAATATGTTTAACAAATATATATGCGAATATGTTTAACAAATATATATACAATTTTAAACATTTAATCGTTTATATATAGATATATATACATAAAACTAAAAAAACACAAAAATTTAAAAAAATTTTCTGGGAAATGGATAGATAGATTAGATAGACACAAAGAGATGAGTGGATTAGTATAGATAAACACAAACATATAAATTATATTTTTTTAGTAGCTGTTGACAATTTCTAGAGCTTAAATAAACATCGAACAGGCTAATGTAAATAATATTCCTTGACACCCATACAAATTTAACCGGACCGAACTTTTCTTTTATCTTAAGTTATTATTTTTAATTTTTTATTTAAAAAATATATTAGTTTTAAATCAATTAGTTTTTAAATTGCTATTTTTGTTCTACGTACTTAAATTTAAACAGATAGAATTGTCATTAATTTATTTCAAAACTTTATGTATTGGTGCATCATATATATATTTTGAATAATAAGTAAGATAAATATTCAAAAGTCTTCAAGATATGTTTGAAAGGATATAAAATGTTGTCTTTCTATTACTTTTACAAATTATTTAAATTCAGCATTACAAGTATATGATAAAATATATCATATAAAACTTGAGAAACTTCCAAAGATGAAAAAGTGAATACTTCTTTTGAACTCTTATAACTGAAAAGTATTTCCAGAATATTTTTTAATCAAATGTTTTTTTAAAGCCTTTATTCTAATAATAATCAAAATAACTTAAAAAACAAATACAAATAATATCAAAAAGGCATTGATATAAAATTCTTCCTAAGTTCTTCTTTAACACTAGAAATGATTTTTAAATCTTTATTAAGCATATATCTCTCTTAAATCTTCCAACATATTCTTTTCAGGAATCAAAAGCATGGAAATTTCTATAGTCTATATACTATTTTTTAACTTTCCAAATTTCACTCCAATATTTATGAAATAGATATTTTTCTTAAAATCTCATTCCTATTCTAATAATAGAATCCAGATCAGGTTCCATAATATAATCTCGAAAATCTAAAACTGGTTGTTTACAAATGTTGCTTTGAGAGCTTTTTCAAGAATGAATCTTAAGTCTAGACGGTAGGTGTCTAAACATTGTCTCATGTACTATTTTTAAATTAAATATTCAAAATAGTTTCTGTTTTTAAATGTTAGTATTATCTCACACTGCTATTTTAATTATTGGCATTATCTCGAACTGACATAATAAATTTGACAAAAATACAATGGCAAAACAGGCATCATATTAGATTCCTTATTATTTTAATAATTTTATTTTTATCTACAACATTGACTTGCACAACTATGATAAAGATATCTTTAAATTCTTTAAGATATCTTGAAGAATTCTTCAATTTCAAATTTTTTAAGCATATTATCTGATTTTAACAAGCTTTAGTAAACAATGAATTTAAACTTTATGGAATAACATGCTGTATTACCATCTTTTTACATGGAAAAACAAATAGTTATTACAAAATAGGTAATAGGTACAACACAGTAAATAGGTACAACAACTACTGCTTGAAAATTGCACGAATATTTTTCTTAAAAAACAAGATTCCTTTCTTAAGAAAAACAAAACTTCGGATATGAATTCAATAGAGTTTGAAATTAAAAAATTTTAATTTCTTTAATCATGAAAATCACGAAAGTGGTTTAAATGTGTGAGTCAAAATTATGTTTAAGTAATTTACTAATTTTGTAAAAGAAATAGTTCCTATTTTTTTTGTTGATGTTGTTAATTTAATATATATATATATATATATATATATATAAATTAAGTTATTATACAATAAAACAATTAAATAGTTTGAATAAAAATTAATTTTATTTATTAAAAAAATATCCCAGTCAAAATAAATTTGCATATCAACGAACTTCATTATAAAAAATAAAACAATAAACAACATTTTAAATATCATCTTTATAGAAATATTATTAGAAATGAAATATATGAAATAAATAGAAGTAGAAATAGAAGAATACTAATTAATAACACATAATGTTAACACTGTTATTTAAATAAATTTATTATTATCTAAGATATAAAATTTGAAGCAAATTGATGCGAAATATATTTCTGCTTTTCATAAAAAATATAATTAATTAATTAATTTTATAAAGTGTTGAATCTATTCTAGAAGGGTTTTTTAAAATTCATTTAAAAGTCAAATAAAATCACGAAATTCTTTTAAACTATTAAAACAAACTAATTATATTGGGGTTTCCTTCTTTGTCTAATAAATGCTTTATTTAAAAAAACTAAAAATAAATTAATCTAGGAATTTTCATTTGAATGTATAATTTTTGTTTCAACATCTAATAAATATATTAATACATTAATCTACTTAAAACCGCAATTTGCATGATATTTGGATATAAAACGACCCACTATTCACATATCCAAATGAGTAAACATATTGTTAAATATCACTGGCCCATTTGCAAACATATCATGGCGTTCTGTAATTGCTAATTTGAAAGCCTTCGTTTAAATATAAATGCTTTATTCCCAATTATTTATCAAAATATTTTCTTGAGGGAATTCTGCTTTAACCACTTCTCAATAGCACATAAGCTAAACATATTCCCATTTAATTTTGATTTGAATAATTAAAATTAAAGTAATGGAATTTCAAACCCATACTAGTTAAATTAAACTTTCTGAGTTGGAGTTATTGCAGCAACATTTTAACGAAAGCCGTATTAGTTCATTTAAATAATAAATGTTGTAAAAAAAAATAATAAATTATAATTAGTTTGTGGTTTATAAAAGGTCAATATAATAATAATAGTTACTGAAGTATAATTTATGAAATTTAATTTAATCATTTTAATTTTATTTATAATTCTGCCACTATAACGATCATAAAGAATTTTTTCGTTCCAAAAAATTAGATCCAAATGTTGTACTAAATTTAATATTTCTCATAACAATTTATTTTAAATTAAAAGAGTTAAATTTTGATTATTTTCATTAAAACGTTTGTAAAAGTTAAAATTTGTATAACTGTTTAGATTCAACTATTGTAATATGTAATATTAGGGAATTAAGAGTCCTATATTTAATTAGCATGCATAAAAATTGTTGAAAAATTAATTAAAGCAGTAGAAAAAGTTTATTGTTCTATAAGAATTAAAGAAAATAGAAAATAAAATAAACATAATAATTATATTTATTTTCTTCATTTTAATTTTTTTAATCTTATCCCTCTTCGATTCTGTTTTGCTAAATAGTATAGTTAAACTGAAGATCTGAAAGAGAAATATAAAGAGAATTGGTATCTCGATAGACGTCCATAATTGTGAAAGCGTTAATGGTGCAGGATTTTGGGCACGAACAGACATCTCGTTGATGTCCCATAAATGCTCGATGGGATTCATTTCGGGCGATCTAGGTGGCCAGATCATTTGTTGGAATTGTCCAGAATGTTCTTCAAACCAATCGCGAACAGTTGTGGCCCGGTGACATGGTGCATTGTCCTCCATAAAAATCCCATCGTTGTTTGGGTACATGAAGTCCATGAACGGCTGCAAGTGATCTCCAAGTAGCTGAATATAAGCATTTCCAGTCAATGTTCGGTCCAGTCGCACCAGAGGACCGAGTCCATGTCATCAAAAAACAGCCCACACCATTACGGAGCCACCACATTGATTTCTGCGGTTATTTGACGCAGTGTTGTTTGTCTGTTAGAATTTACGACTCTTTGCAGACGTCGCCGGTCTCGGTCGTTAAGTGCAGGCGGTCGACCACTGCGCTGTCCTTGGGGGGATGTTATGCCTGAAATTTCATACTCTGCACACTCTTGACACAGTGGATCTGGGAATGTTGAATTCCCTAACGATTTCCGAAATGGCATGACCCATGCGTCTAGCTCCAACTAACATTCCGCTTTCAAACTCTGTTAATTCCCGTCGTGCGGTCATCATCACGTCAAAACCTCTTCACATGAATAACTTGAACAGAAATGAAAGCTCTACGCATTTATACCTGTTCTACGGGATGTTACTGTCATCTGAAAATTTGCATATTTCTATCCCATGACTTTTGTCACTTCAGTGTATATAGTAGAAAGAGGTGCAAAACTGGATAACTTCCCTTTCTTTTTACCAATAGAATGCAGAATGTATTACTTATCAGCTTACATATGGTATAGAGCAAATTGTTCATGCTGAACATTGTGGCGGTGGTAAAAGATGCTTCATTTTTCGAAAAAGATCACATAATTTCGCTTATAAGCTCGCAACATGGCTTTCCCTTTGCTTTATATTCAAGGTAAAGTGTCACTTATCTTGAATTTAAAACAAACGCCGTGTTTATTGTGACTAGTTCTTTTGGGGGTACATATTTTATGGTCTTCTTAGGTGGCGTCCAAACGAGAGTACGAATGGGGTCCTGACAACGCCGGAGCGATTATGTTCCGAGGGTCTCCGTTTGACCGCAGGAATCCTAGCACTTTATCTCTGGCTGTAAATGACAGCTGTTAGTAAATGGCGTTTCTGAGAAACGCTTCGATGTGCAGAAAAAGCCGACTCTGATCGAAGTAGGGCCGAAGAACATGACATGCACAGAGGAGGAAGCACAGCAGGTTTATAATTGGATAACAAGCCTCAATCAACCATTCTCGCCATTCATCTTGATGCAGCTATTTGCAAAGATTGAATCCATGTAACCTGCTGCTGATTTGACCCGGATGGTAAAGACAAATTTGTTTGCGAAATTTTGCAAAATTCTGATTTCCAAAGTTCTAGTGAATTAACATGAATTTCACTAAATAAATACCCATTTTTGTTTCTGTAATTGTAGCAGAAAAATTAAAATAAAGTGTTGTTCGGTTATTTTTTTTCTAGGTACTCAGTTTTACTTGCTCCTTCCTCAAAATTGCACTTTTTTCCCCCTCTTAACTCAATTTGCCCAGGAAACGTTCAATATCCTTTGTATAACATTTTTCATTGACTTCTTTGTTACGATTGCTTTTTAAGATGTTTCTACTTATTGCATTTTGACTAGTAGGATGGAATTATTCATACACTAAGTTACCTGGTGTTACACCTCTTTCTCTTAAGGCTCGTTTCCCCCAAAGCGTGAGTCTACGACGCGTCACGCTGCAGGGAAGAAATTTTTTTCGACCCGTTCACATCGAAGCGTCAGAAATCGCCTTACGCCTAGTGAAGTTCCAGTTACTTCTACTACATGGAAGATCTACTATTGGCTCAATCCAAGTCACACGCGGCAAGCATTTGAGAGTTGAAAGTTGGTCCTCTGGAAGCGGTGGATTTCAGCCGGTTTCAGGCGAAAGCAGTGAGGCTAGTGATTGGTCAACGCTTCACGTTTCAACGCCTCATACCACGGTGCGCGCCTTTATATGTACATCAACACTCCCCATTTATATATGAGCAATCACTTGCGAAAAGTTGCGTTTTTCTAACATCCATATGCATATAAATGTTTATTATTTGATTTTCAGCATAATTCCTTACTTTGCTTTAATTTTAATCATGCATTATATTATAATGTATAGTATAAGTTTCAGTATATCCTTTAATATCTCATGTAAATATAAAAATATTTTTTTAATTTTTCATAAAGGGATTTATATTTTCTTTTAACATTTTAGAAAAAAAAATATTTAATATAAAAAGATAAAAAATTAAAAAAAATATTTGTTATTCACCAAAATTCAATTTTTACAAATAATAATAATAATAATTTTGCCTTTTTTTTTTTTTTTTAAAAGTCTGTAAACTATAATTCAACCATATCTTAAAAACTGTATGTCTTATTGAAAAAATGAACTAAAACAATATTTTTCTAATATTATTAGTCGATCTAATAACAAGAATTATAGGTTTAAATTTCATTATTAAATAATACATAAACTAATACATATATAATCCTATAGAAATTTAAACAAAAAGTTTTATTTTAAATATACCAAATTTCCTGCATTAATTTTCTCAAAAGAATCAATCTTTCTCATTTTCGAAATTTTAAAAAATAAATCTAAATTAAAATTAATTAATTAAATTACTAAGACAAAAATTACTTCGACTAAAAATAGTTTAGACGCATGAAATATTTCTACGTATAAACCCTTCCATCAGCATTGCTAATATATAAATATACACTGAAGTGACAAAAGTCATGGAATAGCAATATGCAAATTTTCAGATGGCAGTAGCATCGCGTAGGACAGGTATAAATGCGCAGTGCTTTCGCAGAGCTTTCATTTCTGTTCAAGTTATTCATTTGAAGAGGCTAGACGCATGGGTCATGCCATTTCGGAAATCGTTAGGGAATTCAACATTCCCAGACCCACTGTGTCAAGAGTGTGCCGAGAGTATGAAATTTCAGGCATAACATCCCACCATGGACAGCGCAGTGGTCGACCGCCTGCACTTAACGACCGAGACCGGCGACGTCTGCAAAGAGTCGTAAATTCTAACAGACAAGCAACACTGCGTCAAATAACCGCAGAAATCAATGTGGGACGTACAAGGGACTTGTCTGTTAGAACTGTGCGGAGAAATTTGGCTTTCTTGGGCTATTCCAGCAGAAGACCGACTCGAGTGCCTTTATTGACAGAACGACATCGCTTGCAGCGACTCTCGTGGTCACGTGAGCATATCGGTTGGTCCCTAGATGAATGGAAAACCGTGGCCTTGTCCGATGAGTCACTATTTCAGTTGGTAAGAGCTGATGGTAGGGTTCGAGTGTGGCGCACACCCCACAAAGCCATGGACCGAAACTGTCAGCAAGGCACTGTTCAAGCTGGTGGTGGCTCCGTAATGGTGTGTGTTGTTTTTTCATGGCATGGACTTGGTCCTCTGGTGCGACTGGACCGAACATTGACTGGAAATGCTTATGTTCAGCTACTTGGAGATCACTTGCAGCCATTCATGGACTTCATGTACCCAAACAACGATGGGATTTTTATGGATGACAATGCGCCATGTCACCGGGCCACAACTGTTCGCGATTGGTTGAAGAACATTCTGGACAATTCCAACGAATGATCTGGCCACCTAGATCGCCCGACATGAATCCTATCGAGCATTTATGGGACATCATCTAGAGGTCTGTTCGTGCCCAAAATCCTGCACCATCAACGCTTTCACGATTATGGACGTCTATCGAGACAGCATGGCTCAATATTCCTGCAGAAGACTTCCAACGACTTGTTGAGTCCATGCCACGTCGAGTTGCTGCACTTCGCCGGGCGAAAGGAGGGCCGACACGATATTAAGAGGTATCCCATGACTTTTGTCACTTCAGTGTATATTCAAACAATTTACTATAGCATTTTTTTTTTTGCAACATCATAAAAATTTGAAGGAAGCAGCAATATTCATATAGATAATGTATGCTTTGAAGCAAGCAGCAATATTCATATAGATAATGTATGCTTTGAAGCAAGCAGCAATATTCATATAGATAATGTATGCTTTGAAGCAAGCAGCAATATTCATATAGATAATGTATGCCTTCATGAAATGAAAATAACTTTTTTCTCTTTATTAATGGATACAGGATTTTTTTTTCAATTTATCTTTATTTTTAACCATCTCTCCCTCTCTTTATATATATACCAACATTTTTGGAATTCAATACTCTGATAATTTTTATCTGGAAAGTTTTTATTTTCCATACACATACTTTATATATATATATATATATATATATATATATATATATATATATATATATATATATATATATATATATAACAAGCAAAGGCAACTGCGCTGTATATATTTCGCAAGTAGTAATGCAAGATACATAATGCCTCCGAGCGAGAGAAAACAGAATTCGTTGAGGCATAGTCCGATCACATAGTCCGATCTTTCTATCAGTATTGCTAAGATATAAATATGAATTCAAACAATTTACTATAGCATTTATTTGCAACATTCTAAAAATATGAAGCAAGCAGCAATATTCATATTGATAATGAATGCCTTCATATATGCAAAATTACTTTTTCGCCTTTATTAATGGATACGTGAGTTTTCTTCCAATTTATCTTTATTTTCAACCACCCTCTCTTTATATATATATATATATACATATATATATATATATATATATATATATATATGAATAAACCAACATTTTCAGAATTCAATACTTTGACAATTTTTATCGAGAGAGTTTTTATTTTTCATAAATCCATATAGTATATATATCTATATGAGTATAGTTTTTACTTTTGTGAGATATTTTTCACGTATAACAAGCAAAGGCAACTGCGCTGTATATCTTTCGCAAGTACTAATGCAAGATACACAATGCCTCCGAGCGAGCGAAAACAGAATTCGTTGAGGCATAGTCCGATCACAAATTATTGGTTTTCTAGATTGTCCTGGCGACTTATTAACGCGGCGCAAACTGACATCCATGACTCTGACAAGAAAAAGTAAAGTGGCTGAACAGAAAGCGAGGGAGGTGGTCGAAAAAGAACCAAAAAAAGAATATCGTCTATTCATTCTTGTGGTCAGGCTAACAGACGATATTGACGAGCCCCGGGGCTCAGTCATCTATGTGTCGTGCCTCGTGATTGGCTCGTTGTGTCATGGTCTCTAATGAACCGATAAGATCCGATCTCTGGACCAACCCTCGGGGTCTTACTGTCAAAGCTAAACCATTTACGTTCTAGCTTACGACTGCTTCTGCAATTTTTTTTTTTTTTTTTTACTTGTTCCTCCGTTTAGTTCTTTTCATGACACTGTTTATATTACAGAGTCACATTAAAAGAGTCGAGGAAATTACATGGATACAGAAAAAAGAAGGAAAAACAAGATTCCATTTTGGGGTGGTTATGTGTTTAGTTGCCATTTCTTCACATTTTCCCCTTATAGTTGTTCATAAGAAATCTTTTATTACGCATTTCCCCTTTTATCTAAACGTTAAATGGCAGCTCGGTCCTGATAAGAAATGAATAGAAGAGTTGCAAATATTTTGATGTTGCCATAAAGATCTTCCAGAATTTCTTCTAAAACGTTGTTATCATTTTTTATCCAATGGTTCATAAATATCATACATATAGTAAATGCAACATTTTGAACCTGATAGGGAATGCAACGAATTGCTCTACATTTTGATAACGAATTATTCGACATTCGCAAAAGTAGACAAAATTTGTAGTCCATGTTCAAAATTTTTTGTCTTTTCTATGGATTTCTTATCAGAATTAATTTGAAACACTTAACAACGTTCTTGGAAAAGTCGAACAATTCATTATTCTAGTATTCATTATTGTAACCTAATTTGTTGTTCTAGATTTTCTACTTCTTCCTCACAAATTTTGCATGCGTATATAAATTAAAAATAAGAATAAAAATTTGATATAATTTATGCTTGAATACAAGTCAAATAATTATGATACCTTAAATATGAAAAAAGAATATTTGAATGAATCTTCTACTTTTAATCTAAAGCTGAAATATTTATCAATTACATTTGAAGAATAATACCATGTGTGTTTCTACAAGATCATTAAATCTCTAGATTAAGAAACTTTCTTAAATTTGTAAAATTCTTTTAATAGTGGAATTAACCATGTTAAATTTTTCATATATATATATATATGGGGCCTTTTGGCCGAGTGTTGGAGGTCACAGATTTCGACTATGAGTCCCGGTGATGTCTTGGGTGTTCGTAGTGGTTCAGAATCGACTTTAAACCATAGGACTCGATCGAAATTGACGCTTATATTTTCGGCATAGGACCTATAACCCTACACCGTATGATCTGTTGAGACATTTATGATTAAGTTTTAGATATATATATATATATATATATATATATATATATATATATATATATATATATATATATATATATATTTCAATCTTATAATGAGCAGAAATATACACTCAAATCCATAAATTAAGAATAATTCAAAATCACACAGAAATTGAACTTTAAAATAAACATTTCACCTGTGGAATCGCCTGTAAAATTTCACTTGCACACATCTTGAAGAAGAATATGCAAATTACAGTAAACCACCAGATGGCGCGGATAGTGCGTCTCAATGACGAGAGTGTAAGAGAAGGGTATATAAGGAATGGTGGCAAAAAAGTAAAATTGTTCACAAGCTCTTTAAAAGCCTTTCAGTGCAATAACCGCATAGTTAGGGCACAAAGGAAGCATTTGGATGATTTTATACGTGGTAGGATTATCGGACGACTGGAATGTGGACGTACCCAGCTGGAAGTATCCGAAGAACTTGCAATCGCACAGAGTGCCATCTCCAGGCTTTGGCAACTATTCCAAGATGATGGTAATGTAAGTAGAGGTTACAGAACAGGTCGCCCCCGAGTTACAACGCCGAATGAGGACCGGTATTTAGTAGTTACTGACAAAAGAAACAGACGGAGCACAGCATCCGACCTGTCTCATCAGCTCTCTTCAGCTACCGGTACGACAGTTTCAAGACAGACCGTGTACAGACGCTTAGGGCACATTTGTCTATATGCTCGGAGGCCTGCCAGATGTGTTCCACTTACCGCAACTCACTGTCGCCTGCGATTAACCTGGAGTAGAGTGCATGCATTGTGGACACCACAACAGTGATCTTGTGTGATGTTTTCCGACGAGTCCAGGTTTAGTTTGCAGTCTGATTCTCGCCGGACTTTCATATGGAGAGCGCCAGGTACCCGTTACCACCAAGAGAACACCACTAACGACACCGTTACGTTGGTACAGGATGGCTCGTTTGGGGAGGAATTATTCTTGGTTCCAGAACTGACCTGCATGTTCAGAGTGTAACGATGACAGGCCACATCTATCAGGATGTCATTCTGGAACAACATGTACGTTTGTTTCGGGGCGCCATGGGTGCTGAATTTCTGTTTATGGATGACAACGCCTGTCCTCACCGTGCAAACATTGTAGGCGAATGCCTTCAATTGGAGGATATCATCCGTATGGATAGGCCAGCATACTCACTGGACTTGAATCCAATAGAGCATGTGTGGGATATGCTTGACCGACGAATTGCAGCCCGTCAACCCCCTCCCGCTTGCCAACCGGAACTTCAGAGGGCATTGCTTGATGAGTGGTGTAATATTCCCCAAGATCAGATTGATAATTTGATACTCAGCATGCCTAGGCGTTGTGAGGCCTGTATTGCATTGTCCGGGAGACATACTCCATATTAACCATCATACTAACCATGTTATGCTGTTTTTTGTAAATAGGTTCTTTTTTTAAAATTAGCTCCAGGGAGTAAAAATCGCAATTTTTATTAATTATGTCAAACATATAGCATCTTTTTTGCTCTTTACTTTTTGTTTAATAAATAGACTTTACAGATAAGTGAAATTTCTTTTGCTTCTGTCGCTTTCTTTGCCTGAACTTCATTATCCTTAATTTATGGACATGAGTGTACATACTTTATATACTTTTATTATTTAGATAAATTTTTTACAATTATTTCATTTTCCATATACGACTGTATTATTAAAAGTATCCATAATATAAATTATATAATTTATATTATTAAATGAATATTTGAGTTGAAATCGGGTGTGGGTTTCCTACCACAATTTCACAAAATACATTCTAGCAGATAAGAAATATGGGATGAAATAAGTTACAACAATAGATATTCCAAAACTGGGGAAACACTTCCGAAAGATAAGCAAAGAAAACTTTTTCTGTTTATTTAAACGATATATTGCGGAATGCGTATCTCAGAGAATGTCTCAAGACGGGAAACAGAAAAGACCTGACCAAAGTTTTGGACAGAAGTCATAAATATTGCAGAAGCAAACTTGAACTCGCAGCATAAGTAAACGCATGCAAATTACCTCCAACCGTCATCCGTTCCTGATGAAGAACGCCTCGGGCAAAATGATTTCTGTTGTTTTATTGATGATCCAATAAACATTAAGAGTTGAAATTTTAGTAGAAGAGGACCCCATTATGCAAGACAAATGAGGCCTGCGTGTGACAGCAATTGCCAAGATTCTTGCCACGTTTCCCCTCATGCATTAAACATATTTCTGAGCGTTAGAAAGTCTGCAGTGAAACTTTTAGTTCAATATGTCACAGAGAGAGAGAAGGAGTTATTTTCTTTACAAAGCTGTTTGTGCATCCAATAATTATCTGAAGTTCTCCAATAAGATGTAGTTAATTAGCTTTACTAGTTGAAGGTTTTTTTTTGTTTAAACACTGGTAACGATGCTAATGATTATTTTGGGAGGCTATGAATAATTTAGTGTTCATTTTAAATTGAATGTTAATTAAGGAGTAGTAGGAATTTTTTTTTCTTTTTAGCCTCAATCCAGTAAATTTTGGAATATATTTTACAAATTAAATATTTAATTTTTGGGAAATTTCTGCATATTTTTTTTGTATAAACATAGATAATCATACAAAAAAAAAAGACTTGCTGCTATTAAATTACGAAAATTTAATTAATTTATAATTTTAGATAAAAGACAGAGATTTATAATTTATTGTGTTTTAAATGAATTTGAAAAACAATTCTTAAAAATATATTACTTTAATGTATTTTTAGTTGAATTCATTATTAATTGCAGGAGCAGCCTAGCGTACAAAGTTTTGGGTTTTCAAAATTGGAGGACTTTTCTATGAAACTTTAGTTTATATGCTAAGAAAGGGTCAAATGATGTTCTTTTTCGTAAATCGGTTCGTCGGAATGTTCTGTCGTTGGGATTACGAAATAATTAATGTGAATGAAAATCCTTAATTGCAATGTTGAAGTTTTTACACCAAACTGAAGTAGTAAACTGTGTGTTTAACGTAGAGATTTCATGTAATGTATCCTAGTTAATGCTGAATGTGTTATACATCTCTTTTATGAATATTACGAATTATCTTAGATCATAGTACCCAGCATTAAAAAACAACAAAAATGTAAATTAGTCATGTAATTTATATAATACTTTTAATTAATTAACTGATAATTGATAATTACTTAGATAATAATTGTCAAATATAGTAACATTGTAAAATATTATATTAATATAATAATGTAAATATAATAAATAATAAATATTTAGTTATATATAAAATAAACGAGCCATGTTTTGTATTAATTAATTTTCAATGAAGAAAATAATGTGTATGGCACTATTTTAAATAGTACGTTAAATATAATGTTTATGATAAAGGAAATTGATTTATATTTATAATACTCAAAAACAAAATTTAGGTTTCATTGTCATGTGAATAAATTTAAATTATTTGCATTAAAAGTGGGAGTTTTTATTTAAAATTTTATTCATAGTAAAAAAGTAGTATAATGTTTATAGTTCGATTAATGAGTTGCTTTAAAAAAAAATAATTTTTGTTAATGTATTCTTCAAAGTCTTTACAAAAAGGAATTTGAAGATAAATACATTTATAAATTTTACTTTACAGGCAAAAGAAATTTTTCGATTTATATTTATATTTTCTTTGGGTTTAATAAAATAAATTTCCTTGAATATTCTGCAATAAAAAGTATTGATATTACAGGCACAGATAAAAAGTTTAAAATTTTCTTTATTAAATTTTTTCGTCAAAATGAAAATATTTATGCCTGTATTTTGAGGTGTCATATTCATTTTAATTGTTTTGAAAAAATATTTTATTGACGTTTTTGAAATATTTTCTAAATATCATTTTATCTTCAAAAGATATAATTTCAAAAAATTATTTAAATGAATCATTTTGAATTCTGTATAAATGTTATTTATATGTTTTTATATTTTACTAATACTTACCTTACTGTATTCACTAAACAGCTCAAAGTTCATTAAAATTTCATTTCAACTTGCATTTATTTTCCCTTACAATCACAAAATATGTTTTTTAAGTAAATGCCTTCAAATTTAATTTACTAGAATAATTTTCATTTAAAAATTTTTTAAGGCAAAAATATTTATTTCTAATGAATTACTTTCAACATTTTGTAAATATTAATCTTTATAATACAATGTTTATCATTAATATTTTCCTTAATAAATTTTTATATCAATTAATGAAAATATTATCATACCTGAAATAAAGCAAATAAATATTTTTTTAAGATTTCTTCAATTCTATGAATAATGATGTAAATATTACGTAAATCTAATTATAATATAATAAATTGAAAATGCCTTTAGAAAGTTTAAATTTAAAATATCAACTTATATTCGTATTATTATTTATTTTCATTATTATTAAATAAATTATACAAACCAAATTTCTAGACAGAAATTTCATCCCGCGTAACTTAGGATACATAATTTTTGACAATATATTTAAATAGAAGATAGCTTATTCAATAAAATATTACTCATTTTCTATTTTTTTAAATTCTAAACTACTATAAAAATTTATTTGTTTTCAAATAATGAACAAATGATAATAATTAAAAAAACATATGAAAAAATGAATTCAAGAAAACATAGTATTAAGTACATTTATAAAATGAATATATATATATATATTTTGCTTTTAATTGAATAAAGTTTAAAATATGTATGTAAGAATTCACATTCATTTATAATTAACGAAAATCTGTTTGCAATTTAAAATTTAATATACACTCAAGGGTCAAAACATTATGACCACCCCCTACATTTTGCAATGAACATTGCATAACATATTGCATATATCCGCTTTATCAAAATTATAATTACTATAAAGATTCTTTTGTTTACAAATAATGAAAAACTGATAATGGAAATTAAAAAAACATGTTAAGGAAATGATGAATGTAATAAAAAACAATATTAAGTACATTTATAAAATTAAAAAAAAATATATATATTTTCTTTTAATTGAATAAAGTTCAAAATATGTATGTAAGAATTCAAATTCTTTTATCATTAACTAATATATGATTGCATTTTAAAATTTAATAGATAATTTCCTTTAAAAAAATATATGTATAATATACATATATTTTTTTTAAATAGATTTTAAATATAAATTATAATAAAAATATCTGGCAATGTTTCAAAATAAATATGTAATTATTTAAATAATAATATTTCAAAGTATTAAAGTTAAATTTTGAGTTCATATTTTTATTATTCATTAAAATTTTGTTTTAAATTACTTCAGTTTATTTTGCTTTTATACTATTTGATTTTCAATGATTTTAAATGACAAAATTTAAAGAATAGGAAAAATAAATCCACGGAAGGCAAAAATACCTAAATAAGGTTTTAAGTTGTTTTCTGTAACCAAAAGTCAATTCTAGTCTGTAAAAAATTCTTAAATCAAAAATTGCTCATTTCAAAATTAAAATATTTTATTTTAATAAAATTATATTTAACTATTAAAAAGAATCATTTAATGAGGACTTTTACAGGAAGGGGTTATATGATTTTAAAAGTTTCGTTTTTAAAATATACTTAATAATAGAATAAGATATTGGATAAAAAAAATAAAAAAGGCTTTTACAATACCGTTTCAATCAACATTTCGATGGTTTTAAAAAAATACTATAGATGCTAAAGTCATATAAATTTAAAGTTTAGATTAATAAAGCGCTTAGTATACATCATTTTATATGCGTTATCATCACAAAAGCTCGTTTTATTTTCTTTTCTTTTTATTTTACATTTATGTACATGGACACGTTTTTGACATACTGACACGAGGCGTCACAGTTTATTCTAAATACCCAATAAAGCGAGAAGTTAGAAAATAATTGTAGTTATTATCAATATGTGTGGGTGAATAAGAGAACCCTCTTCCTTACTTTGACACAGCTTCCAACATGACAAGAAATTCCAAATAGAAGACTTCGCACACACAAGGAAATAATCCCCACCCTATTAACGACATTTTTAAAGATGAAGTCTGAATAATTAGACAGTTACACAGTGCAAAAGCAATTTACTTGTCAACGGGAGAAATGGAACGTTTTATCGTTGGGCACCTTATCGCCAAGGTTGGACGGGAAAAATAACGTTCCCGCCAAAATGTTGACGCTTCGTGAATATGATAACAGACTACCACACAAAAAAAAATCTGAAACTAATTAAACTTTTCCTTATTTTTTGTTATTTTAAAAACTAAATTTATTACTGGGTTCATTGGCTGGAAATCTACAAATTGCATTTTGGGAATGAAATATGTGCCATTCTTCGAGATAGGATGCGCCGATTTTATGGACTTAAATGCATACCTACTCAGCGTAAAGAAGGGGTTAATAGGGAATAAAATTTAACGGCGTCGTGTAGACATAGTATTTAAAGGTTGAGATTAAATGGGAAGAGGAATAAAAATAAATATCGGGAGTCAGTGACGGTGAATGAAGCTTTTGCTCATGGAGCGTGTAAAAGGCTAAAAGGGAAATTTTAAAACCTTGTCTTGTTGAGATTAATGATAAAACTCTTTTAGCTAATTTAAAAATGATTTAGTCATACGCATAGAATTTTTCATCGGAAAAAATATTTTGAAACATAATAATTTTAATTGGACAGACATGCTAGTGGAATTGGTTTTAAAGATTTTCTCTTGCTTTGATGTTAGATATTAAATATGTCTTTGAACAAAAGATTATTAACAAGAGAAATGGTTTTTAATATTAATACTTATAAAGCAAATTCATATTCATTTTTGTTAAGACATTAATTAATTGTTATAAATATATATGACAAATGAATCCTTCACAGACAAATAATATTAATTTTTCATAGGACAAAAAATAATTAGAATTTTAATAAATACATGGATCGAAACATAATTATAAATATATTTAGTTTTATGTATTTGGTTTGCTTAAGAACTGTTCTAAATTATACTGTATTAGATTCTTTTAAGAGAAATTATTAATTTTATTGCAAGAAAATTGTGATGCAAAATACATACATCATTTTTATTAATAATTTATTTTAAATGATAAACTTTTGCATACGGATCTCTGTTGCGATTTTCATGTTTGAAAACCAGATATAATGCTTTTCGATTCTTCGTAACACATATAATGAAAAATATTGAAGCCATAGTTTATTATTTTCACTATTATTGAGCCAATTACATAATTAAAGAATGTTAAGGATCACATATATATTTTAAGTATATATTTAAAAAAATTAAATTGTAAAATATTGTTATTGCAGTAGTTTTTGTTTGATATTAATGGTAATAAATAGTAATAAATGGTAATAGTAAAGTATAAATTTTTAGTTAATATGTTCTAAAAAGCAAAACCTAAAAGTAGTTATTTTTATTTTTTTTTCAACTTTATAATTATAAAAAATTTTCTGTAAATTGCACAGATTTCAATAAACTACATATTCTAAAATTATATCCCCATTAAGGATCCTCAAGTTGTGCATTTCGTCATTATGTAGAGCTTGAAACATTAAAAGTGACTAACTTTTGAATTGCATGTATAAACACTGTAAAAGTATATTAACATAAAATAACCGCAATCAAGCATAATTAACCAAAAATTCTCCTTATGCCCAAAACAAAACGGGAAATTAGATAAAAGATTTTATATGATGCAGCGCAAATAGGTTTTCAAAATAAATTCCAAAATAATAGCCAGAATTTCGATTAAGTGTTTACCACAGAAAACCATGCACTTTTCAGCAAATTAACTAAATTATTTAAGTGTGTCCTGTTCATAAATTCGGTTCCCTCCAGACACTGTGGGGTAGAATATACTTTTCCGGAATCCAAGAAACAATTCAGCGCAAATGGAGAGAAAAGGGCCCAGAAGTCATTACGTAAAATGATGTTGTCATTATATGGTTGGTAATTGAGTTGCTTTCATGTAATGAGCGTGCAAATTGTTTTGTTCATGAGTCATAATTACGATGGTCTGTTTGCATGAGGAGTTAGTTTCAGAAAGTACGTTTTTACCAGATGTCGTAGATGAAGTGAACAATCTAGAGTAATTAACTATACGACTGAAATTTCTTCAAAGAAGCCATTTGCTAGCAGAAAAAAGCTATTTTGAATAATTCTCCAAGTGAAAGCAACTAAAAAAAATATTAAAATTGTTCTTTTTTATATATTAAGATCAAAAGATTTTATTTTGAAGATTTATTTCATATATTAAGATCCAACATTTAAATAATATGAAAGATTGAAAGTCAGTAAGTTTTATACCAGTAATGGCAATAGTTATTAAAGGTTAATTATTTTGTCATGTTCTTCAATCAAATCTCAATATTTTTCAACTAACCATTTCTCCGCCTTATATATATTCATTTTTAATGACAATGATCGTAATTCTGAGATCTTGTGATCATAATTGGTTAGGAATCAACTCACAATGATATAATTTTCAATGAGTAAATACATTACGACAAAAATATACTTTATTTATTATTTTTTTTTAAATACCTACTGTGTTTTTTCTGTAGTAATCAGCAACATCTGTAGCCATACCAGTTATCCACTTTACGAAAAGCTTTTAATAGGTATTTTTAATAATTACATAATTAATAAATTAAGAGAATAAAAACTTTCAGAATCCCTGGAAACATTGACATATTTAACAAAAGAAAAACAAATGTGTTCTTATTATTTTTATGCAAATGTTAGACATATTTTTTTTTTGTGATCCCATTGTAAGCGAATAGAAAACTTAGGAAACTGGATCAAATAGATTACAAGAGTAGAAAAACGAATGGACGCATGTTAAATTTGAATAATAATTCAATTAGATAATAGTTAAATAAAATATCGATTCCCAATTGTCGCAAAATTTTATTTTTAGATGAAATAATCTTTGAGGATTTAAAATATACATCAAAATATTTTCCATGTTGGCGTCATGTAATTTTTACTGCAAACAAATTTAAGCACTTAACTACACATTACAGTTATATATTTCCAAAATGAAATATTTAAATACCCCTCTGCAATACTATTCTTCAGTTCATAGTAATCTCCCATTGCCCTCTCCTCTACCTTGGCAGTGAGTACTGCGGAACTATGCTAAAAAGAAAAAAGAAAGAAAAATTCCATTTCTGAAAACACCAAACTCTACCCTGCATTAACAAACTTTACTTCCGTTCTTCAATTTCAAAAGTTTTCTGTTTCCTTAAAGTTTTTTATTTTTGTGGTTATATATCTATATTTTTTATTTATTTTCATTGTATATGTGTTTATTTTCCTTATTATATATGTCTACTATGTATTTACATATTTATATGCTTCTACTGATTACTTTAAATTTTTTAATTCCTGCTAATTCTGTGATACTTTGTTTTATTATATTTGTATTCTGAGAAGATGTCCACTACGCGCACAGGTACTCGACTCTTCTATCAAATCTAGTAGAAATATTTAAATATATTTTATTGCGTTTATATTTTTGTCACGGGAATTATAATAAAAAATAATCATACATGTCAAATTAATAATATCCTGTTAATTTCTTCACATAAGGCCTGCATAATGTATTCAATTATAAGATGTTATTTTAAAAATTCTAGCAACAAGATTTTTGATTGAATAAATTTTATCTAAAAACAACATTTTTAGTTTTTCTTCTTCTTCATTCGCTTAACAGCTCCATAGTGGAACAAGGTCGTCTGCCTACTGGCAGATTTCAAGACAATTTTAATTTTCATTACTATCTAATAATTACATGATGTAGGTATAAGATTTTGAAATATAGGAAAAAAATTATTACGCATCTCAGCTTAAATGTTAAGTAGGCTTCCTTATCTTTGGTATAACCATCCGAGATTCTAAGAGATTAGTTCATTCCCTCTGATCATTTTTAATAGGCAGAATTATTATTTCATTTATTCTATTATAAAATAATGGATTTTTCTTGTTATTTATGACATTTGAATAACTTGTGATTACGCATTTTCTTCTCTTCGAGAATGAGCTTCGATATAAAAAAACAAACAATAAACAACCTGTTAAATTCGATCTTTATAGAAATATTAATAGAAATAAAATATGAAATAGAATTATGCTAATGAATAATACATAAAACAAATTGAATTAATTAAATAAATTTATATTTTAATAATATATTAAATTTGAAACAAACTGATGCAAAATATAATGCTTTTCATAAAAATTAGAATTCTAAAACTTTTGAACAATTTGTGGATTTAAATAAAAAATTGTATGTGGCGTTGAATCAGTTCTAGTGGGTTTATAAAATTAATTTAAAATTTAAAAAAATCAAGGAATTTTTTTAAAATATTAAAAAAATAATTATATTGCGGTTTTCTTGTACATCTAATAAAGGTTTTATTTAAAAAAAAACAAAAAATAAATTAATTTAGGAATTTTCATTTGAATCTATAATTTTTGTTTCAACATCTAATAAATATATTAATATATTAATCTACTTAAAGCCGCAATTTGCATGATATTGGGATATAATAGGACCCACTATTCACATATCCAAAGGACTAATTATTTTGTTAAAATATCACAGACCCATTTGCAAACATATCATGGCGTTCTGTAATTGCTCATTTGAAAGCCTTCGTTTAAATATAAATGCTTTATTCCCAATTATTTATCAAACTATTTTCTTGAGGGAATTCTGCTTTAACCACTTCTCAATAGCCCATAAGCTAAATATATTACCGTTTAATTTAGATGTGAATAATTAAAATTAAAGTAATGGAATTTCAAACCCATACTAGTTAATTTAAACGTTCTGAGTTGGAGTTATAGCAGCAACATTTTAATGAAAGCCGCATTAGTTTATTTAAATAATAAATTTTATAAAAAAAATTTAATTAGTTTCTGTTTATAAAAGGTCAATATAGTAATAATATTTGCTGTAGTATAATTTATGACATGAAATTTAATTTTAATTTAATCATTTTAGTTTTATTTTTAATTCTGCCACTATAACGATCATGACGAACTTTTCCAGTAAGAAATTCGATTGAAATGAAATTCAATTCTAAATTTAATATTTCTCATAATAATTTAATTTAAATTAAAAGACTTCAAATCTTGATAATTTTCATTAAAATCTTTGTTCAAGTTAAAATTTTTATAACTGTTTAGATTCAATTATTATAATATGTAATATTAGGAAATGAGCAGTCCTATATTTAATAAACATGCATAAAATTGCTGAAAAAATATCTCAACAGGAAAAAAATTAAAACAGGAGAAAACATTTATTGTTCCATAAATATTAAACCATTTACAAAATAATAATTATATCTATATTCTTCGTCTTTAATTTTCCCTTAATCGTATACTTCTTCCATTCTGTTTTACTAAATAGTATAGTTAAACTGAAAATCTGAAAAGAAAATATAAAAAAGGATTGGAATATGGTAGTAATAGTTCTATTAAGTAGTATTATATTAGGTCCTAGTAGTTATAATAAGTATTATTATATTAGGTAGTAGTAGTTATATTAACTGCGATTTTCACTAAGCATTATCATTGAAATACGGTAAGCTATGAAATGCATAACATTATCTACCATAAAGAGAATACTGAAGATTAATGGGCAATATTTGTGTACTTCTTTCCAAGTTTTACAAATTTCATCAGAATTTTTAGATCTTGGAAATCATATAAGATTTTGTAGGTAGGCGGACTCCTTTTCTTTTCACCAATAGGAGGCAGAATGTACTATTTGTCAGCTTACATATCAAATAGAAACAACTGCCCATGTTAAACAGTGTGGTGTCGGTGAAAGCTACTTCATTTTTCGAAAAAGATTAACTAATTTCACTAACTACATAGCTTCCCCATTGTTTTATATTCAAGGTAAGTGTGTCACTTACTTTGAATATAAAACAAACCCCTTGTTTTTTGTGACTAGTTCTTTTGAAGCATATATGTTATGGACTTCTTAGGTGGCGTCCGAACGAGGGGATGAATGGAGTCGAGTCAGCCCCCGGGCGATCTCGTTCCGAGGGTCTCCGTTTGACCGCAGTAAACCTAGCACGTTATCTCTGGCTGTAAATGACAGCTGTTAGTAAATGGCATTTGCGAGAAACGCTTTGATGTGCAGAAAAAATCGACTCTGATCGGTGTAGGGCAAAAGCACATGACATACACAGGGGAGGAAGCACAGCAGGTTTATAATTGGATAGCTGGTCTCACTCAATCGTTCTTGCCGTTCGTGTGGAAGCTGCTATTTACAAAGAATGAATCCATGTAACCTGCTGCTGATTTGTAGTTTGACTTAGTAGTAGTTTGACTTTGTAGTAGTTTGATTTTGTAGTTTACTTAGTAGTAGTTTGATTTTGTAGTTTGACTTAGTAGTAGTTTGACTGACTACTACTTTTGCTACTAAATAGTATATTTCAGCTCAAGTTTTGAAAATGAAATGTAAAAGAGAATTGGAATATGGTAGTATTTTCGTTAATTGTTAAATACAGGATGTGCTGAAGATTACAAGGCAATGTTAACTATGCGTTAACTATAAAATACAGCTAACTTGCTGCTAACTGCTAGCCATGAGGAGAATACCGAAGAAAAATTCATCATTCAGAAAAATGTGCATCATTCTAAGTTTTACAAAATTTCTCAGAATTTTTGGCGAAGAAGAATTTGTTTGCGAATTATGCAATATACTCACTCCTAAATCCCTAGTGAATTATCATGATTTTCTCTAAATAAATACACAATTTTGTTTCTATAACTGTGGCAAAAAAATTTAAATAAAATGTTATTTGGGCATTTTTTTCAAACGTACCCAGTTTTACTCGGTCCTTCTTCAAAAGTTACACTTCTAGTTTTTTTTTTCCTCTTAACTTAAATTAATGATTAGGGAACGTTCAATATCCTGTATATAAAATTTTTTAATTGATTTCGTGTGTACGATTTCTTTTTATGATGTTTTTATTTGCTACATTTTGTCCAATAGGATGGAATTATTAATCCTCTAAGTTACCCAGTCTTACTCCTCTTTCCCTTATATGTACATAAATTCTCCCCAACTTGTACATGGGTAATAATTTATTTGTGCAAAACAATGCTTTTCTAATATCCCTATGCATGTAAATGTTCATTATTGAATTTTCATCATACTTCCCGACTTGGATTAAATTTGAATCATAGATTCTATTATAATGGATAATATAAGTTTCAGTGCATCCTATAATATATCATGCAAATATAGAAACTTTTTGAAATTTTTCATAATGAGATTCATATTTTCATTTACAATTTTAGGAAAAAAACCTCATTTAATATAAAAATACAAAAATTAAGACATATTTACTGCTCACCACAATTCAATTTCTCCAAAATAATAATAATAATAATAATAATAAAAATAATTTTGCATGCTTTTTACAGAATCTTTAAACTATAATTCAACGGTATCTTAAAAATTCTTATTGAAAAAATAAACCTAAACAATATTATTTTATTTTTATTATTCGATCTCCTAACAAGAATTATAGATTTAAATTTCATTATTAAATCATGCATAAACTAATACTTATATAATCCTACATATATTTTTTAAAAAAGTTTATTTTAAATATAGAAAATTTCCAACATTATTTTTATTATCAAAAGAATAAACAACTTTTTTAGTTTCGAAATTTAAGAAAATAAATCTGAATAAAAATAAATTAATTAAATTTCTAAGACAAAAATTACTTAGACTAAGAAAAAGTTTAGACGTTTGAAATATTTCTACGTATAAGCCCTTCCATCAGTACAGCTAAGATATAAATATAATTTTCAAACAATTTACTATAACATTTTTTTACAACGTTATAAAAAGATGAAGCAAGCAGCAATTCTCACACTGGTTACGCATGCTTTCATATGTGCAAAATTACTTTTCCCTTTTATTAATGGATGATTTGTCTTCCAATTTATCATTATTTTCAACCCACTTACTCTCTCCCTCTCTTTTTATATAAATAAATAAATATATATATGTATATGTAGAGAGAGAGAGAGAGAGAGAAAGAGAGAGAGATTGAGAGAGATGAACCAAAATTTTTAAAATTCAATACTTTGATAATTTTTACCTGAAAAGTTTTTATTTTTCATACCCCCATACACATACTTTATATATATATATATGGGTATATATTTTACTTTTGTGAGATATTTTTCACGTATAACAAGCAAAGGCAACTGCGCTGTATATCTTTCGCAAGTACTAATGCAAGATACATATTGCCTCGGAGCGAGCGAAAACAGAATTCGTTGAGGCGCAGTCCGATCACAATTTATTGGTTTTCCAGATTGTCCTGGCGACTTATTAACGCGGCGCAAACTGACATCCAAGACTCTGACTAGTAAAAAGGAAAGCGGCTGAACAGAAAGCGAGGGAGGCGGTCGAAAAAGAAAAGAAAAGAAAAAAAAATATCGTCTATTCATTCTTGCGGTCAGGCTAACAGACGATATTGACGAGCCCCGGGGCCTCAGCCCTCTATGTGCCGTGGTCTCTATTGAACCGATAAGGTCCGATCTCTGGACCAACCCTAGGGGTCTTACTGTCAAAGCTAAACCATTTACATTCGAGCTTACGACTGATTCTGCAATTTCTTCTTCTTTTTTCTTCTTTCTTCCTTTTAGTTCTTTCCATGACACTGTTTATATTACGGAGTCACATTAAAAGAGTCGAGGAAATTGCATGGGTACAGAAAAAAGAAGGAAAAACAAGATTTCATTTTGGGTTGTTATGTGTTTAGTTGCCACTTTTTTCACATTTTGCCTTGTTCTTAAGAAATCTCATATTACGCATTTCACCTTTTATCTAAGCTTAAAATGTCAGGCCGGTTCTGATAAGAAAACAAATATTTTGGTGCTCCTATAAAGACATACCAGAGTTTCATCTGAGAAATTCTATTACTTTTTTTTCTAATCGTTCATAAACGTCATACATAAATGCAACATTCTGAACCTGATAGGGAATGCAACGGAATATTCTAATTTTTGATAATGAATTTGTCGACATTCGCAAAACAAGAAATAATTTCTGGTTCGTGTCCAAAAAAGTTTCACTTGGCTACTGATTATCAGAATTAATTTGAAACTCTTAACAAAATTCTTTGAAAAATTGAATAATACATTGTTCTAATTATTCGTTATTATAAATTAATTCACTGTGTTATAATTAGGGTTTTCTAATTTATATCGAGGTTTACGAATTTCTTAGACATCATCTATTCACACCCTATCACTGTATATTTTGTACACAATTTTTTATATCTGCCAAAACAGTTTTTACTCTACAACATTTTGATATTTGTTTTTGTCTAATTATTTTTAGTTCATTTGCTGTAGCTTAGTTGCACTTCGAATCTTGAACATTTATTTCTTTTCTTTTTCTTTTTTTTTTTTAGAGAGCGAGAGAGAATTGAATTTGAGGAAGTTCCGAATATTTGTATATCTAACTTTATGATGGTTTTGCTATACACCCTGTGTGTGGCGAACACAGACTTGTTGCAATATGATGATGTTTCTAGTTCATTCCTCATTAATTCTCTTCTTTTTTCTTCTCATTTCGTTTTTGTGCTGATCTGATGTATTCGTTATGTATCTATACTAGATATTTATAAACACAAAAATACCTATATTATTTAGCTAAAATATTTTACAAATATTTCGTATTCCATATACGACTGTATTTGTCCGAATCCATCCATTATATAAATTAGATAAAGTATCCATTATATAAATTATATAATTTATATTATTAAATGAATATTCCAGTTGGAATGGTTATGGGATTCCTATCACAATTTCACACAATACATTCTAGCAGATAAGAAATATGGGATCAAATAAATTATAATAACAGATATTCCAAACCTGAGAAACACTCCCAAAAGATAAACAAAGAAAACTCTTTCTGTTTATTTAAAACGATGTATTGCGGAATGCGTATCTCAGACAATGTTTCAAGATGGGAAACAGAAAAGAGCTGACCAATGTTTTGGACAGAAGTCATAAATATCGCAGAAGCCAACTTGAACTCGCAGCATAAGTAAATGCATGCAAATTACCTGCAACCGTCATCCGTTGCTGATGAAGAACGCCTCGGGCAAAATGATTTCTGTTGTTTTATTGATGATCCAATAAACATTAAGAGTTGAAATTTGAGTAGAAGAGGACCCCATTATGCAAGACAAATGAGGCCTGCGTGTGACAGCAATTGCCAAGATTCTTGCCACGTTTCCCCTCATGCATTAAACATATTTCTGAGCGTTGGAAAGTCTGCAGTGAAACTTTCAGTTCAATAGGTCACAGAGAGAGAGGGAGTTATTTTCTTTACAAAGCTGTTTGTGCATCCAATAATTATCTGAAGTTCTCCAATAAGATGTAGTTAATTAACTTTACTAGTTGAAGGGTTTTTTTTTTTTGTTTAAACGCGGGTAACGATGCTGATGATTATTTCGGGAGGCTATAATTAATTTAGTATTCATTTTAAATTGAATGTTAATTAAGGAACAGTTGGAAATTGTTTTTTTTGGCTCTCTAATCAGTAAATTTTTGAACATATTTTACACATTAAATATTAAATTTGGTGGAAATGTTTGTAATTTTTTTTTTTTTTTGTATCAACAGAGATAATCTTACCAAAAAGATTTTTGCTGCTTTTACATTTTGGAAATTTAATTTATTAGGAATGGAAGACAGAGTTATTTAATTTATTGAGTTTCAAATTATTTTGAAAAAAAAAATATATTTTTTAAAAATATATTATTTTTATTTATTTTGGTGGAATTCATTATTAATTGCAGGAGCAGCCTACTAAATAACGTTTTTGTTTTTCAAAATTGGAGGACTTTGTATGAAATTCGGCAAACTTTTATGTACGGTAAACTTTTATGTACTTATATACGGTACTACTTATGTATAAAACCTACGGTCAAAGGGTCTTCTATTTCATAAATCGGTTGGTTAGATTGCTCTATCATTGGGATTCAGAAAGAATTTATGTGAATGAAAATCCTCAATTGCAATGTTGAAATTTTAACACCGAACTACAATAGTAAAGTAGTAATAGTAAATAGTAATACTGTGTGTTTAGTGTAGAGATTTCACGTTATGTATCCTAGTCGATGCTGAATGTGCTATACATCTTTTTTTGAATATCGCGAATAACTTTAGATGATAGTACCCAGAATTCGAAAACAACAAAACTGTAAATAAAGTTAGTTAATTAATTTATATAATATTCTTTAATTAATTAAAATTATTTAATTAATTAAAAATTATTTGATAATTACTTAGGGTATAATTGCCAAACATAAAAAGTAATAATTTAAAAATGATATATTAATACAATAAATAAAATATATTTAGCTTTCTATGGAATAAACTATCCATGTTTTGAATAAATTAATTTTTTTTTAAGTAAACCTTGTATATGAAACCATTTCAACTCCTGCGTAAAATATAATACGTATGATAAAGAAAATGAATTGATATTTATTATATTCAAAAACAAAATTTTGGATTCATTATCAAGTTAATAAATTTAAACTATTTGTATTAAGAGTGGGAGTTTTTATTCAAAATTTTACTCATATTAAAAAAGCAGTGCAATGTTTATAGCTCGATTAATGAGTTATGCTTAAAAAATAAATATTTGTTGATGTATTCAAATCTCTCAACTCTATACAAAAAGGAATTTGAAGATAAATACATTTATAACTTTTGCTTTACAGTTAAAATAAATTTTTCGATGTATATTTATATTTTCTTTTCGTTCAATAAAATAAATTTTCTTGAATATTCTGCAGAAAAAAAATATTGATATTACAGGCAGAAGTAAAATAATTAAAATTCTCATGATTAAAATTTTTCATCAATAAAAATGTAATAAAAGGAAAATATTCATGCCTGTATTTTGAAGTGTGAAATTCATTTTAAATCATCTGAATAAAATATTTTATTTTGACATCTTTGAATTATTTTCTGAATATCATTTTATCTTCAAAAAAAAAATTTCAAAAAATTAATTAAATGAAACATTTCGAATACTGTATAAATGTTATTTATATTTGAAATTTTGCTAATACTTACTTTACCGTACGTACTAAATATCTCAAAATTCATTAAAATTACATTTCAACTTTACATTTATTTACATTTATTTTTCCTTGCATTCTCAAAATATGTTTTCGAAGTAATTTAGAATCACCTCCAAATTTAATTTACAAGTTTAATTGGGTTTAAAAAAAATTTTATGCAAAAATATTTATTACTAATGCATTGCTTTCTTCATTTTGTAAATTTTAATTTTTATAAAACACTGTATAAGATTAATATTTTCCTTAATAAATTTTGATTTAAATTAATGAAAATATTATCATACCTGAAATTAAGCAAACAAATAATTTTTTTAAGATTTCGTCAATTCTATGAATAATTATTTAAAAATTATGTAAATTCACATATATATTACAATAAATTGAAAATACTTTTAGAAGTCTTAAATTCAAAGTATCAACTGATATTTGTGTTGTTATTTATTTTGATGATTGTTAAATAAATAATATAAAACCTAATTTCTTAACTAAAATTTCATACAAGGTATCTAAGGATTGATAATGTTTGACAATATATTTTGAAATAGAAGATATTTTATTCAGTAAAATATTTCACATTCTCTATTTTCAAAATTCTAAACTATTATAAATATTTATTTGTTTTAAAATAATGAAAAAATGATAATAGAAATATAGAAATTTAAAAAATATATGAAAAGATGAATTTAAGAAAAAATATTATTAAGTACATTTATAAAATTAAAAAGAAATTAATATATTTGCTTTTTATTGAATAAAGTTACAAATATGATAATATAATATAACAACATATTATATTTTATTATTTATTATATAATATTATATTTTATAATAAATAATAATATAATATAATTTAATTTTATAATGTATTATAAAATATTTTTTAAAAATTATTATTTATAAAATTTAGTATAAAAATAATATTTTATTTCTGTGTTTGACAAAGTTTTACAATAAATATGTAATTGTTTAAATAAAAGTATTTCAAAGAAAGTTAAATTCTTAGTTCATATTTTTATCATACATTAAAATTTGGTTTTAAATTACTTCAATTTATTTTGGTTTTATACTAATGGATTTTGAGCTATTTCAGATGACAACTGACAAAATAAATGCATGGGAGAGAAAAAATCTTCAATGAGGTTTTTTTATCCAAAACCAAAAATTATTTAATGATTACTAAAATTCATGCATCTTAAATAAAAACTTACTAATTTCAAAATTAAAATAATTTTTTTTTATCAAATTCTATTCGGCTATTAAAAAACACATTTAATGATAACTTCTACATGTATTGGTTATATGATTTTAAACGTTTCTTTTTAAAATATACTTTTTATATTAACATAATCAGTGAATAAAATAATTTTACATTCATATAAACATTGAATACACTAATTTGATATAAAAATAAACATTGAATACAATAATTTGATATAAATATAAACATTGAATACAATAATTTTATATAAATATAAACATTGAATACAATAATTTTATATAAATATAAACATTGAATACAATAATTTTATAATAATATAATTAAATAAAATAATTTAATATTAATAATTTTATATTATTTTATATTTTTTTATTACATTGAATGAAATAATAATTTTATATTAATATAATCATTGAATAAAACATTGAATAAAAAAATAAAAAGACTTTTGTAACACTGTTTTAATTAGCATACCAATGGTTTTGAAAGTTTACTTTTCATACTAAAGTAATATAAGCTTAAGGGTTAGATTAATAAAGCGCTTATTATACACGCATGTCCATAAATTAAGGATAATGAAGTTCAGGCAAAGAAAGAGGCACAAGCAAAACAAATTTCACTTATTTATAAAGTATATTTATTAAACAAAAGGTAAAGAGCAAAGAAGATGCTATATGTTTCACATAATTAATAAAAATTGCGATTTTTACTCCTTGGAGAAAATTTCAAAAAAGAACATATATACAAAAAACAGTATAACATGGTTAGTATGATGGTAAATATGGAGTATGTCTCCCGAACGATGCAATACAGGCCTTACAATGCCTAGGCATGTTGAGTATCAAATTATCAATCTGATCTTGGGGAATATTACACCACTCATCAAGAAATGCCCTCCGAAGTTCCGGTTGAAAGGTGGGAGGGGTTTGACGGGCTGCAATTCGTCGGCCAAGCATATCCCACACATTCTCTATTGGATTCAAGTCTGGTGAGTGTGCGGCCAATCCACACGGGTGATATCCTCCAATTCAAGGCATTCGTCGACAATGCTTGCACGGTGAGGATGGGTCGTGTCATCCATAAACAGAAATTTAGCACCCATGGCGCCCCTAAACAAACGTACATGTTGTTCCAGAATGACATCCCGATAGATGTGGATTGTTATCGTTACACTCTGAACATGCAGGTCAGTTCTGGAACCAAGAATAATTCCTCCCCAGACGAGCCATCCTGCACCACCGTAACGGTGTCGTTCAATGGTGTTCTCTTGGTGATAACGGGTACCTGGCGCTCTCCATATGCAAGTCCGGCGAAAATCAGACTGCAAACTAAACCTGGACTCGTCGGAAAACATCACACCAGACGACTGTTGCGGTGTCCACAATGCATGCTCTCTACTCCAGGTTAATCGCAGGCGGCAGTGAGTTGCGGTAAGTGGAACACATCTGACTGGCCTACGAGCATATAGACGACCAATGTGCCCTAAGCGTCTGTACACGGTCTGCCGTGAAATTGTCGTACCGGTAGCGGAAGAGAGCTGATGAGACAGGTGTGATGCTGTGCTCCGTCTGCTTCTTTTGGAAGTAACTGCTAAATACCGTCCTCATTCGGCGTTGTAACTCGGTGGCGACCTGTGCTGTAACATCTACTCACATTACCATCATCTTGGAATCGTTGCCAAAGCCTGGAGATGACACTCTGGGCGATTCCAAGTTCCACGGATACTTCCAGCTGGGTACGTCCACATTCCAGTCGTCCGATAATTCTACCACGTACAAAATCATCCAAATGCTTCCTTTGTGCCATAACTATGCAGTTATTGCACAGAAAGGCTTTTAAAGCGCTTGTGAACAATTTTACTTCTTTGCCACCATTCCTTATATACCCCTCTCTTACACTTTCGTCATTGTGACGTACTATCCGCGCCATCTGGTGGTTTCCTGTAATTTGCATATTCTTCTTCAAGTTGTGTGTGATAATTCTACAGGGGAAATTTTTATTTTAGAGTTCAATTTCTGTGTGATTCTGAATTATCCTTAATTTATGGACATGAGTTTACATCACTTTATATGCGTTATTATTACAAAAGGTCGTTTTATTTTATTTCCTTTTTATTTTACATTTAAGTACATAGAAACGATTTTGACATTCTGTCATGATACATCACAGTTTATTCTAAATACTCCAATAAAGAGAGAACTTAGAAAATAATTGTAAATATTATCAATATGTGTGGGCGAATAAGAGAACCGTCTTCCTTACTTTCACACAACTTCCAACATGACAAGAACTTCCAAATAGAAGACTTCGCACACACAAGGAAATAATCCACGCCCTATTAACGGCATTTTTAAAGATGAATTCTGAATAATTAGACAGTTACACAATGCAAAAGCAATTTACTTGTCAACGGGAGAAATGGAACGTTCCATCGTTCGGCACCTTATCGCCAAGATTGGAGTAGAAAAATAACGTTCCTGCCAAAATGTTGACGCTTCGTGGATATGATAACAGACATCCACAAAAAAAATCTGAAACTTATTAAAGTTTTCCTTATTTTTTCTTATTTTAAAAACTAAATTTATTACTGTGTTCATTGGCTGGAAATCTATAAATTGCATTTTGGGAATTAAATATGTGCCATTTGTCGAGATAGGATGTACCGATTTTATGGACTTAAATACATACCTACTCAGCGGAAAGAAGGAGTTAATAGGGAATAAAATTTAACGACGTCGTGTAGACAGAGTATTTAAAGGTTGAGATAAAATGGGAAGACGAATAAAAATAAAAATTGGGAGTCACCGACGGTGAATGAAGCTTTAGCTCATGGAGCGTGTAAAAGGCTAGAAGGAAAATTTTAAAAACTTGTCTTGTTGAGATTAATGATGAAACTCTTTCAGCTAATTTTAAAATGATTTAGTCATACATATAGAATTTTTTATTGAAAAATTTCTTTTCAAACATGAAATTTTTTATTGGAAAGTTATGCTAGTTGAATTGGTTTTAAAGATTTTGTCTTGCTTTGATTTTGATTTTAGATATTAAATATGTATTTGAAGAAAACTTGAGTATTGACAAGAGAAATGGTTTTTAAAATTAATTATTAATATAAAAATTGCATAAAATAATTTTATATGAATGTAATCATTGAATTTTACATAAGTTAAAAAAATGAAAAGGCTATTGTAACAATATTTCAATCAGCATACCAATGTTTTTTAAAAAAAATTTTGATACTGAAGCAATATAAACTTAACATTTAGTTTAATAAAGCACTTATTATACATCATTTTATATGCATTATCTTCACAAAAGGCCGTTTCATTTAGTTTCCGTTTTATTTTACGCTTAGGTTCATGGAAACGTTTTTGACATGCTGTCACGGAGCATCACAGTTTATTCTAAATACTCCAATAAAGAGAGAAGTTAGAAAATAATTGTAGTTATTATCAATATGTGTAGGGGAATAAGAGAACCCTCTTCCTTACTTTGACACAGCTTCCAACATGACAAGAAATTCCAAATAGAAGACTTCGCACACACAAGGAAATAATCCCCACCCTATTAACGACATTTTTAAAGATGAAGTCTGAATAATTAGACAGTTACACAGTGCAAAAGCAATTTACTTGTCATCTCGAGAAATGGAAGGTTTTATCGTTGGGCACCTTATCGCCAAGATTGGACGAGAAAAATAACATTCCCGCCAAAATGTTGACGCTTCGTGGATATGATAACAGACATCCACAGAAAAAAAAATCTGAAACTAATTAAAGTTTTCCTTTTTTTATTTTTATTTTAATAACTAAATTATTGCTGGTTTCATTGGCTGGAAATCTACAAATTGCACTTTGAGAATGAAATATGTGCCATTCTTCGAGATAGGATGCGCCGATTTTATGGACTTAAATGCATACCTGCTCAGCGTAAAGAAGGAGTTAATAGGGAATAAAATTTAACGGCGTCGTGTAGACAGAGTATTTAAAGGTTGAGATAAAATGAGAAGAGGAATAAAAAAAAAATTGGGAGTCACTGACGGTGAATGAAGCTTTAGCTCATGGAGCGTGTAAAAGGATAAAAACAAAATTTTAAAACCTTGTCTTGTTCAGATTAATGATAAAACTCTTTTAGCTAATTTAAAAATGATTTAGTCATACGGATAAGATTTTTCATCGGAAAAAATATTTTCCAACATAATATATTTTTATTTTAGAGTTGCTAGTTGATTTGGTTTTAAAGATTTTCTCTTGCTTTGATTTTGATTTTAGATATTAAATATGTGCTTGAACAAAACCTGAGTATTAACAAGAGAAATGGTTTTTAAAATTAATTAGTTTTTAAATCAATGATCATAGAACAAATTTAAATCCATTTTTATTGAAGCATTAATTAGTTGTTATAAATATTTATGAAAAAAGACTATTTCGTATACATATAAAATTAATTTTTCTTAGAACAAAAAAATAAGTAGAATTTTATAAAATACATCTATCAAAACATCATTCTAAATATATTTAGTTTGTGGTTCTAGTCAAAAACCAATATTTTACAAAATTTTATTGGAAGGAAATTCTAATCCAAAATACATACAACATTTTTATTAATAAGTTATTTTAAATGATATATTTTTGCACACGGATCTTTGTTGCCATTTTCACGTTTGAAAACTAGATTTAATGTTTTCAAATTTTTCGTAGCACATATAATAAAAATTATTTAAGCCATTGTTTATTATTTTCATTATTAAAGAGTCAATTACCCAATTAAAAATTGTTTAAGGACCACAATGTATATTTAAAAGAAAAAAACAAAAAATTTAAAATATTGGCACTGCATGACTTTGTTTTCGGAGTAAAGTAATAAATGTTTAGTTAATGTGTTACAAAAATATCCAAAACCAAAAGTAGTTATTTTTATTTTTCTTCAACTTTATAATTATTACAATTTTCCTTGAAATTACACAGTTTTAAATAAAGTACATATTCAAAAATTATATCTCCATTAAGGATCCTCAAGTCGTCCATTTCCTCCTTATGTAGAGCATCCAACATTAAAAGTGATTAACTTTTGAATTGCATGTATAAACACTGTAAAAGTATATTAACATAAAATAACTGCAATCAAACATAATTAACCAAACATTCTCCTAATGCCCAAAACAAAATGTGAAATTAGATAAAAGATTTTATATGATGCAGTGCAAATTAGTTTTCAAAATAAATTCCAAAATAATAGCCAGAATTTCGATTAAGTGTTTACCACAGAAAACCATGCACTTTTCGGCAATTTAACTAAATTATTTAAGTGTGTCCTGTTCATAAATTCGATTCCCTCCAGACACAGCGGGGTAGAATATACTTTTCCGGAATCCAACGAACAATCCAACGCAAATGGAGAGAAAAGGGCCCAGAAGTCATTACGCAAAATGATGTTGTCATTATATGGTTGGTAATTGAGTTGCTTTCATGTAATGAGCGTGCAAATTGTTTTGTTCAGGAGTCATAATTACGATGGTCTGTTTGCATGAGGAGTTAGTTTCAGAAAGTACGTTTTTACCAGATATCGTATATGAAGTGAACAATCTAGAGTAATTAACTATACGACTGAAATTTCTTCAAAGAAGCCATTTGCTAGCAGAAAAAAGCTATTTTGAATAATTCTCCAAGTGAAAGCAACTAAAAAAAAAATATTAAAATTGTTCTTTTTTATATATTAAGATCAAAAGATTTTATTTTGAAGATTTATTTCATATATTAAGATCCAACATGTAAATAATATGAAAGATTGAAAGTCAGTAAGTTTTATACCAGTAATGGCAATAGTTATTAAAGGTTAATTATTTTGTCATGTTCTTCAAACAAATCTCAATGTTTTTCAACTAACCATTTCTCCGTCTTATATATATATTCATATATATATATTTATATTCATCTTTAATGACAATGATCGTAATTCTGAGATCTTGTGATCATAATTGGTTAGGAATCAACTCACAATGATATAATTTTCAATGAGTAAATACATTACGACAAAAATATACTTTACTTATTATTTTTTTAAATACTTAATGTGTCTTTTCAGTAGTAGTCAGCAACATCAGTAACCATACCAGTTATCCACTTCACGAAAAGCTTTTAATAGGTATTTTTAATAATGGCATAATTAATAAATTAAGAGAATAAAAACTTTCAGAATCCCTGGAAAAATTGACATATTTAACAAAAGAAAAACAAATGTGTTCTTATTATTTTTATGCAAATGTTAGACATATTTTTTTTTGTGATCCCATTGTAAGCGAATACAAAACTTAGGAAACTGGATCAAATAGATTACAAGAGTAGAAAAAACGAATGGACGCATGTTAAATTTAAATAGCAATTCAATTAGATAATAGTTAAATAAAATATCGATTCCCAATTGTCTCAAAATTTTATTTTTAGATGAAATAATCTTTGATGATTGAAAATATACATCAAAATATTTTCCATGTTGGCGTCATGTAATTTTTACTGCAAACAAATTTAAGCACTTAACTACACATTACAGTTATATATTTCCAAAATGAAATATTTAAATACCCATCCGCAATACTATTCTTCAGTTCATAGTAATCTCCCATTGCCCTCTCCTCTACCTTGGCAGTGAATACTGCGGAACTATGTTAAAAAGAAAAAGGAAAGAAAAATTCCATTTCTGAAAACACCAAATTCTACCCTGCATTAACAAACTTTACTTCCGATCTTCAATTTCAAAAGTTTTCTGTTTCCTTAAAGTTTTTTATTTTTGTGGTTATATATCTATATTTTTTTATTTACTTTCATTATATATGAGTTTATTTCCCTTTTTATATATGTCTGCTATGTATTTACGTATTTATATGCTTCTACTGTTTACTTTAAATTTTTTTAATTCCTGCTAATTCTGTGATACTTTGTTTTATTATATTTGAATTCTGAGCTGATGTGCACTACGTGCACAGGTACTCGACTCTTCTATCCAATCTGGTAGAAATATTTAAATATATTTTATTACGTTTATATTTTTGTCCCGTGAATTAAAATAAAAAATAATCGTACATGTCAAATTAATAATATCCTGTTAATTTCTTCACATAAGGCCTGCATAATGTATTCAATTATAAGATATTATTTTAAAAATTCTAGCAACAAGATTTTTGATTGAATAAATTTTATCTAAAAACAACATTTTTAGTTTTTCTTCTTCTTCATTCGCGTTACAGCTCCATAGTGGAAGAAGGTCGTCTATCTACTGGCAGATTTCAAGACAATTTTAATTTTCATTACTATCTAATAATTACATGATGTAGGTATAAGATTTTGAAATATAGGAAAAAATTTATTATGCATCTCAGCTTAAATGTTAAGTAGACTTCCTTATCTTTGGAATAACCATCCGAGATTCTAAGAAATTAGTTGATTCCCTGTGATCATTTTAAATAGGCAGGATTTATATTCCATTTATTGTAAAACAATGGATTTTTCTTGTTATTTGTGACATTTGAATAACTTGTGATTACGCATTTTCTTCTCTTCGAGAATGAGCTTCGATAAAAAAAATAAAACAATAAACAACCTGTTAAATTCAATCTTCATAGAAATATTAATAGAAATGAAATATGAAATAGAATTAGGCTAATGAATAATAAATACAAACAAATATAATTAATTAAATAAATTTATATTTTAATAAGATATTAAACTTGAAGCAAACTGATGCAAAATATAATGCTTTTCATAAAATTTAGAATTTTAAAACTTTTGAAGAATTTGTAGATTTAAATAAAAAAGTTTATGAAGAGTTTAATCAATTCTAGTAGGTTTATAAAATTAATTTAAAATTCAAATAAAATCAAGGAATTCTTTTAAAATATTAAAAACATTAATTATATTGTGGTTTTCTTGTATATCTAATAAATGTTTTATTTAAAAAAACTAAAAATAAAATAATTTAGGAATTTTCATTTGAATCTATAATATTTGTTTCAACATCTAATAAATATATTAATATATTAATCTACTTAAAACTGCAATTTGCATGATATTTGTGTATAATACGACCCACTATTCACATATCCAAATGAGTAAACATATTGTTAAAATATCACAGACCCATTTGCAAACATATCATTGCGTTCTGTAATTGCTCATTTGAAAGCCTTCATTTAAATATAAATGCTTTATTCCCAATTATTTATCAAAATATTTTCTTCAGGGAATTCTGCTTTAACCACTTCTCATTAGACCATAAGCTAAATATATTCCCGTTTAATTTAGATGTGAATAATTAAAAATAAAATAATGGAATTTCGAACCCCTATTAATTAAATTAAACTTTCTGAGTTGGAGTTATTGCAGCAACATTTTAATGAAAGCCGTATTAGTTCATTTAAATAATAAATTTTATAAAAAAAATAAATAAATTAGATTTAATTTATGGTATTAAAAGGTCAATATAATAATAATATTTACTGTAGTATAATTTATGAAATTTAATTTAATTTTTATTTAATCATTTTAATTTTATTTATGATTCTACCCCTATAACGATCATGAAGAATTTTTCATTATAAAAACTCTATTCAAATATTATACTATATTTAATATTTCTCCTAATAATTTATTTTAATGTCAAACAGTTAAATTATAGATTATTTTCATTAAAACTTTGTAAAAGTTAGAATTTATATAACTATTTAGATTCATCTATTGTAATATGTACTATTAGGGAATTAACAGTCCTATATTTAACTAACATGCATAAAAATTGCTAAAAAATTATTTATAAATTATTATAAATGAAAAATTATTTATTTTTAGTTTATTGTTTCATAAATATTAAACCATGTACAAAATAATAATTATAATTTTTTCGTCGTTTTTATTTATTTATTTTTTAATCTTATACCTCTTCGATTCTGTTCTACAAAATAGAATAATTAAACTGAAAAGGAAATATAAAAAAGACTTGGAATACAATAATGGTAGTTATATTAACTGTTAAATACAATAATTGCTGAAGATTGCGAAGCTATATTCACTAACCATTAACAATGAAATACAGTTGCTTGCTGCGCCCTATCTATGAAATATATAAAATTGCCTGCCATGAAGAGAATACTGAAGATCAATGGACCCTATTTTTGTCCTTCTTTCCAAGTTTTACAAATTTCTTCAAAATTTTTGGATCTTGAAAATCATATGTGATTTTATAAGCAGTTACATTTTAGGTGGATATATATATATAGTGGAAAAAGGTGTAAAGCCGGGTAACCTCTCTTTAATTTTAGCAATGGAATACAGAATGTACTACTTGTTAGCTTACATGTGAAATAAGTCCAATTGCCCATGTTGAAAGCATGGTGTTGGTGAAAGATGCTTCATTTTTCGAAAGAGGGGAAATAATTTCACCAGATACATAGCTTCTCCTTTGTTTTATATCCAAGTGTGTCACTTACCTTGAATATAAAACAAACGCCGTGCTTATTATGACTAGTTCTTTCGGGGCATATACTTTATGGACTTTTTAAGTGGCGTCCAAACGAATGTATGGTCGAATGATGTCGAGTCAAACCCGGGGCGATCTCTTTCCGAGGGTCTCCGCTTTACCGCAGGAAACCTAGAACGTTATCTCTGGTTGTAAATGACAGCTGTTAGTAAATAGCATTTGTGAGAAACGCTTTGATGTGCAGAAAAAAATGGACTCTGATTGGAATAGGGCCGAAGCACATGACATACACAGGGGAGGAAGCACAGCAGGTTTATAATTGGATAGCTGGTCTCACTCAATCGTTCTCGCCTTTCGTTTGGACGCGGCTATTTGGAAAGACAGAATCCATGTAATCTGTTGCTGATTTGACCCGGAGGGCAAAGACGAATTTGTTTGAGAATTTTGCAAAACGCTGATTTCTAAAGTCCTAGTGAATCAACACGATTTTCTCTAAATAAATACCTAATTTTGTTCTATAATTGTGGCAGAAAAATTGAAATAAAATGTTGTTTGGGTATTTTTTTTCTAGGTATCCAGTTTTACTTGCCACTTTTTCAAAAGTTGCATTTATATATTTTTTTTCTGTTAACTCAGATGAGTAATTAGGGGACGATTAATAATATCCTTTGCATAACATATTTTAATCGCCTTTGTGTATACGATTACTTTGTACGATGTTTTTATTTGCTGCATTTTGTCCAGTACGATGGAATTATTAATACACTACATTTTGATACGTGGTCTTACCCCTCTTTCCTTTATATGTAAGATTTATTTTATTATTTTATTTATTTTTAATTAGATTTTCAATATACTTCCTGATTTCGTTTTAATTTGAATCATGCTTTATATTATAATGTATAATATAAGTGTGTTTTTATCCTATAATATCTCATGTAAATATAGAAACATTTTTCATAAAGGAATTTATATTTCCATTTATCATTTTAGAAAAAAAAACATTTAATATAAAAATTTTAAAAAATATTTGCTACTCAATAAAATTCAATTTTTCAAAATAATAATAATTTTGCCTGATTTTTAGAAAAGTCTTTAAACTATAATTCAACAGTATGTTAAAAACTATATGCCTTATTTAAAAAATGAACTTAAATAATATTTTTTCTAATATTATTATTCGATCTCCTAACAAGAATTATACGTTTAAATTCCATTATTAAATCATGCATAAACTAATGCTTATATAATCCTATAGAAATTTAAACAAAAAGTTTTATTTTATAAATAGCAAATTTCATGCATTATTTTAATTATCAAAAGAATCAATCTCTTTCATTATCGAAATTTAAAAAAATGAATCTAAATAAAAATAAATTAATTAAATTTCTAAGACAAAAATTACTTAGACTAAAAAAAGTTTAGACGTATTAAATATTTCTGCGTATAAACCCTTTTATCAGTATTGCTAAGATATAAATATAAATTCAAACAATTTACTATAGCATTTTTTGGCAACGTTATAAATATATGAAGCAGGAATAATGTGCAGCAATGCTAATAACGTATGCTTTCATGTAGGGAAAATTACTTTTTTCTTGGTCATCTTGGACACACGAGGGCTAAATAGATCGGGACCTACAGTTTAAAGTGGATTTCGAAAAACTGAGAAACATCCCTGTCACCGCCAGGATTCAAACCTGGAACCTGTGGTATCAAAAGAAAGAATGCTACCAAATTGTCCATCTAACCGCTAATGAATGCATGAGTTTTCTTCCAATTTACCTTTATTTTCAACCACTTTCTCTCTCTCTCTTTCTCTTTATATATATATATATATATATACATATATGTAAAAATATTTATAAAATAACAATAATAAATATAATGGCTGTGTTTTAACCTATACATATATATAGATATAATGGTTGTTATACCAACCTATATATATATATATGTATGTATGTATAGGTTGATAAAACAACCGACATTTACCAAACCAACTATAACCGATATTTTTTAAATTCAATAGTTTGACAATTCTTATCGCGAAAATTTTTATTTTTTAACCCACTTAGTATATATATATTACTTTTGCGAGATATTTTTCACGTATAACAAGCAAAGGCAACTGCGCTGTATATCTTTCGCAAGTACTAATGCAAGATACATAATGCCTCTAGGCGAGCGAAAACAGAATTCGTTGAAGCATAGTCCGATCACGATTTATTGGTTTTCCAGATTGTCCTGGCGACTTATTAACGCGGCGCAAACTGACATCCAAGACTCCGACAAGAAAAGGGAAAGTGGCTAAACAGAAAGCGAGGGAGGTGGTCGAAAAAGAACCAAAAAAAGAATATCGTCTATTCATTCTTGTGGTCAGGTTAGCAGACGATATTGACGAGCCCCGGGGCCTCAGCCATCTATGTGTCCTGCCTCGTGTTTGGCTCGTTGTGTCGCGGTCTCTAATGAACCGATAAGGTCCGATCTCTGGACCATCCCTCGGGGTCTTACTGTCAAAGCTAAACCATTTACCTTCCAAGCTTACGACTGATTCTGCAATTTTTTTCTTTTTTTACTTTTTCCTCCGTTTAGTTCTTTTCATGACTATATTACGGAGTCACTTTAAAAGAGTCGAGGAAATTACATGGGTACAGAAAAAAAGGAGAAAACAAGATTCCTTTTTGGGTGGTTATGTGTTTAGTTGCTATTTCTTCACATTTTGCCTTATAATTGTTCATAAGAAATCTTGTATTACATATTTCCCCTTTTATCTAAGCGCAAAATGTCAGCTGGGTTCTGATAAAAAACGAATATCGAAGTTGCTAATATTTTGGTTCTCCTATAAAGACATACCAGAGATTTTTCTAAGTCATTATAATTTTTTTTCCAATGATTCATAAACATCATACATAAATACAACATTTTGAACCTGATAGGGAATGAAATGAATTATTCTACATTTTGATAACGAATTATTCGATATTCGCAAAACTCGAAAAAATTTCATGTTCGTGTTCAAAAAAATTATGCATGAATGCAAGCGAAATAATTATGCTTCATTAAATATAAAAAAAGAATATTGTTTTAATCCAAAGCGAAAATATTAATCAATTAAATTGAAAGAATACTATGTTTGTTTCTACAAATTTGTACCATTGAATCCAAATTAAGAAAATTTCTTAAATATGTAAAACCTATATAAAAGTGGAATTATCCATGTTAAATTCTTCCAATTCAAACCATATGTATATATATATGTATGAAAATCACAAAAACCTATTCCAAAATAACTTTTATTTTACTAATTCATATTTAAATGAAATTTAAAATTAAATCTGTATATCGTACTTGTAATTGTTTTTCATTAAATAGAGTTTGTATCTCCTATGATGAAAATTAATTATTTTCATTTAGCATTTTTTATCATTTGTGAGCATTGTGCTGTGTCACTGCAACTATCTTGGTTTCGTTTGTTAGTTGGTTCATTTGCTCTATTAGTACTCTTTTTTACAAATAATATATACGGGATAGGAAGTTGATCTTAACTCTCCGGTAGTAGCAGCTCAGCTTCAGCCCAGGAAGCAAAACTGGTTTTACAACACTAGCAGTGCTAAACAGCGTCACGCTGTTAAAAGCTTACAAATTCCAAAATGCTCTTCTGGTAGGGCATCCGCTAAGCGGCTAAAGTATTAACATAATAAGATAATGGGTATAATTTAACATTAATTAATTGATCAGCGCACCAAAAATAGCTTATTTTTAAAGCTATTGTGCTAATGCTCATAATATTACGATATCAAGTCACGTGCTCTGTATCGCTTTTCAAATTAATTAAGACTTTCTAATTGAGAAAATGTGTAATGCAGATATATTTGTTTCAGTTTACTAAATTTTGCTTTTGCCCTGGTATCTTAAAGTTCTGAAGTTAAATATAGCATTAGGATAAAAATTTTCATTTGTTCCTTGATACTTGAAAGTTGCCAAAATCGTCAAAATTCATGAAAAACTACATAAAATACGAAAAAGTATTATTTATTAATTTTATTAATTTAATAAACTCATGAAAATTATAGCACTCCTAAATAAAAAGTGCTTTTCAAAATCCTTCATAATGAGATTTTTTAGTGCAGACAAGGGTTTGTCGTATGTGATTAATTAGTTACATCTATACCTATATGTATATATATAGAGAGAGAGAGAAATATGAGACTTGGTGGCCGAGCGCTCAGTCGTTGGGTGTCACAGGTTTCGACTTCCAGTCCCAGAGGTACCTTGGTTGTTTGCAGTGCAATCCACTTTACGCGTAGGACCCTGTCGAATATGACTCATGAGCATAGAGCCGATAACCCTACCCCGTAAAAAGAAAAAAAAAATTCATTTTTCAGAATCTGAGATGAGCCAATGAAGAATAAGATAGATGTGTGGTGTATGTAGAAATATTGAACGCTTAATTTGCTTTTGACTTGGATTCAATATTAAAATAAGCAGAAATAACATAATGTATTTTTCCTGAGGGAACATATTCCTTGATAAAACTATCTTCACTGTCTTATAATTAGGGTTTTCTAAATTATATCGAGGTTTATTTATTTCTTGGACAAGATCTGTTCACACCCTATCACTGTATATTTTGTACACATTTTTTTTTATCTGCCAATGCAGTTTTTACTTTTGTCTATTTATTTTCAGATAATTTGCTGCAGCTTAAGTGTACTTCAAATCTTGAAAATCTTTCTTTCCTTTTTCTATTTTAGAGAGAGAGAGCGATGTTTTAATGTCTGAAGTTCAGGATTTTTGTCTATTTAATTTTATGATAGTTTTACTATACAGCCATTATGTGGAGAATACTGACTCGTTGCAATAGGATCATGTTTCTTGTTCATTTCTTATTAATTATCTTCTTTCCTCTTCTCATTTCGTTTTTGTGTTGATCTGATATGTTCGTTATATATTATACATATATTTATATTCATATATACAAAAATATTTTTATTATTTAGCTAAAATATTTTATAATTATTTCATTTTCCATATACGACTGTATTTGTCTGATTAAAGGCATCCGTTATATAAATTATACTACAGTATATGAATTTCATAATTTATATTATTAAATGAATATTCCAGTTGAAATCGGGTGTGGGTGTCCTACCGCAATTTCACACAAAAAAAAATTCTAGCAGATAAGAAATATGGGATCAAATAAATTACAACAACAGATATTCAAAACCTGGGGAAACACTTCCGAAAGATAAGCAAAGAAAACTCTTTCTGTTTATTTAAACGATATACTGCGGAATGCGAATCTCAGACAATGTCTCAAGACGGGAAACAGAAAAGACCTGACCAAAGTTTTGAACAGAAGTCATAAATATCACAGAAGCAAACTTGAACTCGCAGCATAAGTAAATGCATGCAAATTACCTGCAACCGTCATCCGTTCCTGATGAAGAACGCCTCGGGCAAAATGATTTCTGTTGTTTTATTGATGATCCAATAAACATTAAAGTTGAAATTTGCATAGAAGAGGACCTCATTATGCAAGACAAATGAGGCCTGCGTGTGACAGCAATTGCAAAGATTCTTGCCACGTTTCCCCTGATGTATTAAACATATCTCTGAGCTTTGGAAAGTCTGCAGTGAAACTTTTAGTTCTATAGGTCACACAGAGACAGAGAGAGAGGGGGGGGGGGTTTTTTCTTTAGAAAGCTGTTTGTGCATCCAATCATTATCTGAAGTTCTCCAATAAGATGTAGCTTAATAGCTTTACTAGTTGAAGGTTTTTTCTTTTTTTGTTTGTTTAAACACCGGTAACGATGCTAATGATTATTTTGGGAGGCTATAATTAATTTAGTGTTCATTTTAAATTGAACGTTAATTAAGGAACAGTAGGAATTTTTTTTCTGGCTCTCAAACTAGTAAATTTGGGACATATTTTACAAATTAAATATTTAATTTTTAGGAAATTTCTGTAGATTTTTTTTGTTTATATGAAAAGAGATAATCTTACAAAAAAGATTTGCTACTTTTAAATTATGAAAATTTAATTAATTTATGACTAGGGCTTAGAAAACAAAGTTATTTAATTTATTGTGTTTTAAATTATTTTGAAAAAAAAATTATTTTTATTTAATTTTGGTGGAATTCTTTATTAATTGCAGGAGCAGCCTCGTAAATAACATTTCCGACTTTCAAAATTGGAAGGCTTTATATGAAAATCATATGTTCAAAGGGTCTTCTGTTTTATACATCGGTTGGTTGGGATGTTCTGTCATTAGGAAAAAATTACGTGAATGAAATTCCTCGATTACAATGTCGAAGTTTTTACACCAAACTGAAGTAATAAACTATGTGTTTAGCTTAGAGATTTCACGTAATTTATCCTGGGTAATGCTGGATGTGTTATGCATCTTTTTTATAAATATCGCTCATAACTTAAGATCAGAGTACCCAACATTCGAAAACAACAAAAATTTAAATAAGATTAGTTAATTAATTAAAAGTATTATATAAATTATTTAACTGATAATTGATAACTACTGAGATAATAATTGACAAATATAATAAGTATTTTTAAAATAATATATTAATGTAATAATATAAATATAATAAATAATATATATTTAGTTTCCTATGAAATAAACTATCCATGTTTTGTATTAATTAATTTTCTATGACGGAAACAATGTGTATGGCACCATTTTAATTAGTACGTAAAATATAATGTTTATGATAAAGGAAATGAATTCATATTTATAATATTCAAAAACAAAATTTTGGGTCCATTATCATGTTAATAAATTTAAACATAACTTTTAACAGAAAATCATAGCAAAATTTATTCATAGTAAAAAAGTAGTACAATGTTTATAGCTCAATTAATGAGTTACGTTTAAAAAATTAATTTTCGTTAATAAATTCTTCAAATCTTTACAAAAATGTATTTGAAGATATACACATTTATAACTTTTACGTTTCAGATAAAAAAAAAAAATTATTTTTATAAAGAACACGATTTATATTTTCTTTGCGTTTAATAAAATAAATTTGCTTGCATATTTTGCAATAAAAATATTGATGTGGCAGGCGAAGGTAAAAGATTTAAAGCTTTCTTTAATAAATTTCTTCGTCAATAAATACATGACAAAATGAAAATATTCATACCTGTATTTAGACGCGTCAAATACGTTTTAATTCAGATGGATGAAATATTTTATTTAAACATTTTCAAAATATCTTTTTATCTTCAAAATATATAATTTTATAAATTAATTAGAATAAACATTTTGAATTCTGCATAAATGTTATTTATATTTTTTCATATTTTACTAATACTTACTTTACTATACTTACTATACAACTCAAAAATCATTAAAATGTCATCATTTATATTCCCTTTCATTCGTAGCATATGTTTTCGAAGCATATTCGTAGCATATGTTTTTATGTATTATTTATCATAAAATATTTTTTTTTAAAATATTATTTATTAAATGTATTATAAAAATAATATTTCATTGCTCTGTTTGTCAATGTTTTAAAACAAAAATGTAATTATTTAAATAATAATATTTCAAAGAAATAAAGTTAAATTCTGAGTTCATATTTTTATTATTCATTAAAACTTGGTTTTAATGCATTTCAGTTTATTTTGGTTTTATACTATTTGATTTTGAAATATTTCAGATGACGAAATATAATGCGTGGGTAAAATAAATGCCTGGAAGAAACAAATATCTAATAAGGTTTTAAGTTGCTATGAAAAACCATAAAATTATCCAATAAATAATAAAATTCAGGCATCTTAATTAAAAAATTACTAATTTAAAAATTAAATTTTTTTTTCATAAAATTATTTTCAACTATTAAAAGGAATAATTTAATGATGACTTCTACATGTATTAGTTATATGATTTTAAGAGTTTTGTTTTTAAAATATATTCTTTATATTAATATAAACATTGAATACAATAATTTTATATTAATACAAACATTGAATACAATAATTGTATATAAACATAAACAATGAATAAAATAATTGTATAATAATATAAACATTGAATAAAATAATTTTATATTATTATAAGCATTGAATAAAATAATTTTATACTAATAAAATCATTGAGTAAAATAATTTTATATTAATATAAACATTGAATTAAATAGTTTTATATTAATATAAACATTGAATACAATAATTTTATATTATTATAAGCATTGAATACAATCATTTTATATTAATATAAACATTCAATACAATAATTTTATATTAATTTAAGCATTGAATGCAATAATTTTATATTAATATAAACATTGAATAAAATAATTTTATATTAATATAATCATTGAATAAACATTAGATAAAAAAATAAAAAGGGGTTTGAATACTATATCAATCAACATACCAATGTTTTTTAAAAAATACTTTGGATGCTAAAGTAATATAAACTTAAGGTTTAGATTAATAAAGCTCTTATTATACATCATTTTATATGCATTATCATCACAAAAGGTCGTTTTATTTTAATTCCTTTTTATTTTACATTTAAGTACAGGGAAACGTTTTTGACATACTCTCACGAAGTATCACAGCTTATTCGAAATACTCCAATAAAGAGAGAACTTAGAAAATAATTGTACTTGTAATCAATATGTGTGGGTGAATAAGAGAAACATCTTCCTTACTTTGACACAGCTCCGAACATGACAAAAACTTCCAAACAGAAGACTTCGCTCTCACAAGGAAACAATCCACACCCTATTAACGACATTTTTAAAGATGAAGTCTGAATAATTAGACAGTTACACAGTGCAAAAGCAATTTACCTGTCAACTGGAGAAATGGAACGTTTTATCGTCGGGCACCTTATCGCCAAGGTTGGGCGGGGAAAATAACGTTCCCGCCAAAATGTTGACGCTTCTTGGATATGATAACAGACATCCACAGAAAAAAAAAATCTGAAACTAATTAAAGTTTTCCTTTTTTTATTTTTATTTTAAAAACTAAATTTATTGCTGGGTTCATTGCCTGGAAATCTACAAATTGCACTTTGAGAATGAAATATGTGCCATTCTTCGAGATAGGATGCGCCGATTTTATGGACTTAAATGTATACCTACTCAGCGTAAAGAAGGAGTTAATAGGGAATAAAATTTAACGGCGTCGTGTAGACAGAGTGTTTAAAGGTTGAGATAAAATGGGAAGATGAATAAAAATAAAATTTGGGAGTCAGTGACGGTGAATGGAGCTTTAGCTCATGGAGCGTGTAAAAGGCTAAAAGGAAAATTTGAAAACCTTGTCTTGCTGAGATTAATAATGAAACTCTTTTAGCTAATTTAAAAATGATTTAGTCATACGTATTTTTCGTAGAAACAAATCATTCAAACATTATATTTTTAATTTGAAAGAAACGCTAGTCGAATTGGTTTTAAATTTATCATATTTTCTCTTGCTTTGATTTTGATTTTAGATATTAAACATGCCTTTGAACAAAACCTCAAATACGTAAGTATAGCAAGAGAAATAATTTAAAAATTAATTAGTTTTTAAATCAATGCTCATAAAACAGATTTAATTTCATTTTTTAAGGCATTAATTAGTTGTATAAATATTTATGAAAGTTGAGTGTTTCATAGACATATAATAGACTTAATTTTTCTTAGAACAAGAAAAAAGAAGAATTTTAATAAATACATTCACCGACACATAATTGGGTGTATTGTGTTAATTTAGAGCTGTTCTAGTAAAAATCAATATTTTACAAATCTTAATTTTATTGGAAGGAAATTTCAATGCAAGTCATATACATCATTTTTATTAATAAATAATTTTAAATAATAAATTTTTGCATACGCCTGTTGTGATTTTCATGTTTGAAAACTAGATATAATGATTTTCAATTCTTCTTAATATGTATAATAAAAACTATTTAAACAACAATTTTTTATTAATGAGTTTTCAAACCAATTAAAAAATTTATGATCACTGTATATATTTAAATGAAAAAGAATAAATTTTAAAATAATGTCACTACATGATTTTTTTGTTTTCGAAGTAAGTCAACAAATGTTTAGTTAATGTTCAGCAAAAAAATCCAAAATCAAAAGTAGTTATTTTCACTTTTCTTCAACTTTATAACTAGTACAATTTTCCTGAAAATTCCACATATTTAAATAAAATACACGTTCAAAAATTATATCTCTATTAAGAATCCTCAAGTTGTCCATTTCGTCATTACGCAGAGCTTGAAACATTAAAAGTGGTGAACTATAGAATTGCATGTATAAACACTGTAAAAGTATATTAACATAAAATAACCGCAATCAAACATAATTAACCGAACATTCGCCTAATGCCCAAAACAAAACGAAAAATTAGATAAAAGATTTTATATGATGCAGCGCAAATGAGTTTTCAAAATAAATTCCAAAATAATAGCCAGAATTTCGATTACGTGTTTACCACAGGAAACCATGCACTTTTCAGCAATTTAACTAAATTGTTTAAGTGTGTCCTGTTCATAAATTCTCTTCCCTCCAGACACTGCGGGGTAAAATGTACTTTTCCGGAATCCAACGAACAATTCAGGGCAAATGGAGAGAAAGGGCCCCAGAAGTCATTACGTAAAATGATGTTGTCATTATATGGTTGGTAATTGAGTTGCTTTCATGTAATGAGCGTGCAAATTGTTTTGTTCAGGAGTCATAATTACGATGGTCTGTTTGCATGAGGAGTTAGTTTCAGAAAGTACGTTTTTACCAGATGTCGTAGATGAAGTGAACAATCCAGAGTAATTAACTATACGACTGAAATTTCTTTAAAGAAGCCATTTGCTTGCAGAAAAAAAGACTAATTTGAATATTTCTTCAAGTGAAAGCAACTAAAAAAAATATTAAAATTGTTTTTTTTTATATATATTAAGATCGAAAGTTTTTATTTTTGAAGATTTGTTTCATTTGTTAAGATCTAAGATAAATAATAAGTAAAATTCTTTCTAAGCTCTTCTCTTTTCAACTCTAGAAATAATTTCTAAATCTTTATAAAGCAGATATCTCTCTTAAATCTTCCAATATATTCTTATCCAGAATCAAGAACATGATACAAAAACTATTAAAGACATGGAAATTTCGATGCCTGTTTGTTATATTTTGACTTTAAAAATAACTCTTGAATATTTATGAAACAAACTCTTTCTTAAAACCTCAAGCCTATTCTAATAATAAAATCCAGATCAGGTTGTAAAATAGAATCTCGAAAATCTGAAACTGGTTGTTTACAAACGTTGCTTTGGAAGATTTTTCAACAATGAGTTTTAAGTCTAGACTTTGAAAATAAAAATAAAAAATGGTACACTCATAAACATTGCCTCATATTCTGTTTTTAAATTTAGTATTCAAAATAATTTATGCTTTTAAATATTAGTATTAGCTTACACAGCTACTTTAATTATTAGCACTAGATCATATTGACATAATAAATTTGAGAAGAATATAACCCCCCTCCCCCCCTAAAAAAAGCACCAAAATAGATTCCTTATTAATTTAATAACTTTTAATTTTTAGCTACAACATGAACTTGCAACAAGTAAGCGAGAGAGATATATTTAAATTTTTCGATAATTTTATCATCTTATGCATATTATCTGATTTAAAAAAAAACTTTAGTAAACGATGATTTTGAATCTTATGGAAAAACGTGATGTATTAATTTTGTTTGTATGATGATGTATTAAGGATGTAAAAACGTGATGTATAAATTGATCTATTAATTTAAGATCTTTCTATTTGATCTGGAAAAATAAGCAGTAAGAATAATTTCCAGAAACCTGCATAAAATTTTTCTTAATAAACAAGGCTCTTTTATTAAGAAAAGCAAAACTTTGGATATGGATTCAATAAATTCTGTAACTTAAAAAAATTAATTTCATTAACGAAGAAAATCACGAAAGTGGTTTAAATGTTGTGAGCGCTTTCCAATTTTATAAAATAATTATTATTTATTTATCTTTTTGCTATCGTTTTTGTTGGTGGTGGTGTTGATAATTAAAAAAAAAAAGATGAGAAGAGTATAAAACAAAAAAATTAATTTATTAGTTATAAACAAATGTTTTGAATAAAATATAAATTTCCTTATTAAAAAATATTCCATAGCTAAACGAATTTTGCATGTGAATGAACTTCCTTATAAAAAAATTAAACAATAAACAACATGCTAAATTCGATCTTTATATAAATATTAATAGAAATGAAATATGAAATATAATTATGCTGATAAATAATATATAAAATCAATAGCATTAATTAATAAATTTATATTTTAATAAGATATTATATCTGAAGCAAACGGATACATAATATATTTTTACTTTTCATAAAAATGAAAATTTTAAAACTTTTTAAGAATTTGTAGCTTTAAATAAAAAATTTTATGAAGCATTGAATTAATTCTAGTGGGTTTTTAAAATTCAAATAAAATCAAGGAATTCTTTTAAAATATCAAAAGACAAATTAATTATATTGCTGTTTTCTTGTATATCTAATAAATGTTTTATTTAAAAAAATCTACAACTAAATTAATTTAAGAATTTTCATTTGATTCTATAATTTTTGTTTCAACATCTAATAAATATATTAATATATTTATCTACTTAAAACCACAATTTGCATGATATTTGGATATAATATGACTCCCTATTCACATATCCAAATGAGTAAACATATTGTTTAAATATCACAGACCCATTTGCAAACATATCATGGCGTTCTGTAATTTCTCATTTGAAAGCCTTCATTTAAATATTCCCAATTATTTATCAAACTATTTTCTTGAGGGAATTCTTCTGTAACCACTTCTCAATAGATCATAAGCTAAACATGTTCCCGTTTAATTTAGATGGGAATAATTAAAATTAAAGTAATGGAATTTCAAACCCATACTAGTTAAATTAAACTTTCTGGTTGGAGTTATTGCAGCAACATTTCGTTGAAAGCCGTATTAGTTCATTTAAATAATAAATGTTGTAAAAAAAACCAAATAAATTAGAATTAGTTTCTGGTTGTAAAAGATCAAAATAATAATAATATTTACTGTAGTATAATTCATGAAATTTAATTTAATTTTAATTTAATCATTTTAATTTTCTTTATAATTCTGCCACGATAATTATCATGAAGAATTTTTTCATTAAGAAATTCGATTCAAACGATGTACTATATTTAATATGTTTCATATTAATTTATTTTAAATTAAAAGAGTTAAAATTTTGATTATTTTTATTAAATCCTTTGTAAAAGTTAGAATTTGTATAACTGTTTAGATTCAATTATTGTAATTAGTAATATTAGGAAATTTACAGTTCTATATTAATTAGTATGGATAAAAATTGATGTAAAGTTAATTAAAACAGGAGAAAAATTTATTGTTCCATAAATATTAAACTATTTACAATATAATGATTAAATTTTTTTCTTATCTTATCCCTCTTCCATTTTGTTTTACTAAATAATATATTTAAGCTGAAGTTCTGAATAATAAATATAAAAAAGGATTGGAATATGGTAGTAGTAGTTATATTAACTGTTAAATATACTATTTGCTGAAGATTGCGAAGCAATATTTACTAAGAATTAGCAATGAAATATAGCTAATTTGCTGTAAACTGGCTGCGAAATACATAAAATTGCCTGCCATCAAGGGAATACAGAAGATCAATAGATAATAGTTTTGGGCTTCTTTCAAAGTTTTAGAAATATTTGGATCTTGAAAACAATATATGATTTTGTATGTAGGTGAATTTCAGTTGTATATATACGTATTCTGGAAAGAGGCGTAAAACTGGGTAACCTCCCTTCCTTTTCACCAATAGAATGCAGAATGCATTAGTTGTCATCTTACATATGAAATAGGACTAATTGCCCACGCTAAATAGTGTGGCGTCGGTAAAAGATGCTTCATTTTTCGAAAAAGAAATAATTTCACTTATACGGCGACCCATTTCAGTAGCTATTTAGCTTTCCCTTTGTTTTATATTCAAGGTAAGTGTATCACTTACTTTGAATTTAAAACAAACACCGTGTTTATTGTGACTAGCGCTTTTGAAGCAAATATTTCATGGAGTTCTTAGGTGGCGTCCAAAATACAGTACGAATGGAGTCGATTCAACACCGGGGCGATTTCGTTCCGAGGGTCCCGTTTGACCGCAAGAAACCTAGCACGTTATCTCTGGCTGTAAATGACAGCTGTTAGTAAATGGCGTTTGTGATATGGCTTTGATGTGTAGAAAAAAACGACTCTGATTGGAATAGGACCGAAGCACATGACATACACACACAGGGAAAGAAGCACAGCAGGTTTATAATTGGATAGCAGGTCTCACTCAATCGTTCTTGCCATTCGTGTGAACGCTGCTATTTACAAAGAATGAATCCATGTATCAATCCATGTGTTGATTTGTAGTTTGACTTAGTAGTAGTTTCACTTAGTAGTAGTTTGACTTATAGTTTGACTGGCTACAACTTTTGCTACTAAATAGTATATTTAAGCTGAAGTTCTGAAAAAGAAAAGTATATGATAATTGGAATATGGTAGTAATTTCGTTAATTGTTAAATACAGGATTTGCTGAAGATTACAAAGCAATGTTTATAGTGCGCTAGCTATAAAATACAGCTAACTTGATGTTCTCTAGCTATGAAACACATAATATTGCTCGCCATGATGAGAATACTGAAGATCAATAAATAATATTTTTGGGCATCGCTCAAAGTTTTACAAAATTCCTCAGAACTTTTGGAAAAGACGAATTTGTTTGCGAATTACGCTATTTACTGACCAAAAATTATAGTGAATTAACATGGTTTTCTCTAAATAAATAACCAATTTTGTATCTATAACTGTGGGCGAAAAATTAAAATAAAGTGTTGTTAGGGTGGGTTTTTTTTCTAGGTACCCAGTTTTACTTGTTCCTTCCTCAAAAGTTGCCCTTTTTTCCTCGTCGCTCAAATCAGTGACCAGGAAACGTTCAATATTTTTGTATAACATTTTTTAATTGACTTCGTGGATACGATTACTGTTTACGATGTTTTTATTTGCTGCATTTTGTCCAATCGGATGGAATTATTCATACACTAAGTTACCCAGTCTTACTCCTTTTTCCCTTATATGCACATCAATACCTGCCAGCATTTATATGGTTAATAACTTGCGAAAAGCAATGCCTGTCTGTCATCCATATGCATGTAAATGATTATTATTATATTTTCAACATACTTTCTCACTTCGTTTTAATTTGTATCATGCATTATATTATAATAGGTAATAGAAGTTTCAATATAATCTAAATATCTCAGGAAAATATGGAAACAGTTTGACATTTTTCTTAAAGGGATTTATATTTTCATTTAACATTTTAGAAAAAAAAAACATATTTAATATAAAAAATTAAAAAATATTTGCTGCTCATGGCGATTCAATTTCTATAAATAATAATAATAATAATTTTGCATGTTTTTTATAAAAGTTTTTAAACTATAATTCAACAGTATCTTAAAAACCATTTGTCTTTTTGAAAAAATGAACTTAAACAATATTTTTCTAATATTACTATTTGATCTCCTAACAAGAATTATTGGTTTAAATTTCGTTATTAAATAATGCATAAATTAATACTTATATAATCATATAGAATTTTTTTTTTTTTAAATTGTATTCTAAATATAGAAACTTCCCTACATTATTCTCAAAATCAAAAGAATAAAAATACTTCTTATTTTCGAAATTTAAAAAAATAAATCTGAATAAAAATAAATTAATTACATTTCTAAGACATAAATTACCTAATAAAAGTTTAAATGTAAGAAATATAAATCTTTCAATCGGTATTGCTAAGATATAGATATAAATTCAAACAATTTACTATAGCATTTATTTGCAACATTATGAAAATATGAAGCAAGCAGCAATATTCATATTGATAATGAATGCCTTCATATATGCAAAATTGCTTTTTCCCCTTTATTAATGGATACGTGAGTTTTCTTCCAATTTATCTTTATTTTCAACCACCCTCTCTTTATATATATATATATATATATATATATATAAAGAGAGAGGTACATGGATAAACCAACATTTTTAGAATTCAATACTTTGACAATTTTTATCGAGAAAGTTTTTATTTTTCATAAATCCATCTAGTAAATATATCTATATATATGGGTATATTTTTTACTTCTGTGAGATATTTTTCACGTACAACAAGCAAAGGCAACTGAGCTATATATCTTTGGCAAGTACTAATGCAAGATACATAATGCCTCGGAGCGAGCGAAAACAGAATTCGTTAAGGCATAGTCCGATCACAATTTATTGGTTTTCCAGATTGTCCTGGCGACTTATTAACGCGGAGCAAACTGACATCCAAGACTCCGACAAGAAAAAGGAAAGTGGCTAAACAGAAAGCGAGGGAGGTGGTCGAAAAATAAAAGAAAAAAAAATATCGTCTATTCATTCTTGTGGTCAGGCTAACAGACGATATTGACGAGCCCCGGGGCTCAGTCATCTATGTGTCGTGCCTCGTGTTTGGCTCGTTGTGTCGTGGTCTCTAATGAACCGATAAGGTCCGATCTCTGGACCATCCCTCGGGGTCTTACTGCCAAAGCTAAACCATTTACGTTCCAAGCTTACGACTGATTCTGCAATTTTTTTCTTTTTTTACTTTTTCCTCCGTTTAGTTCCTTTCATGACACTGTTTATATTACGGAGTCACATTAAAAGAGTCGAGGAAATTACATGGGTACAGAAAAAAGAAAGAAAAACAAGATTCCATTTTGGGTGGTTATGTGTTTAGTTGCCATTTCTTCATATTTTCCTTATAATTGTTCATAAGAAATCTTGTATTACGTATTTCGCCTTTTATCTATGCGTAAAATGGCAGCTCGGTTCTGATAAGAAACGAATAGCGAAGTTGGGAATATTTTGTGTTTTCGTAAAGACCTACCAAAGTTTCCACTCAGACATTATTCTTATTTTTTTCCAATGATTCATAAACGACATATATGCAACATTTTGAACCTGATAGAGAATGCAACGAATTATTCTACATTTTGATTACGAATTATTCGATATTCGCAAAACTAGAAAAAATGTCGAATTCGTGTTCAAAAAATGTTCACTTTGCTACCGATTTCTTAGCAGAATTATTTGAAACTCTTAACAAAGTTCTTTGAAAAGTCGAAGAATTCGTTATTCTAATTATTCGTTATTGTAAACTAATTCGTTGTTCTAGATTTCCTACTTCTTCCTTACAAATTTTGCATGCGTATATAAATTATAGATAAGAATAACAAATTTGATATAATTTATGCATGAATACGAGTCAAATAATTATGATACATTAAATATGAAAAAAATATTTGAATCTCCTACTTTTAATCTAAAGCTGAAATTTTAATCTACATTTGAAGAATAATAGCATGTTTGTTTCTACAAGATCTTTAAATCTCCAAATTAAGAAAATTTCTTAAATTTGTAAAATTCTTTATAATAGTGAAATTATCCATGTTAAATTCTTCACAATTCAATATATATATATATATATATATATATATTGAATTTTTAATTTAGACAAATAAGCATTTGACATATGTGATTAATTAGTTTTATGTACATATATATATATGGGGCCTGGTGGTCGAGTGACTGGTGTTGGATGTCGCAGATTTCGACTTTGAGTCCCAGTGATGCCTTGTATGTTCGTAGTGGTTCAGAATCCAATTATTAACCGTAGGACCCGATCGCAAATGACGCTTAAATTTTCGGCGTAGGACCGATAACCCTATCCTGTAAAAAGAGAAACATTATATATTCTGGAATCTGCCTGTAGGCAGGAGGCCTTGGCCCCCCAATGGGCTGTTGAGACATTGACAAAGGATATATATATATATATATATATATGTATGGTGTATGTACATATATTGAACGCTTGATATATCTTTGACTTGGATTCAATCTCATAATGAGCAGAAATAGCAAGCTTTATTTTTTTTTCCTGAGGGTACATATTCCTTCATAAAACTATCTTCACTGTGTTATAATTAGTAATTGTAACAATGGAACAAAACTTTAATTGTAAGCAATAGCTCACATTGACATAATAAATTTCAGAAGAATACAATCATCCCCCCCAAAAGCACCATATTAGATTCCTTAGTATTTTAGTAATTTTTAATTTTATCTACAACATGGACTTGCGCAAACTATGAGAGAAATATATTTAAATTCTTTGATTTTTTTATCACCTTATGCATATTTATCAGATTTTAAAAACTTTAGAAAACGAGGAATTTACGAGGATCTTATTGAACAAAGATCTTATTGAAAAACATGATGTATTCATTTTGTTTGTATGATGATGTATTAATGACGTAAAAACATGATGTATCAATCGACGTATTAATTTTAGATTTTTTCTATTTTATCTGGAAAAATAAACAGTAACAATAATTTCCTGAAACTTGCATAAATATTTTTCTTAATAAACAAGGCTCTTTTATTAAAAAAAATAAAACTTCTGATATGGATTGAATAAATTCTGTTACTGAAAAAAAATTAATTTCCATAACTACGAAAATCACGAAAGTGGTTTAAATGTTATGAATCGAAATTATTTTTAAGTGGTTTCCAATTTTATAAAAGGATTATTATTTTTTTGTTGTTGTTGTTGTTGGGGATGGTGGTTTTGTTAATTAAAAAAAAAGATGACAGAGTATAAAAGAAAAAAAAATATTTATTAGCTATAAAAAATGTTTTGAATGAAATATAAATTTAATTATTAAAAAATATTCCATAGCCAAAAGCAATTTGCATGTGAATGTACTTCAATATAAAAAATAAAACAATAAACAACATGTTAAATTCGATCTTTATATACATATTAATAGAAATCAATTATGTTATGAAATATAATTATGTTAATGAATAATACAAATAATCAATAGCATTAATTAAATAAATTTATATTTTTGTAATATATTAAATTTGAAGCAAACTGATGCAAAATATAATTTTGCTTTTCATAAAAATAAAATTTTGTTAACTTTTAGAGGATTTGTAGATTTAAATAAAAAAAAAATTTTGAAGCTTTGAATTAATTCTAGTGGGTTTTTAAAATTCATTTAAAATTCAAATAAAATCAAAGAATTCTTTTTAAATATTAATAAAATTAATTATATTGCGGTTTTCTTATAAATCTAATAAAGGTTTTATTTCAAAAAAAATAAAAATAAATTAATTTAGGAATTTTCATTTGAATCTATAATTTTTATTCTAACATCTAATAAATATATTAATATATTAATCTACTTAAAACTGCAATTTGCATGATATTTGTGTATAATACGACCCACTATTCACATATCCAAATGAGTAAACATATTGTTAAAATATCACAGACCCACTTGCAAACGTATCATGGCGATCTGTAATTGCTCATTTGAAAGCCTTCATTTACATATAAATTCTTTATTCCCAATTATTTATCAAACTATTTTCTTGAGGGAATTCTGCTTTAACCACTTTTCAATAGCCCATAAGCTAAACATATTCCTATTTAATTTAGATTTGAATAATTAAAATTAAAGTAATGGAATTTCAAACCCCTACTAGTTAAATTAAACTTTCTGAGTTGGAGCTATTGCAGCAACATTTTAATGAAAGCCGTATGAATTCCTTTAAATAATAAATTTTATAAAAAAATTAATAAATTAGAATTAGTTTCTGGTTAATAAAATATAATTTATGAAATTTAATTTAATCACTTTAATTTTATTTATAACTCTGCCACGATAACGATCATGAAGAACTTTTTTGTTCCAAAAATTAGATCCAAATGTTGTACTAAATTTAATATTTCTCATAACAATTTATTTTAAATTAAACGAGTTAAAATTTTGATTATTTTCCTTAAAACATTTGTAAAAGTTAATATTTATATAACTGCTTCGATTCAACTATTGTAATATGTAATATTAGGAAATTAACAGTCCTAAATTTAATCAGCATGCATAAAAATTGATGAAAAGTCAATTAAAACAGGAGAAAAAGTTTATTGTTCCATAAATATGAAACTATTTACAAAATAATAATTATATTTATATTAGTCCTTTTTATTTTTTTTAATCTTATACCTCTTATAGTCTGTTTTACTAAATAGTGTAGTTAAACTGAAGATCTGTAATGGAAATATAAAAAAGAATTGGAATATATAGTAGTAGTTATATTAACTGTTAAATACAATATTTGCTGTAGACTGCGAAGTAATATTCACGAAACATTAGCAGTGAAATACAATTGATTGCTGTGCAGTAGCTACGAAACACATAAAATTGCCTGCAATGAAGAAAATACTGAAGATCAATGGATAATATTTTTGTGCTTCTTTCCAAGTTCTCAAATTTCTTCAGAACTTTTGGATCTGTAAAATCACATATGATTTTGTATTTAGGTGAACTTTAGTATACATATATATATATATATATATATATATATTGGAAAGAGGTGTAAAGCATTGTAACCTCCCTTTCCTTTTCCCAATAGAGCAATGTAAAGCAGAATGTACTACTTGTCAGCTTAAATATGAAATAGGACCAATTGCCCATGATAAACAACTGGTGTCATAAAGGTGCTTCATTTATCGAAAAAGGGGAAATAATTTCACTTATAAGGCGACCCATTTCACTAACTACATAGCTTCCCCTTTGTTTTAGTGTATTCAAGGTAAGTGTGCCTCTTACCTTGAATATAAAACAATCAGGGGTGTTTATTGGGACTATATCTTTTGGGGGCATATATTTTATGAACTTCTTAGGTGGCGTCCAAACGAGAGTTCGAATGGAGTTGAGTCAACCCTGGGGCGATCTCGTTCCGAGGGTCTCCGTTTGACCGCAGGAAACTGAGTACCTTATCTCTTTCTGTAAATGACAGCTGCTAGTAAATGGCGTTTCTGAAAAACGCTTGATGTGCAGAAAAAATCTGATCGAAGTAGGGCCGAAACACATGACATGCACAGAGGTTTATAATTGGCTTGTAGATCTCACTCAACTGTTCTCGCCATTCGTCTGGACGCAGCTATTTGCAAAGATTGAATCCATGCAACCTGCTGCTGATTTGGTCCGGATGACGAAGACGAATTTGTTTGAGAATTTTGTAAAACGCTGATTGCCAAATTCCTAGTGAATTAGCATGATTTTCTCTAAATTAATACCCAATTTTGTTTCTATAATTATGGCAAAAAAATTAAAATAAAATGTTGTTTGGGTATTTTTTTTGTAAGTACCCAACATTACTTGCTCTTTCCTCAAAAGTTTTTTTTTTTTTTTTTTTTTTTTTTTTTTTTTTTTTTTTTT
>BPLQ01002063.1:0-18007 GCA_021605075.1 Caerostris darwini
GGTTAAAATCTAGGATACTGTACCCCTGAGGAAGTCGCCAACCTTGCAACCCTGAATATTTCGCCAATTTTTCCGCCAATTTCTTTAGGGTTGCAATACTATAATTAGAGGAATTCGTAGCTTCATTTTCCAAACAATATAATGACTATTTATTGTTATTGTGATTATATTATTATTTGCAGAATTCTTAGTTTGCAGTAAATAAGAACAGAAATATATATTCTTTTTAAATAAGTATTCCAATAAATTATTGATTATTCCGAACTTATTCTTACAACGTACGTCGGTCACTGATTCAGAACATAAACAATTTTTATGAAGTTGCCACTCAGGAAAGTAAGAACCAAACAAGAAAAGCGATTTTTTTTTATTTATTAATAACTTATATTTTATTCTTAAATAATTAATTTCCTTTTTAAAGATGTTCGTTTAGTTAGGATTTTGTGGCAACCGTAATTAGAATTCGCTCAGAATATTTGAAGCTTTAGCAAGAATGTTAGTTAACGTTACAATTTAAATTTTTAATTATTAAAATAAATTAATATTAATGAAATAATGTGTTCGGAGCATTTGATAATTATCTGGCACAGTGCATGTGGCGGCGCTGCACAAATGTGACATCCGCAAAATATTTTATGATTTCACCGATGGAATAAAATGTTTGTTTCCACCACAGAGGAAGGACATACCACAATAAAAGGAAAGTTATTCTCTAGTTTTTTCTTCTTTTTTATCTTGTGTTAATATTAATTTATCATTCGAATTCGGCTTCGTAAAGAACATAACTTATTTTTTGATATTAAAAAAAGAAAGAAATGGCGAATTAGCGAATAACTTTGGCGAAATTTTATCGTATCGAAATTTTATCAATTAACAGCGATTGTTATCTTTGTCTAAATGAAACATTTTTGTGATTTAGCAAAATAAAATTCCACGTAATAATTTGGCAATAAAGCGATTTAATTTGGTGTGAAAGCAATTTAGGAATAAAATGTTGACAAAATAATGATATATTTTGGCGTTAAAGCGGCAATATGTAGCATGAAAAGAAAACATTAAAAAGTTGACATAATAGTGGTAAAAATTTGGCGATAAAGCGATATAAATTGGCGTAAAGGCATTTTGATATAATTTTTTTGGCATAATAGCGCTAAATTTCGGCATAAAAGCGGTTTCATTTGGCGCAAAAGTATTCCAGAGACAAAAAATTTAAAAGTTTGCCGATAAAGCATCAACTTTTGGCGTAAAAGCGCCTCAAAAAACAAGATTCACTTAGTGAAAAATTTGGCTATAAAAGTGATAAATATTGGCGATAAAGCATTTTTTGGCTTAAAAGCGTTAAAAAACAGAATTTGCTTAGTGAAAAATGGCTATAAAGCGATAAATAATGGCGATAAAGCATTTTTTTGGCTTAAAAGAAGTTTTACATTTAGTGAGGTCTATAAAATGAATTTGGCGATAAAGGATAGTGATAATATTTGGCGTTGAAGCGATAAACTTTTGGCTTCAAAAGCTTTTTCAGGAATAAACTTTGACGTAATAGCTATTTGGCTGCTAATCTTGGCGTAAAAGCACTGTTTGGCTATAAATTTTGGCGAAATAGCATTTTACAATGACACCGAACTTTGGCAGCCATTTTGTCTGTTTACTTGGCGATTTGGCAACACAGTAAAGGATTTTGGCGTAATATCATTTTACCGCGCAAACTACCTGGCCCATTCATTTCTATGCTTACTTACCGATTTGGCAACTTGGCGATGTGTTTGGCAATAAAGGGTACAGGATCCTAGATTTTAACCACTAGAAAATTTACAAATAAATATTGAAAGTAGCAATAAAATTATCTTTCTTGTTAAAAGCAGAGGGAGTTACTGTACTTTAGGTCCCACTAATTTACAGCATTGCAACCATACGGTTAAAGCCAAGTCCCCTCCTAAACAAACAAAATACTTGTGGGTTTATTTTTTCACAATCTTGGCGAATCCATTTGGCGTGCATAAGAGAGCGAAATTGAAAACCTAAAATGCAGAATACCCGAACCAGAATAGTTAAAAAAATTTTTTTCCATGAATGCTTGAATTTTATATTCTGCTAAAATTTATGGTTATTTATTTAAAGTTTCTGTTATTACTTGACGATGCCAAATTCGTTTCAGTACTTAAATGCACAGCATGAGTAATAATATAAAAATACATTTTATAAACTTTTAGCACACTTGTAGTAGAAAAAAAAAATTCTAGTAAGGAAAACAAATAAACAAAATTCTAGTCAGGAAAAAGTATTTCTGTATAAAAATATTTTATATATTTTATATACAATTATATACACAATATTATATATAAATTTTTTTTTATATATACAACTTTTTTTACACTCGTTAAAAAGAAATTTAAAATTTCTTTTTGTGATAGTTAGAGAGTTTATTCATACAACTTTAGTGTCACTAGTTTCCATGTTACATGTACTATTTTGAGCACCACGAGTTACATAATCGTATGGACAATGAGTAATAAAATAAAAAAATTAATATGGCTATCATTGCAATAGTATGTATAATATTGTTAACAATTTACTATTAAAACATTTGCTAGAATTTTAAGGTCAAAGCAGCATAATTAAGTTCTGATGGCCTTTTCAATCAAGATTATTGTTGTTTTTAGAATTCGACAAAATGATCCCCATTTTTCCTATGAAACAACCTGATTTGTGAATACTGATATTTTTAGGCTTTAACTGTATTACAATCTTATAAATTGTTTTTTTTTTTTCAACTCATCTCAAGCTTGAACTTTAACAAATTTAAATGAGCTTCAAATTGATGATGCCTTCACACTAGTATATTGTTGACAAAGGATCTGATTTTCTAGTCACCAATAAAATAGATAACATTGAAAAAAAAAGTGGTTTTTTTTTATTAAACTACAGCTGGATGAACATAAATATTCTAATCTTTCATCAAAATCTAAAAGATCTTTAAAAAAATTGCCTTTTATATATTTTAAGAAAAATTAGGAAATATGATCAAGCGGACTGCGAACTGTGCATCTCTGTTAAAATATGACCTCTGTTAGCAAGAATTGCTATTGGTTTCAGGTATAATATATTAAATTTTTTTTTCTGCAAGAAATTAAAATCTATTATAATCATCCTTTATTTAAACAAATCTTTTAATTGAGCGTTCATATGTAAATATAATAGTTTTTAATTAAAATACACAGTGACCATGATTGAAAAGCATTTATTTGAATCTCAAAATTATCTTTGATATACTTTAAACCGAATTTGGAAAACGTACATAATGAATAAAATTGCAATACATAAAGAAAAAATAAATAAACAAACAATTTTTAAAAAGGATTATACATAGGTTTGGTTTAATTTGGTTTGTCGCTCTACTGTCATTTTTTTGCACACTTAAAGCCACTTAGACCAGGACCTACTGTTTAACGTGGATTCCGAACCACTAACAAACATCCATGCTACCGCCTTATGCTTTCCTTTTTTTGGATAGCATATACATAACTTGCTTATATAGCTTATTTTCTTCTGCGATATTTACACATACATTTACGAATGCTGTCTTCTTAGAAATGCTTGGAAGTATGCTTTTTAACAATCATTACCATGATATTTTATTCAACTGCGGGATGAACAATAATATTGAATTTAATTATCCTGGCATCAGTGTGAACTATTGATTCTATAGCATTATTTCGACCACTTTTTTCTACCCGATAAAGATTTATCTGATTATTTATTTCTTCTTTTATTTGTATCCCCTCTGCTCTTTTTAACATTTATCAAATGAACTGTCGCAAAGCTTTAGCTTTAGCTTTGGATTTTTTTGCCCCCTAAAAAACTTCTCCTCGCCTTTCCCAAAGTGTTGTATTGTTGCACAATACAAATCTTCTCACGTCCCCTATCAGAGTCCCTGGATCCCTGACTTTTCTTCACCGAGACCCCTCCGGAATACCAAACGATATCTCGCAACACGGTCGAAATTCGATACACCCAGATATTGGCATGCAAGGAAGGGCGGCAGCTGGAACCCGCCCGCCTCCCCTCCCTCCTCCCCTCGTGTGTCGGAGAAACGAAGAGAAGGGATCATACAGTTCATCCCCTCCACCCCCCTGTCTCATCGAACGCAGGTGTCGGTTGTACCTCTCCCTCCTACATTCTTGTCAGAGGTCGAAGGAATTGTTCTAACCGCAATAAAGAGATATCCTGAACTGATTTCGAGCTTGTAAACTGGATAAAAATAGAATTAAAATAAAAGAAGAAGAAAAGCTCACTGAATTCATGAAATCGTTTGCAGGTGAACACTTTGGAAAAAAAAGTAAATTTTCGAGTATATGGTAAATCAATTTTAAATTATTTGAATGTTATAATGAAGTGGAGTATCTACGTTGCATTCTTGGAAAAATTATTATTTAGTGTATATTTCTCAATAAATTTTCACATATGTAAATGAACTGATTTTATAACCAATGAACTAGTTCATTCAAGAACCAGTTCTGTTCATCAAATCACTTATGATTCTCGAGCTTGTAAACTGGATAAAAATAGAATTAAAATAAAAAGTAGAAGAAAAGCTCACTGAATTAATGAAATCGTTTTGCAGGTGAACACTTTTGGAAAAAAAGTAAATTTTCGAGTATATGGTAAATCAATTTTTAAATTATTAGAATGTTTTAATGAAGTGGAGTATCTACGTTGCATTCTTGGAAAAATTATTATTTAGTGTATATTTCTCAATAAATTTTTACATATGCAAATGAACTGATTTGAACTAAATGAACTAGTTCATTAAGAACCAGTTCTGTTTATCAAATCAATTTATGATTTCGAGCTTGTAAACTGGATAAAAATAGAATTAAAATAAAAGAAGAAGAAAAGCTCACTGAATTAATGAAATCGTTTGCAGGTGAACACTTTGGAAAAAAAAGTAAATTTTCGAGTATATGGTAAATCAATTTTAAATTATTAGAATGTTTTAATGAAGTGGAGTATCTACGTTGCATTCTTGGAAAAATTATTATTTAGTGTATATTTCTCAATAAATTTTTCACATATGCAAAATGAACTGATTTTTGAACTAAATGAACTAGTTCATTAAGAACCAGTTCTGTTTATGAAATCAATTTATGATTTCGAGCTTGTAAACTGGATAAAAAAATAGAATTAAATAAAAGAAGAAGAAAAGCTCACTGAATTAATGAAATCGTTTGCAGGTGAACACTTTGGAAAAAAAAGTAAATTTTCGAGTATATGGTAAATCAATTTTAAATTATTTGAATGTTATAATGAAGTGGAGTATCTATGTTGCATTCTTGGAAAAATTATTATTTAGTGTATATTTCTCAATAAATTTTTACATATGCAAATGAACTGATTTGAACTAAATGAACTAGTTAATTAAGAACCAGTTCTGTTTATCAAATCAATTTATGATTTCGAGCTTGTAAACTGGATAAAAATAGAATTAAAATAAAAGAAGAAGAAAAGCTCACTGAATTAATGAAATCGTTTGCAGGTGAACACTTTGGAAAAAAAAGTAAATTTTCGAGTATATGGTAAATCAATTTTAAATTATTAGAATGTTTTAATGAAGTGGAGTATCTACGTTGCATTCTTGGAAAATTATTATTTAGTGTATATTTCTCAATAAATTTTCACATATGCAAATGAACTGATTTTGAACTAAATGAACTAGTTCATTAAGAACCAGTTCTGTTTATGAAATCAATTTATGATTTCGAGCTTGTAAACTGGATAAAATAGAATTAAAATAAAGAAGAAGAGAAGCTCACTGAATTAATGAAATCGTTTGCAGGTGAACACTTTGGAAAAAAAAGTAAATTTTCGAGTATATGGTAAATCAATTTTAAATTATTAGAATGTTTTAATGAAGTGGAGTATCTACGTTGCATTCTTGGAAAATTATTATTTAGTGTATATTTCTCAATAAATTTTACATATGCAAATGAACTGATTTTGAACTAAATGAACTAGTTCATTAAGAACCAGTTCTGTTTATGAAATCAATTTTTATGATTTCTTTTGTTTTTTGTAAACTGGATAAAAATAGAATTAAAAATAAAAAGAAGAAAAAAGCTCACTGAATTAATGAAATCGTTTGCAGGTGAACACTTTGGAAAAAAGTAAATTTTGAGTATATGGTAAAAATCAATTTTAAATTATTAGAATGTTTTTAATGAAGTGGAAGTATCTACGTTGCATTCTTGGAAAATTATTATTTAGTGTATATTTCTCAATAAATTTTCACATATGCAAATGAACTGATTTGAACTAAATGAACTAGTTCATTAGAACCAGTTCTGTTTATGAAATCAATTTATGATTTCCGAGCTTGTAAACTGGATAAAAAATAGAATTAAAATAAAAAGAAGAAGAAAAGCTCACTGAATTAATGAAATCGTTTGCAGGTGAACACTTTGGAAAAAAAGTAAATTTTTTCGAGTATATGGTAAATCAATTTTAAATTATTTGAATATTTATAATGAAGTGGATATCTATGTTGCATTCTTGGAAAATTATTATTTAGTGTATATTTCTCAATAAATTTTTACATATGCAAATGAACTGATTTGAACTAAATGAACTAGTTCATTAAGAACCAGTTCTGTTTATCAAATCAATTTATGATTTCGAGCTTGTAAACTGGATAAAAATAGAATTAAAATAAAAGAAGAAGAAAAGCTCACTGAATTAATGAAATCGTTTGCAGGTGAACACTTTGGAAAAAAAAGTAAATTTTCGAGTATATGGTAAATCAATTTTAAATTATTAGAATGTTTTAATGAAGTGGAGTATCTACGTTGCATTCTTGGAAAAATTATTATTTAGTGTATATTTCTCAATAAATTTTCACATATGCAAATGAACTGATTTTGAACTAAATGAACTAGTTCATTAAGAACCAGTTCTGTTTATGAAATCAATTTATGATTTCGAGCTTGTAAACTGGATAAAAATAGAATTAAAATAAAAGAAGAAGAGAAGCTCACTGAATTAATGAAATCGTTTGCAGGTGAACACTTTGGAAAAAAAAGTAAATTTTCGAGTATATGGTAAATCAATTTTAAATTATTAGAATGTTTTAATGAAGTGGAGTATCTACGTTGCATTCTTGGAAAAATTATTATTTAGTGTATATTTCTCAATAAATTTTCACATATGCAAATGAACTGATTTTGAACTAAATGAACTAGTTCATTAAGAACCAGTTCTGTTTATGAAATCAATTTATGATTTCGAGCTTGTAAACTGGATAAAAATAGAATTAAAATAAAAGAAGAAGAAAAGCTCACTGAATTAATGAAATCGTTTGCAGGTGAACACTTTGGAAAAAAAAGTAAATTTTCGAGTATATGGTAAATCAATTTTAAATTATTAGAATGTTTTAATGAAGTGGAGTATCTACGTTGCATTCTTGGAGAATTATTACTTAGTGTGTATGTCTCAATAAATTTTCACGTATGTAACTGAACTGAACTGATTCATCAAGATATAATGAATATTTGAATGAAATAACCAAACTGATTCATGTATGTAATTGAACTGATTCATGTATGTAACTGAACTGGACTGAACTGATCCTGAATTGATTCAGGTATGTAACTGAACCAGACTGATCTGAACTGATTTCGAGATTGTAAACTGAATAAAAATATAATTTTAAAAAAAGAAGAAAAGCACACTGTATTAATGAAATCATTTTCAGGTGAATACTTTGGAAAAAAAAGTAAATATTCAAGTATATGGAAAGTCAATTTTAAATGATTAGAATGTTTTAATGAAGGGAAGTATCTATATCATATTTTTGAAGAATTATTACTTAGTGTGTATGTGTCAATAAAGTATTACGCATGTAACTGAATTGATTTGAACTGAATGTAATTGAACTGAATTGATTCATCTATGTAACTGAACTGAACTGATCCTGATTCTGATGATAGTAAACTTGGTAAAAATACAATTAAAATCTCTCTTATCTTCGTCCAGTATTAGCTTATGCAAGCCCAGTTTGGGGTTCTGTTGCACGTACAAATTTTGAAATTATTCAAAGACTTGAGAACAAAACTCTCAGGATGTTAACGAATTCGCCCTGGTGCTTTCGTAATGACGATATTAGACGAGCTCTCTCGATTCCAAGTTTAAGACAATTTGTTCACAAAATTTCTACTAAATTCTATAATGATATGCGAAACATCAATAACCCTATATTAAATATCCTACAAAATTACGATTATGATATTTCTTCCCACAAACATAGCAAAAGACCTTGCACTGTACTAAATATTTTAAATTAATTCCTTATAACTGCCTGGATGAAAAAAGTTCGCTTTTCTCCTAAGCTATTTTTTCTCCTAATTTGACCTTTGCACATTCTGTTTTATTACATGCAACTGATTTCAACAACATCTACATTTTTGAAATTTTTGTTATTTTTCATTTTATAATTTTATTAAATAAATAATTCTTTTTAAAAAAAGGGCGTTTAATTATCTATTTTGCTTATTAACTCAAAGGGCATGAGACCACCGCTATGTTTCAACATTTTACAATGAAGGAGCTAGTGGCCGCTACGCGGCCAAGGATCTCCGTAATAATCTACAAGAAGAACGAAATACAATTAAAATAAAAGAAGAAGAGAAGCACACTGTATTAATGAAATCGTTTGTAGGTGAATACTTGAAAAAAAAGTAAATATTCATGTATATGGAGAATCAATTTTAAATGATGAATGGTTTAATAAAGAATGGATTATCTGTTACATTCTGGAAAAGTTATTACTTAGTGCATATGTCTCAAAAAAGTTTCACGTATGTAACTGAACTGATTTGAACTCAATGTATCTGAACTGATCCGAATGTAACTGAACTGATTTGAATTGAATATAACTGAACTGTTCCTGAATTGAATTCGAGCTTGTAAACTGGATAAAAATAGAATTTAAAAAAAAAAAAAAGAAGAAAAGCACCCTGTTAATGAAATCGTTTGCAGGTGAATACTTTCGAGAAAAGAAAGTAAATATTCAAGTATATGGAAAACGTCCTCACGTTCAAACCTCACGTCCAAAAAAATTAAAGATTTGTTGCTTGCAGACCATCGATTTTCAATTAGAGACTTTGCTGAAGATGTTGGAATTTCAAAAAGATCGGTCAATTCCATTTTGGGCGTCAAATCTCGATTGGTATCGAAAACACTAAATGCGCCAACTCACACTGCATTAATTCTTCGTGACTTTTTCGTCAAAAATGAAACCTATATCGTTCCACAACCACCGTATTTACACCGTACGACTTCTGGCTATTCCCTAAACTCAAAAAGACCACTCCGGGGCACATTTTTGAATCGATTGAAGAGATTCAACATGAATCGGCGCGCGCTTTGAGGGCCATCTCTGCCGAGGACTTTTTAGCATGCATTGAGGATTGGAAAAAAGATGGCATAAGTGCATCCGGAGGGGATTACTTTACAGGCGCTGAAATAAATTTGGAAGAATAAATAAAGGGTTTTTGAAAAATTGGTCTTACTTTTTGGGCACAGTAGTATATCACGTAATTATCTTTTCTAGTTTAAACTTTAATCCATTTCCTTGATCATCAAACTCCAAATACCTTTGGTGTTGGAAGAGGACTTTCAGCACCGAAATATTTCCACTGAAACACATCCTTCTACAAGCACTTTCAGATTCATTCGAAGTTTCTGAACTTCATAAACTCTTCAGGTTGTCGACGACCCTTCTAGCACTTCCGAAAATCCCTTCCATGCCAAGTGTCTTCCGATTTCATCTTCCCGAGGAGTCATTTCGTGCAATCTCCCTTTTGTCGAAACAGTTTTATTTGCATACAAAAGCGATAGTCGTCTTCGAACTCGTTCGCTCTTTTATGTCCAACGCTATCACCCCCTTAGCAGCAATTTATTAAAGAAAAGATTATGTAAACATAAACGAGACATTCTCTTTGTCGTTATTTTCAATCGATAATTCAATGTGTAGTCTTGGAATAAATCTGTTACGTATCAAATTTACAACTTTAGTTTCATTCAGAATATGGATGCTTTAGAATTAAGTTTAGAAGAATCAATTATCTCTCTTTAATGTATTGAGATACGTTTATTTGAAATTTAAGATATTAGCCCAAGCAAAGCATAAACAAGTATCTAAAATTTATGGGTTTGAGATTAGTACAGTTTACATTCTTCTCGAGGTGGTTTATTTTTAGTTAGTTGCGGTTTATATAAATGGATTAGAATTTCTTATTTATGATATTTTAAGTTAATTACATCAGCTTTGATGTCTATTGCTTATCATCAAATAAATCATGTTATGGATATCAATATGACTTTTCAGATAATTACATACATATAGATTTAATATGCTCCAGCACTCGGTGTTCGAGTCCCGGCGGTGCCATGGATGTTTGTAGTGTTCTGGAATCCACTTTAAACCGTAGGTCCTGATCTCCTATGACTGTAGAGCGGCTTAGAGCCGAATCAGACTTCTCACCCACATCATTCCCAAACAGTAACGGAAAACCTCAGCTCTAGGCACAGGGATGTGGTGTGGTGTAGTAGTAATGATGGTGGTGGTTCGGAATCCACGTTAAACATGTCTAATAGCATAGGTCCATGTCTAAGTCTAAAGTGTGTTAAAAATAGGAGTCCAAAAGTTCCTGATACATTTTAAACTTTAATATAAAATCAAGTAATTTCAGTATGAGAGTTAGTCTTGACTAAAACGTTTCGCTAGCACAACGAAATGTTTTGGTTTTTTCCCCCAAATTTAACGATTTTTCATAAAAAGGTTGATCTTATTTATAACTAGTTAGTAGTTTAAATCCTATGAAGATTGATTCAAAGCTCCACGATTTAAATGCTATCTTTATATATCATGAAATTAATTTTTCTAATGTGCACTTAACTGTAAACTTTAATCCATTTCCTTAATCATCAAACTTCAAATACCTTTGGTGTTAGAAGAGGACTTTCGGCACCGAAATATTTCCACTGAAACACATCCTTCTACAAGCACTTTCAGATTCATTCAAAGTTTCTGAACTTCCATGAACTCTTCAGGTGGTCGACGACCCTTCTAGCATTTCCGAAAATCCCTTCCATGCCAAATTTCTTCCGATTTCATCTTCCTAGGACGTCATTTCGTGCAATCTCCCTTTTGTCGAAACAGTTTTATTTGCATACAAAAGCGATAGTCGTCTTCGAACTCGTTCGCTCTTTTATGTCCAACGCTATCACCCCCTCAACAGCAATTTATTAAAGAAAAGATTATGTAAACATAAACGAGACATTCTCTTTGTCGTTATTTTCAATCGATAATTCAATGTGTAGTCTTGGAATAAATCTGTTACGTATCAAATTTAGAACGTTAAATTTTCCCAGTTTCATTCAGAATATGGATGCTTTAGATTTAAGTTCAGAAGAATCAATTATCTCCCTTTAATGTATTGAGCTACGTTTATTTGAAATTTAAGATATTGGCCCAAACAAAACATAAACAAGTATCTAAAATTTATGTTTTTGAGATTAGTACAGTTTATATTCTTCTAGAGGTGGTTTAGTTTTAGTTAGTTGTGGTTTATATAAATGGGTTAGAATTTCTTCTTTATGATATTTTAAGTTAACTATATCAGTTTTCATGTCTATTGCTTATCTTCAAAATAAATCATGTTATGGTTATCAAGATAACGTTTCAGATAATTACATACATATAGATTTAATATGCTTAAGCGTTCGGTAACACACGTTTCAGGTTCGAGACCTGGCTGTCCCATGGATGTTTGTAATGTTTCGGAATCCACTTTAAACCATAATTACCGGTTTCATATGACCGTAGAGCGTCACAGTGTCTATATCAGACTTCTCACCCACATCATTCCCAAACTGTAACGGAAAAACTTAGCTCTAGGCACAGTGATGTGTTGTGGTGTGGTGTAGTAGTAGTAGTAGTAGTGGTGGTGCCGGTCGTGGTTCGGAATCCACGTTAAACAGTAGGTCCATGTCTAATTAGCCTAAAGTGTGTAAAAAATAAAGAATCTTAAAATTCCTGATATATTTTAAAGTTTAATATAAAATCAAGTAATTCGCGTACGAGAGTAGGTCTAGATTGAACCTTTCACTCGCACAACAAAATGTTTTTTTTTTTTTTCTTCCAAATTTATCGATTTTTCATAAAAAGTTTATCTCAATTGTAACTAGTTAGTAATTTAAATCCTATGAAAGTAGTTGCAAAGCTTCTCGATTTAAATATTATCTTTGTATCTCATGCAATTACTTATTTTAATCTACACTTTACTGTAAATTATTAATCTCTTTCCTTGATCATCAAACCTCAAATACCTTTGGTGTTAGAAGAGGACTTTCAGCATCGAAATATTTCCACTCAAACTTATCCTTTTACAAGAATTTTCAGATTCATTCGAAGTTTCTGAACTTCCCTGAACTCTTCAGGTGGTCGACGACCCTTCTAGCACTTTCGAAAATCCCTTCCATTCCAAGTTTCTTCCTACTTCATCTTCCCTTGGCGTCATTTTGTGCAATCTCCCTTTTGTCGAAATAGTTTTATTTGCATACAAAAGCGATAGTCGTCTTCGAACTCATTCGCTCTTTTATGTCCAACGCTATCACCCCCTCAACAGCAATTTATTAAAGAAAAGATTATGTAAACATAAACGAGACATTTTCTTTGTCGTTATTTTCAATCGATAATTCAATGTAACGTCTCGGAAGAAATCTGTTACGTATCAAATTTAGAACGTTAAACTCTCCAAGTTTCATTCAGAATATGGATGCTTCAGATTTAAGTTTAGAAGAATCAATTATCTCTCTTTAATGTATAGAGCTACGTTTATTTGAAATTTAAGATATTGGCCCGAATAATACATAATCAAGTATCTAAAATTTATGGTAGGAATGTTTTGAGATTAGTACAGTTTACATTCTTCCAGATGTGGCTTATTTTTGGTTGGTTGTGGTTTATATATAAATGGGTTCGAATTTCTTATTTATGATATTTTAAGCTAATTACATCAGTTTTCATGCCTATTATTTATATTCAAAATAAATCATGTTATTGATATCAATATGATCTTTCAGACATTTATATGCACATACATAATAAGCAATTTATTAAAGAAAAGATTATGTAAACACAAACGAGACATTCTCTTTGTCGTTATTTTCAATCGATAATTCTATGTGTAGTATTCTTGGAAGAAATCTGTAAATTCAGTTAAATATGTTGTTATAAAATATTATATAAAACTTCATTTTTTTTATAATCGCATAGAAGCATTGTGGTGATAGCATTGATTATTAAATTCCTATTAACATAAATTTCACAAAACTCTGAAAAATACAAATAAAACACTGCTTTATAAACTAACACAAAAGAAAAACAAATTTTTTGTTTTCCACCTTGAAAATAAGCAGAATAGAAGAATACAAAAACTGAATTTAGTGTGTGATCAGTTGTAATGTGGAATGTGATCCCTTATAAGAGCAGACGCTACAGCGATGTTCCATGCGCTAAATGAGGATGTTTAAAAATTCGTTAGTATCCCTGTCCATTGCTACGTAAATCGAAGACGCTGAAAGGTTTAACGAGTTGTGTAAAGAGCAACATTCATATCCCTAGAGACCTCGGACATGAACAATCGAATTCAAGCCTGGTGAGAGTGCTGGTCAACACATACACACAGCAGGATAATCTCCATGAACTTAGATCTGTATCATTTTCTATCAATACCTTTTTGTAGGATGCAAATGTCACTAATTGCAAAATTCAATTGGAACAAGAATGTTGTTTCTAGCGGTGCTCTTAGTCAACGGTCGTTGTCTCTTGAGACGATATAAAGATCAATCAGGATATATCTGCCCACAAGTATACGTTGGGCCTGTAAATTCTATTTTATATCGTTAGGATAATAGAGCATTCTCCCGACAGATCTTGTTGGATCACTTAGCAAACAAAATATAGGCTCCTCAGTAAAAGTACATACAGCCATTGACTTGGTATCCAACTAATATCTGTGGGTGTCCGATTAAATCTTCTATTAATAACCACAAAACTGTTAATAAAGATGTATAAATTTAATCTTGCGTTATAGGTGTATGCTTTTATTAATTATAATGACCCGACTTTTCTTTACCTCTTTTTTCATATTAAAAATAACTTATGTGTGTTGAAAGTAATAAATGTTCATATCCTTTGAATATTTAAAGGTATGATTTGGTACTAGTCGGTTTATAGAAATAAATTTAGCGTTATGTTAATAGATTCACAATTATTAGGATGGCTGACTGGTTCTTGGATTTAAACATATATGTTACAAATGTGAGCTATTTCTATTACAAAATAAACACTCTTTAATCTCTAATATGAGATGTGTAGTAAGTCTCATGTAAAATAGTGTGGGTACAATGAATCTGCTACAATTTATCGATTAAGTTCAAAGGAACGTAATCATGTACTTGAAGATGGAAAAACATCACACAAATAAGCGGTCATACACATATCAACAGAACACAAATACAGCAGGAAAACGGGAAACAGAAAGAAAACGGTAAATATGATCTACAGAAGACAATTACTTCCTTTCTTCGAGCCACAGCAGCAAGCAATTACGTTCCACCATTTCATTTCTCTGAAGGAGGCTCGAACCCAAATAAAACAAAGTTTTCTTCACTCCGAGAAGATTTCTTGGCGGCGAAATGTCAGGGAAGATAATCGTCATCCCACACTCGGGTGCATCGCCAGCAGCCCCGAATCTTCTTTTCTTTTCGGAAAGAGGGAAATTGAAGATGGACCCCTTATTCGGAAAATATTTCTGACACTTTTGCAAACAGTCAAATAATTGCTTTCCTTTCCATCCTTAGGCTAAGCAAGAGGAAATTTATTGATAAATTGGTAATTTTTATGGGACAAAATTTTGCTCCATAAGAGTTTCTTAGGACAAAGCTCTAAATTTTAAATAGAAATTCTATATTTAACACATGGAATTTATTACAAAATTTACAGCACACTATAATATACATAAATAAAGAGTGTCACAGCATCACGTTTACAAACTTCTAGAAGGGAAAGACTACATGAAACATTATCAACTGATGACATGAATGAATGTGTTTTCCAGATGCGGTAAATGAGAGAGCACGAAATTTCTAAGCGTTCTCGCAGAAACTCTTCATTTCACACACTGACTCTGTGGTAGTAAGATGATTGACAGTTTGAGTTGATGATGACGTGGAGCTTACAGATATGCACTCAGCTTATGGTTCTATGGAGTGCAGTGTTTGTACGCACAACTATATCCAATGAAGCATACTTTCAACCATAGCCTTATTGGGCATCTGGACTAACAGTTATCTGAGAGGTGATTTTTCTGAAGGGTAATCCTGAGTCGACAACGAACGCTATGAATACAGAGCATCGAGGATATTCGCCTGGTCTGATACAGAACAATCTAAATTTGAGTACCCGAATTTACCTCGTCATGTCAAGATCTCCTACTGCAGTATGTAATTGAACGTACTTCAAAACGATATGCAACTGTAGCACATTTTTGTTAATGTTAATCATGTTTTTTTTATGTACATTGACTTATATTCACATATTCACTGGTGTCTTTTCCTTTCAGTGGCCTTCATGGCAGACTCTAATCCAGTGTCAAATATAGAGAGCCGCTTCTATGGTTGTAAGCCGTTTTCTTGGTCCTTTTTCATTTGAATGGTAGATCTTTAGCCCATTAGTGTACAGTATAAACCATATGGGAGTTTGTTTCATTATGCCTATTTTATGTCATTACAAGTTAGAGCTAATTATCTCAGTGTTGCTTGAATATTTCATGTCTTATTTCATGAACTCCTCTTTTCCGCTTTGAGAATCAATGGCTTCTTCGTCTGATTCATCAGAATCAAATGATGACATTTTTTAAATGTAAATTTAATTATATATTAAAATAAATCAACTAAACAAAATAAACCATCACTCAGTTCACTACAGAATCTAATAACAATAAAGGGAAGGTTATTTAGTAAGCTATCTACTTCATCGAGTTACATTATCTTCAAGTATCTCTCTCTGCTGTCTAATGAAATATTTATAAGTTGAAAAAGCAAGACCGGAATTTATTTCCTTCCTAAACTTTACACTGAATTCGCAGTCCTGCATCTTTATATAAAGACTATTTTTCGTTTCATTCTTACTACTCAAATATAGAGTGAAACTTGAAGACACTTAAGAGTACGGAAAGTAAATTTTTTTATCTTCATTTTTTTTTATTAAACCTGAAGATTCAATTGTTCTTACCATATGCAATACATTTACAGCAAGCCAAACAAGTTCAAATTTAAATTAAAAACGTTTTTTCAAACATAATATAGTAGCTACACTATAACCCTAGCACTTTTGCTGGGGCAGTCTCATTAGAAATATTTTGGTAAAATAAGGTTCTGAAATCCAAATAATTAGATTTAGAGAATATAGTATACATTAATTTTTTTATTTATATGCTAATTACAAATTTTATGAATTTAAGGCCCTCAAGATCATTCATATTTCATTTTCGGTGCCATGATCAGTGGAATCACTTTTTTTCTTTTGAGCTTTAGTATCGTTGCTGACCTTGATCCCTAATGTGTAGATCTGAGATCACAGGAAAGAAAAAATTTCTAACCGAATTGTAATTGTACGCTACAATTTTTGGAGCGGATTGGTCCTAAGGTTATACTAATGTAGACTTTCTTGGATGAATATATACACTGAAGTGACAAAAGTCATGGGATACCTCTTAATATCGTGACGGCCCTCCTTTCGCCCGGCGAAGTGTAGCAACTCGACGTGGCATGGACTCAACAAGTCGTTGGAAGCCTTCTGCAGGAATATTGAGCCATGCTGTCTCGATAGATGTCCATAATTGTGAAAGCGTTGATGGTGCAGGATTTTGGGCACGAACAGACCTCTCGATGGTGTCCCATAAATGCTCGATGGGATTCATGTCGGGCGATCTAGGTGGCCAGATCATTCGTTGGAATTGTCCAGAATGTTCTTCAAACCAATCGCGAACAGTTGTGGCCCGGTGACATGGCACATTGTCATCCATAAAAATCCCATCGTTGTTTGGGTACATGAAGTCCATGAATGGCTGCAAGTGATCTCCAAGTAGCTGAACATAAGCATTTCCAGTCAATTTTCGGTCCAGTTGCACCAGAGGATCAAGTCCATGCCATGAAAAAACAGCCCACACCATTACGGAGCCACCACCAGCTTGAACAGTGCCTTGCTGACAGTTTGGGTCCATGGCTTCGTGGGGTCTGCGCCACACTCGAACCCTACCATCAGATCTTACCAACTGAAATCGTGACTCATCGGACCAGGCCACGGTTTTCCATTCATCTAGGGACCAACCCATATGCTTACGTGCCCACGAGAGTCGCTGCAAGCGATGTCGTTCTGTCAGTAAAGGCACTCGAGTCGGTCTTCTGCTGGAATAGCCCAAGAAAGCCAAATTTCTCCGCACAGTTCTAACAGACAAGTCCCTTGTACGTCCCACATTGATTTCTGCGGTTATTTGACGCAGTGTTGCTTGTCTGTTAGAATTTACGACTCTTTGCAGACGTCGCCGGTCTCGGTCGTTAAGTGCAGGCGGTCGACCACTGCGCTGTCCATGGTGGGATGTTATGCCTGAAATTTCATACTCTCGGCACACTCTTGACACAGTGGATCTGGGAATGTTGAATTTCCTAACGATTTCCGAAATGGCATGACCCATGCGTCTAGCTCCAACTGACATTCCGCGTTCAAAGTCTGTTAATTCCCGTCGTGCGGTCATCATCACGTCAAACCTCTTCACATGAATAACTTGAACAGAACTGAAAGCTCTGCGAAAGCACTGCGCATTTATACCTGTTCTACGCGATGCTACTGCAATCTGAAAAATTTGCATATTGCGATCCCATGACTTTT
>BPLQ01002064.1:0-10699 GCA_021605075.1 Caerostris darwini
GGATGGGAAAACTACGCCCAGCCGGAAGGTTCTGTCCGGCCCTCGGATAGAATTTTAATTTGCCTGTTCGAGACAAATTAAAAGAAATATATATTTATATTTTATACATCCATCTCCTTTTGTATTTTGATTAAATGCTATTTTTTTTCTTCCCTATTTTCTGAGGACTGATGATCTTTTTACTTTCTCTATTTTTGCCCTACAAAACATAAATCGACGGTAATAGCAAGCACAGACAGCTTTCAATCGGTAAATGGTTAAAAGCGGAAGTTCTTTGCTAGTTATAGTTGTAGATTGGCGCCAACAAGCGTTATCTCTTTCTCGGGGAGCAGACAAATGGATATCCAATATAGGTGAATCAGACCTCACATGTGGCAGACTGCGCATTTTAAGCTCTTATATATGTGAACAAGTGTTTTCAGTTATGAACCTTAGAAATAATTATTTCAGAAGTAGACTGACAGATGAGTATTTAGCCTCGTTCCTTAGAATCAGTACATCTCACTTCGAACCTCAATATAAGGAACTTTTAAAAATGAAATCGAATTTCATTCATCTCATTAACATATTTAAATTGTAATAATTTTATATTGTTTTTAGTATTTTAGAAAAAATTATCTTGGCCAGCCAACTTTTTTTTTTTAAATTTTGGTTCCGCGACCGAAAAAGTTTGCCCATCCCTGCCTTAAAGCAAGCTCCGCAGCGACGTTACACACTTAACACTACCCAGGAGGTGCATGTAGCTGGAAGATAAGCTACGGACGTGGAGTAACAATACCTCCGCAAAGCTCTACGATCCTCTTAGACCGGGAGCTACGGTTTAAAGTGGATTCCGAACTACTACAATCATGCATGGCACCGCCTGGACTCGAACCCGACACCTGCGGTACCGAGCACCCCAGACTTGGCTCCCTTTAAAATGCTAATATTTAAAAATATATATAAAATACATGTGAAGATTATAAAAAAACAACAACACCGCACTAGAAAAGAAATCAATACCTCCACTTACTATGTAATTTTGATATAAATACTATTAGAAGCGATATGGAAAAGCAGATAGGTGTTCTACAAAATCAAATACTTCCCCTTGGCTCAGTAACAATATATCAATATTCAGCGTCTTCGGTATTATGCTATTCAATTGGCGTCTGAATCCTTACAGGAATCCTGAAGGAATCTACTGCTGCAAATTACGTGGGGCCTGATGGCCCAGTGGCTAGCGCTCTGGCGCTCGGAACTACAAGTTTCGAGTTCGATTCCAGGCGATGCCATGGAGGTTTGTAGTGGTTCGGAATCCACTTTAATAGAGGAAAGATTTCAGTTGTTCAGAATGTTCTGTTCTGTAACACAAGCTAATCCATGAGACACCAACCATTTATTTCATCGATCGAATGACATACTTCACTGTACGTGTACTTCAGACAAGAAGTGAATTACGCTTAAAAAGCTGTAATAAAGAAGCATTAATCTGTATTGAACGTTTCATTTTTTCTTAAGCAGAAACTATACGCATTTCATAGAGACAAATGAATTTGCGATTTCTTATGAAGCAAGTAAACATTAAAGAAATAACAGATTAGAAAATAAATGAATGTCTTTATTTAAAATATTTTTCACAATTCAACACAAATAATATTTAATACAACTCGTATTAAGTATAGTCGTTCTGCAGAAAATTACAAAATATTATCTGTAAAGAGTCGTCCGATGGTTTGAAGAATATTTCTTACAAAGATAAAAATATTACATTAATTTTTAGTAATACAAACATTATGCTTATAAAATGACATATTTAAGAAAAACAGTTTTATAGTAAGGCATAAAAAACCATTAAGTGAATTAAATCCAATTTTTAAAAGTCTTTAATAAATATAATCTTCTGGGATTTACTATTTAAGTAAAACTTAAGCTTAAAAATGCACTTTTGTACATATACGGAAGACTTAAAATTCATACTTGAATAATCAGAAGAATATATCAATAACGACAGTTAAAATTATTGTGAAATAATTCAGCAAACAATGTTCAAAAACATTTCTAATTTATGCAAAATATGCTGTACGTGATCTATGCTTAATCATTCAGAAATATACATAATACCTAATATCTCTAAAAAATATCTCTACTGCATATATATACACATACATATATATATACACACGATTGCTTAAAGGGAATAAAATTCAATGCATGAAAGTTAAAAAGTAACATTTATATTAAAAGAGAAAGTTTTACAATAAAAATTTAAAAACATCACAAGAGACGAAATGCATACGAATAATGAATATTTCCGTGTTTGTCAGGACAGTGCAGTATTCGGTGAGCGTAGTTTTTTAGACCACAGATAATCTATTTTAAGCAAAGGTTTGATGAAACACTTTTACACATTTATTTCATACAAGTTTTCCTATGTTGTGACAAAGCCGTTCTGTACTAAAATCGTTTATTACATACTGTACAAACAAACTGCTTTTCTTCCGAATGAGTAAACAAGTGAGCAGTTAAACTTGCTTTTTGCGAAAACCCCTTCTGGCATCTTCCGCATACGTATGGCTTTTCCTTTGTGTGTGTACGCATATGATCTGTTAAACTATTTTTCTGGGAAAATCCTTTCCGACATACCTCGCACACGTATGGCTTCTCTTCTGTGTGGACGCGGTAATGGGTTTGCAAATTTTGTTTTGTGGAAAACGCCTTTGTACACAACTCGCTCGAATGAGGCTTCTCCTTCGTATGAGTTCTCAAATGTTGTCTCATATTTGGTCTATGGGCAAATGCCTTTTCACACAAACTGCATTTGTGCGTCTTCTCTTTGGTGTGAACAAGCATATGGCTTTTAAGCTCATGCTTTCGATAGAAGTTCTTCTCGCATATGTCACACACGTAAGCTTTAGATCCCTCGTGAATTACTAAATGCTGTTTCAACTCACATTTTCTAACAAATCTTTTGTCGCAGACGTCGCACACGTAAGGCTTCGATGCCGAGTGGCAAAGCAAATGCTGCTTCAATTTATATTTCTGTGCAAATCGTTTTCCACAGATATCACACAAAAAACCATTTTCTTTCACAGTGGGTCCAACAAGCTGAGCCATGACTTAATAATTTTGTTTCACAGAAAAAAAACTGTTCATCTATTAAAATATATTATTACATTGAGAATAAAATATTTCCTTTAAGTACCCTAAAATAAATTTTCTCCCAGATATAATATTTTCTTCAGTTCAGCTCAGTTCATAATTGCAAATGACGAATAGCAAATAAATTTATAAAATCGCAGTATCCCTATATTTGAAAAAAGGATTCTCTGAAATTGGATTCCGTGGAAATAAATACCAAGAAAAACGGAAATGTTCCAAGAAGGAATGGAATTTTTCTAAAACTAGATTTAATTAGAAGGAATTTATTTCTAGACGTTTATTGACATCCTATTAAGTGTGAAAGGTAGATGATAGAATAGAAGAACAAATGAATGTTTGGAAATGCAAAATTGACATTTTATCTATGAAAGCGTTTTATTTATGGCCTTCTATGATCCACATTATTATTTGAATCAATTATATTCTTCTTCTATTTCAATGACGCAACAGCCCAATCGTGGGACAAGACCGTCTGCCTACTGGCAGATTTCGAGACAGGAGTTGTTTCCTCTTTACAAGATAGGGGTGTCATCCTTACACCTAATGCTCTGAAGTCATATGAGACTTGGACATGCTGTTTAAAGGGAACCACTACAATTACACATGGCACCAATGCTATTGAGTTTACCAATGCTATTGCCCCTAATGAGTAATTCCTGCACAGCCAAGAATCTACTTTCGCTTAATGGTTGAATTTTCGATTAGTATAAAGTAATTGGGGGCATGATGGCCGTGAGACTAGCGCTCTGGCTCTCGGTGCTGTAGGTTTCGGGTTCGAGTAGCATTGGTGTCAGGTATGTTTGTAGAGATTCGGAATCCACTTCAAACAGTAGGTTTCAGTCTCATATGATTACTTCTACTAATACTACACTACACCACACCACACCACATTGTGCCTAGAGCTGAGTTGTCTCTATACAGTTTGTTAATGATGTGAGTGAGAAGAAGTCTGATTGGGTTCTTTGATACTGTACGGTCATATGAGACCGGGACCTGATGCTTAATCCGGAACGGATTGCGAACCACTCCAAACATCCATGGCACCGCCAAGATTCGAACCCGAAACGTGCGGTACTGAGAGCCAGTACGCCCCAGTCTCATATGACTGCAGAGCGTTTACGTAGGTTTGACAACCCTACACAAAAGAAAACTTCCTGTCTCGAAATCTGCTAGTAAGCAGACAGTCTCGGCTCACTATGGGGCTGTTGCACCATTGAAGAAGAAGAACGTAATTGATTCAAATTATAATGATGGTCATTGAAGAGCGTTCCTAATTAAACGTTTTCATAGATAAAATGTCAATTTTCTATTTCCAAACTTTAATGTGTCCTGCTATTCTATCATCTAACAGGAGGTCAATAATCCTTAATAAAAGGTCAATATATAATACACTGACTACCAATAAGTATTTGGACACCTATGCAAATGACGATATCTGCGGTCCTGAGGTACGTCACGGACTCCGCCGGTATATATCGTGTAGGAAACAGCATCGGCATTAGTCGCATGCAAGATGCCGCGCAGTTCGGAGCTCTCTGATTTCGAGAAAGGTATAATTATCGGGTATCACAAATGTGGCCGATCCTTAAGGGACATATCTAGCGATCTGAAGTACCCAAAATCGACAGTCGCCTATGTGATTAAGAAGTGGAAGGTGAGCGGTGATTGTCGGAATGTGTCTCGAGTCGGCAGACCAACGAAACTGGGAGATAGAGACCGACGAGTGCTCACCAGAGAAATTCGGAAGAACCGCACCCAACCGATGGCCCTCATCCGTGAGGAGTTTCAACAGACATCCGGGAGTATTGTTTCAATGAATACCATCCGTAAGGAAGCACATCTGCATTGTTTTCATGGTCGTGCTGCTGCTCATAAGCCTTTAATCACAAAGTCCAACCGCGCTGCTCGGTTAATGTGGTGCAAAGCACATCGAAATTGGACTGTAGATCAGTGGAAACGGATTCTTTGGAGTGACGAATCAAGGTTCACCCTTTACCGTTCGGATGGCAGGGTCTGGGTCTGGCGTCTGCCTGGAGAACGTCTCCTGCCAGAATGCATTGTACCAACAGTCAAGTTCGGCGGAGGTGGAATTATGGTCTGGGGGTGTTTCTCCTGGTATGGACTGGCACCTTTGGTCCTCATTCATGGTAAGCTGAACGCCGATGCCTACTGCACTATTTTCGATGCCAATGTGCTTCCTACGTTGTGGCAGTTTTATAGGTTGGACCCCTGTTACTTTCAGGACGACAATGCCAGTTGTCATGTTTCGACGTTAACCAAGGCTTGGTATGGTGCCAATGGAGTTCATCGAATGGACTGATCTGCCCAGATCTAACCCTATCGAAAACCTCTGGGACGCGTTGCATCGCCGAATTCAGGGGGGCACTACCCGTCCAAAATCGGTGAAGGAACTTCTATGTCTTCTCCAAGCCGAGTGGAAGAAAATACCACTAGCTGTCATACAAAGACTTGTGGAAAGTATGCCCCGGAGGGTTCACGCTGTAATTGCCTCTCGTGGAGGCGCTACCAACTATTGATTTTGAATAATGTTCGTTTTTCTTTTCTATCACAGGTGTGCAAATACTTATTGGTAGTCAGTGTATAAGGTCAATAATAGAGAGTTTTAGAGAAAACCTCTCTTTGGAATATTTACGAAAAGCGCATCTGTGTATATCCAAGAAAAGCATGCCTGGATTATTCAAACTTTCAAATATAAGAAAGTTAGGCTTTCTTATCGTTGGCAATCTGGCAATTGCAATAATGAAATGAAATGAAGAAAACCTTTCCTTTGTCAGAAAATTGACATGACGGCATTTAATGGAAATTTTACGAACCTACATGAAAATTGCGTCTCCTTTTTCACTGTGAGTAGATAAACAGTTTTTGTTTTCAAATACTACCCTAAACGCAATAAGCAATGGCTCGGCGTGGTGAACCAACTTGTGTGAAATGTTTTTTTTGTGTGATGTTTGCTGTAAGAGATTTTCTCAAAAAAATAAATTGAAACAGCATTCGATTTGCCATTCGGGAAGGAAGCCTCATGCGCGTGGCATGTCCGACAAAAGATTCCTTAAGAAAAGCAAATTAAAAGAGCATCTTCTAATTCACGAAGGAATTAAAGCTCACACGTGTGAAATATGCAGGAAAAATTTCGTTCGAAAGCATGAGCTTCAATATCATATGGTTGTTCACACTAATGAGAAGACACACAAATGCAGTTTGTGTGAGAAAGCATTTGGTCGAAGTTCATCCCTGAGGCGCCATTTGAGGACTCACACGCAAGAGAAGCCTCATTCGTGCGAGTTGTGCAATAAGGCGTTTTCCGCGAAGCAAAATTTGCAAACCCATTACCTCGTCCACACCGAAGAGAAGCCGTATGTGTGCGAAGTATGTCAAAAGGGGTTTTCAATACGATCAAACTTAACTGCTCGTTTTCATACTCACTCCGAAGAAAAGCCATTTGCATGCGAAACTTGTCAGAGGTGCTTTTCCAAGAAGAGAAATTTAAAGTGTCATTTGCTTACTCATTCGAAAGAAGAACTTTTTGGGTGTGATGTTGTCATAAACGGTTTTCGCAAAACAGTTATTTATCATGTCATATGAAAATTCATACTAAGTAAATGTGAAAAATATTTTTTGCAAATGTATTTCTTAAAATAGACTTCATCTCTCGTGAAAAAACAGGATTTCCGGACTATTGAACGTTAACGATAAATATGAAGAGATTCATTATTCGTATGCATTTCATATCACGTATTGTTTTTAAAATTTTATTACAGAACTTTCTGCTTTTAAAACGCATTATTTACTTTTTATTGTAATGTTGTGCATTGCATTTCATGTATTACAAATTGTTTTTCTTTATATATTCTTGACAATGTACTTGGGATTTTTTTTTTCTTGGTTGACTGCCTTGAAACAAAGCCCGTGTACACTCTTGTCTCTTAAAGAAAAGATTTTCAAGTGTTGTTTGGAGTAAATTAACATAATTACAGCACTCTTTTGCATTGATTATTTTATAAGATTGACATGTAAAGTAAAATATTTAATTGTTTTTTAACATGTATATAAATGCATTTTTTTAAACTTTAAATTTAAGATTAATAAAAATCTTGAATAACACTTTAATAATAAAGTGTTATTCAAAATTAGATTTTTTTCAATGAATGGCTTTCACTTATGACTACTGGATGCTTGTTAAGATGAAACATTTGAATTGAGAAAGTTGCATAAAGATAAGTTCTTTACTATTTTTGCTTCTGCAAGTAAGAAATTCTTTTAATTATAAATGACGACTCTTTTAGGAGACTATTTTTGAAAGAGTGTATTTTTGTATCATCAGTATGCTTTAAACCACGACAACTGATATCATTTGTGATGTTGTGTAACCAATGCGTTAAATAAAGATATTCGTTCTTTTTCGTGATGTTATTTCTTCAATGTTTGAAATAATGCTTTCTGCATACAGAATTATGGCTGCTTTATTTACCCGTCTGCGTGAAATTCGTAGGATTTCTACTTAAAGAGCTCAAGCGCTTAGAACACAAAAAATATTTTATTGCAGTTTTATAAACCTAATTTACTTCCCGTCCGAAATGCATGTCCTGTGAAGTGAGTTATTGGATTGACGATTTAAATTGTTGATGTCGCATCGATGCGCTTGTAAAACAGAACGCAACATTCGGAATCAATCGAAACTTCCATCGAACCCAGAGTGACACTCGCACTCGTCTCTCCTCTTGCTAAGACATGGAGGAGGGTCGAACTTGTAAGAGGGCATCTGCATACAAACAAACATACAGGTGAAACTAATAAAAGCGTATTAAAAATGTATTTTTTCCTAGTTTCGGTTGGATTTTTTTTCCATTGTCATCTTATTAAAATTTATTTTTAAAACATGTTTTATAATTATTCAAATATAACATGAACACACTTAAACAAATTAACACTCTTAAAATTGCAAAAAAAAAAAAAAAAAAAAAAAAAAAACCCGTTCACTTTATTTAATAAACCCTAAAGCTTAACATTTTTTGTAATTTGAAAAAATGCGCAGGTATTATGCTATTTTAGTAGATAAGTACTATATTCAATTTGATAAGCTTTTGTTTGGGAAAAAAATATTCTTGAAGATTGAGTGGGACCTTTTCCATGTTTGAGAATAAGAATTACAGCAGCAGTTTTCCAAGCAATGGGAAAATAATTAAGTTGAAGAACCTTTTTAATTAAGTAAATGATATAGATAATAGCGACAGGAGGAAAATCATTTCATTCGTAATAGTGTCTAATCCGCGGGTTTTTTTAATATTAATTTTATTAAGAGAAACAATGTCTGATGGGTTAGTAGTAGTGGGAGCATAATCACGAACTTGGAAGTTAGAGTTTCCTTAACAATATGATCCATTTCGTAACCATCAGTAAAACTAATCTGGAAGTGTTTTTCAAAGACTTTAGCAGAGGAAAATATTGAATCTGAAGAGATATCAATGTATTTCTCCCAGTTTAGGATATACGTGAAAAAAAAAAGAAATGAGAAAAAGATACAGAACCCCAACGAGTGTTATTTCTCCCTTCAAAAATGCTTTTTTTTTCTTTCTTGAAGAAAGTGATGAAAAAAGAAAGGGAGAGGAGGGGAAGAAAAAAAAAGAATTCATAATTTAAAATATTCGTTCGTTAAACTGCCGATGGATGGCGAAACGGTTGCATTTATGAATGTCACTTGGTGGCCACGGACTAGTATTACCTTACGTCGCCTGGCCTGGCCTGGCTGGCCAAATGACGTCATATGTAGCCTTTCACGTAGTGTAAACACCGCGCGGTGCATTAGTGGGTAACCCGCTGATTTCGAATGAACGGTCGTTGAGCTGCCGTCCAAGGATGTCCGTTCGAAATGCTTTTGCCATGGACCGTTTACAGAGAGGAAATTCACGAGTATCTTGTGTAGGGTCCAGAGACTACAGGTAAGCCGGATTGGCATATTTATATATTATACATCCATCTGCTTTGATTAAATATTATTTTTTTTCTTCCTTATTTTCTAAGGACTGATGATCTTTTTATTTTCACTATTTTTGTCCTACAAAATATAAATCGACGGTAATAGCAAGCACAGACAGCTTTCAATCGGTAAATGGTAAAAGCGGAAGTTCTTTGTTAGTTATAGCTGTAGATGGGCACCAACAAGCGTTATCTCTTGCTCGGGGAGTAGACAAATGGGAATCCAATGTAGGTGAATTAGACCGCACATGTGTCAGAATGCGCATTTTAATCTCTTATATATGGAACAAGTGTTTTCAGCTATGAATCTTAGAAAGAATTATTTCAGAAGTAGACTGACAGATGAGTATTTAGCCTCATTCCTTAGAGTCAGTACTTCTCACTTCGAACCTCAATATAAGGAACTTTTAAAAATGAAATCGAATTTCATTCATCTCATTACTAATTTAAATTGCAATAATTTTATATTATTTTTAAAATTTTAGAAAAATTTATCTTCGCCCACGACCCAAAAAGTTTGCCCATGCTTGCCTTAAGGCAAGCGATGCAACGACGTTGCTCACTTAGCACTACCCAGGAGGTGCGCGTAGCTTGAAGATAAACTACGGACGCGGAGTAACAATACCTCCGCAAAGCTCTACGATCCTCTTAGATCAGGACCTACGGTTTAAAGTGGATTCCGAACTACTACAATCATTCATGGCACCGCCGTTACTCGAACCCGAAACCTTTGATTCTGAGCGCCAGACACTCGGCCATTTAGGCCCACTTTAATATTTAAAAAAAAAAAGATTTTCAAAAAAAAACACCACACTAGAAAAGAAATGAATATCTCCTTTTTCTTTGTAATTTTGATATGAATACCAGAAGAAGCGATATGGAAAAGCAGATAGGTGTTGTACAAAAGCAAAAACTTCACCTTTGCTCAGTAAAAATATATCAATAAATATTCAGCGTCTTCGGTATTCTGCTATTCAATTGGCGTCTGAATCCTGAAAGATTCTAGTGCTAGAAATACTGGCAGCCTGATGGAGAGTGCTTAAGGCATATTTTTTACTATCATTATATAAAAACAGCTTCTCTTTCTCATTGCATTAGTTATCTGGATGCTCGCACCTTCTTTTGATTCTCCTCGATCTCAACAGAAAGACATTTTGGTTTCCAGCTTTATAGTGCCTATTCCCGGCCTATGCAATAATTGTTTTGTTTAATTTCGATCACTGTAACCTAATGAATGCAAATTGTGATCTGAGTCATTGAAGGTCGTTCTTAATTAAATCGCTTTCAAAGATAGAATGCCAGTTTTGTATTTCCAATCATTCATTTATCCTTCTGTTCATTCATCTACCTTTCCCACATAATAGGTGGTTAATAATCCTCGAGTTACAGAATAATCAATCTCTTTTTTGAATACTTATATTTTATTTGGAATTTACCACCTCGAAAGCCTGTTTGGATGAATCACTTTTTCAAATTAAGGAATACTGCGGCACTTTTTTATTTGCTTGCAATTTGCAATCGCGAAACGAAGTGAAGGAAGTTTGCTCTGTGTCAGTTTATTTAA
>BPLQ01002065.1:0-71996 GCA_021605075.1 Caerostris darwini
ACGCTTATATTTCACTTAAAACATTTTATAATATTTTTTATACGTCTAAATTATACTCATTAAAATAAAGTTATTTTAAAACATTATACTAATTTTAAAGCTTAAAATAATAAAATAATGTAAAATTATTTTTTAAATCATTCTTTGAAATATCACTGAATTTAAATTTTGGATAAAAAATAAAAATTATGTATATTTTCTTGCAATTTTAAGAGAAAAGCAAAGATTCCGCTGTTTTGATCTCATTTCGGGATGAGAACAAATAAGTGTATGTTTTCCTTTTAAATGAACATTATTCAAACTGCAAAATAATTAAAATTTAAAAAAAAAAATTTAAAAAAATTATTTACAGAAATATTATTTAAAAATATATAATTCTTACTTTGTCGACAGCAAAGTCTAGACCAAATCCAAGAACCAGTTTGGTCTAGAGGAATGTGGGAAGGGGGCAGGATCTTTTGTGAGGGGCCCCCTGTAGGTAAAATCTGACTTGACTCATGACGCATCACATGGGAGGAAATCCCCCACCAAGAAACGAAGAATAACTTAGGAGGTAAGGAGGGCAGTGCCTTCCGGGAGGAATTTTAGGGGGAACTGCCCGGCATTTACGTATTGTATGGGAGATAACCAGGGACACTCAACCCACGTAGTTCGATTAGACAGAATTTCATGTTTTCTTTCCAAAAATAAAAATGAAAAAAAAAAAAAAAAATTCCATGAATGTCTTGAAAAATGTTGCGAAAAATGAAATTTCTGCATTTTAATAAAATGTGAAAAACTAGTACGCCCTAAGTTCATGAAATACTTTTATTTGTAAAGTAACTTATTTTGTTTTTGAATTTTTGTAATTTTTCTTATAATTTTGTCTTTCTAAATAACTTATTTTATTTTAGAAAGTTCATCCAAAAATACGTAACTTAAACGTTTTATTTAAAAAAAAAAAACCCGCATTAAAACAACTTACAAATACTCCTATGTTGTAAATTATTATTTAAATCCTACTCGTCACTGTGACCGTAAGATATTCTTAAAGAACACTAATTTTTGCGGCATTATAGTGATTAGTCTAATTACCTTTCAAATGAATCGATTAGTCGCTTGCTTATTGCTAAAGGAGAATAAATACACGGTTAAACGTAAAACTACAAAAATGAGAACCTTACTGAGAAATTTTATTCTGTTGTCAGAAAGTTGCTTCTTCGCCGACACCGCTGTTGACGACGTTTTCTTAATTAAATTCGTTAATTGCGTTTCATACAGGGAGCTCAGAAAACAAATTGGACGATGTAAAAGAACAGAAGTTTTACATATTTATAATTATAGGCAGATAAATTAAACAGCTTCCGAGCATTAAATCTCAATATTTTTCCTTTTTTTTAATTTATGGGTCTAATATATCCGTATTTATTTCTTTTGAGGATCAAAATATTTTGCCTGTTGTAATTTAGATAAGTGTTTCGGTTATCTAAATTTTTAACATAACGGCTTTTAAATTAAGATAAATTGAAATTAATTAATCAAACAAAATAATTGCAATTAAGTTTGAATTATATTTTTAGGGTAATATCGTTAATTTCAGCTCTGTTCATATTTTTTTGAACACTTGTAGTTAACAAAGCAAAAAGACATTTAGCGTAAAATATCGCGATATTAGAGAGCTTTTGCATACCGTACGTTAGTTACCGTAGGATGTCCGTTAGCTTTTTCTCCCTAGCGCGCATGCTCATAGGAAACATAATTTCCTATAAAAATTAATTCCTTAAAAAATTATTTAACAATAATTTGCCACTCTTAAAATAATAAGACGCAAATTTTACAAAAGCAAGAATGCTTCTTTTTCAATGAATCTGTACGGTATCTATATATCTCTATATATAGTACAGAAGTGTGATGTACACTGGTGTCCAAAAGTTAAGCATAATTGATAATTATTTGAATAGAGAAGGAACTGTAAATCAGAATAGCGGGGAAACGTGATATGCGAGTGTAAAATGGTTATAAAATAAGAAAGCAAATCAAAAGAACGATAATAATTAATTTTATTATCCAAAGTAACAGTTTGAAAGAAAACTGAGCATAGCAAGAGTTCCCAATTTAAAGAAAAAATTAAAGAAAATACTGATGCTGCAGTTTATTAAGGCGTATGGTCACCTCTGACCGCCAGGCACGCTGCACAGCGATTTACCATACTTGCTATGAGATGATGAATGAGTTGTGGGCTCTTGTAGAGCTCTCTTCAGTTCTGTAATGGAGGTTGGTGGGTGCGAAAGGGCTGCAATTTGTCTCCCGAGCATATCCTATACATGCTCGATAGGATTTAAATCAGGGGAGTTCGCAGGCCACGACATGCGCTGGATGTTTTCCGTTTCAAGGAAGTCATCAACCAGCACCGATCGGTGACATGGCGCATTATCATCCATTAATATGAAGTCAGGACGGACAGCACCTCGAAACAAGCGAACACAAGGCTCAAGAACTTCGTCTTTGTATTTTTGACCAGTCACAGACCCCGTGTCAAAGAAATGGAGGTCTGTGCGGCCGTCCATCATGATGCCTGCCCATACCATTACTCCCCTTGATGGAAAATGATGTCTTTATGATGTGTGATTATGAAATGATGTCTTATGAAAATGATATTTCTTGGTTCAAAACGTGTTCCACGTTCTCTCCATATCGTTACCAAACAAGAATCACTACTCAGATAAGTCAGACTCGTCACTGAACAGATTGGCCCACTCTCCCACACTCCAATGTTTATGTTTCAAACTCCAATTCAAACGAGCGCGTTTATGCGCAGAACGTAAGGGGAATGCTAACTGCTAGTCTTCTGGCACACAGACCAGCATGATTGAGTCTCCTGTAAACAGTTTGTCTCGAAATTCGTATTCATGTGGCGACTGTGAGAGCCGAACCCAGTGTTCTGACAGAACTGCCCCACTGACGTCGCGCACTTATTACCATATATCGGTTTTGGCTAGGGGTTGTGACTCTTGGCCACCTGATACTGGTTGCCGGGTAACATTCCCGTTCCTTGGAAACTCGCCACAGTCTTGAGATCATAGACTGGTCCACATTCAAAATTCGAGACACTTCGGTTTGTGATCGTCCGGATTCCAGCATTTCAACGATTCTTCCTTTCTCAAATATGTCCAAGTGGCGTCTTTCTGCCATCATTCACCTTGTTTGATGGTTAACAACGTTCCTTCGCACAGCAGTTCCACGAAACTTGCCTGAACTGCCTATGCTGCGTGAATCGGTTTCTCGCAGGATGTAGTCGACTGAAAAGTTTTACATAAACCCAATGTTTCTTCTTCAGCCCATTAATATCCACGAAATTTGAATAATTTTACGAATATTTACTCCATGTTTTTCGCATTTTATGATTTATGCTTAACTTTTGGACACCAGTGTATGTGTGGAAATGAATCAAGTACTTGATTTAGTCGTCTGTTCACATTTCATTAGCAAATGTAAATGGCACAAAGAGGCAATGGCTCATTACCAAAATGCAATTCCTATTTTAAAACTATCAAAACAAAATTGTAACTGGAATGCATGTCGCTAGTGGATTTGAATCTGCCCTCCTGTGCATGTGAGCCTCGAGCCATAAATTGTGCGGTTTGTTGTACTTAAATTTTACTCATTGCCATAAAAAGCAACACACCATGAAGGAATTGTCAGTAAATTGTAATTGTAATTTTACACACGTGTTTGTAATAATGATATAAGTAAGTGATCAGAAATTAAATGCAAAAAGATAATATGCTGTCGGAAAACTCGCAAAAAATACAGGGTTAGTAACTTGTTGAGTCATCTGTAGCTTCAACGCAAGATGTAATGTGGTCAAGGGATACGGAATTTAATGGTGTCCTGGTACATCTTATTGCATAATTGCTGTAAGTGTGCTTCTAACAAAACAAAACTTCTACTCTGCCTTCTCTCATTACAAAAAGTTTTAACCGGTGACAGTTATGGGGATCGGGTAGGCCAAGAAAGAACTCCAATATTAAAGAGGCAAACCTCTGTTATATATTTGCTATATATATCTGAGATTTATTCTTCTTTAAGAGGCCTCCTGATGGATGCAACATTCATATAATCTCACCGCATCATCTATCAAAAGATAGTAGCTTGCTATTTTAAAGCGCAAATGAGCATCTGCATCTTGTCTTTGTATCAATGATTTGGCAGTTTTTAGTTCGTCAATCGCGCCCTCTGATCTCCAATGGAAGGAACTAAATACATCTAAATCATCAGATATAAGATGTCTGTGTTTTATGTACCAATCGAAGACTTCTATCGCCATAGAGCGAAGCACATCAATCAAAGCGCTTTTCACGCTGTCAGGTATTGGTAAATTGGCTGCCAGTTCTTTTCCTCTTTTAACTATGCAGTGCAAGTGTGCATGAGGATCAAGGAAATGATATCCTAATTTATGTAGGCAATTTTTCATCTCTGTTCTATTGAATATAACAATAACCGCTTTTGTAAGACACATTAGTTGGAGAGGAGGTACGGTGTGCGTATTCATTCTTTTTTTCAGTAGCAATTTACTTCAAATTTAATATGCAGTAATAATATCCAATATTTGGTGCTTGTAATAAACCTGAAAATTAAAAAAGAGCTATAAGTGAGTTTAATATCAAAATGAGTAATCATTATTACAGTTTGAAAGGTAAATTAGTTATGCTTATAATGAGATGTATATTTCATATAATATCTTAGGTATTTTTAGTTTCTCGTCTTTAAAAAATAAAAATTACACTTTACTTGTTTGTAGTGCATGGCATTTTAGTGCACGAAATAGTATTTAATGCAAGAGCTACACTCAAAATACTACACTGTGGACGGTTTCTTTTTCAATGGAAAATGAATGAATACCAATTTTATAAAACAGTCATCTAAAAACAATATATTCCTGGTGTAAAAAAGGGAGACAAAACTTTGTCTGAGAGAAAAATAAATACTCTTTTATACATAAAGAAACAAAATTCATGGATATTGTAAGTTAACAGGACTTCAAATATAAGTAAAGAAATAATTATGCGCGTACTTCGTCTGTGTTTGATGTGTCTGAAATGAGAGATGCTATACAGAAGAAGACCACAGATATTAATATCTATGAGGTTGTAAGCAAATAATGATCAAATTAATAATTAATTGTGATGTCTCAAGGAAGGAGGGATGGGGGCGAGGCAGGTTCTATTGCGATGAAGCAACTACATGCAGCTGAGCATTATAGGATCTCTATAATTTTTCGCTCAATAAACACGCCCTACGAGTTAAGAGGCTCTTCTGGTTGATAGGCAGAAATTACGGCCATTTTTCCCTACTCGTAGGGCAATGGCAAAGTGTGGCTGTGGTGAGCATTAGGACGGAGGTTCAAATCCGCTGGCGTCTATGTTGTAGATACTTTTTCAAAAAACGAGGGGATGCTATGGCGATTTTGATGTTCAGCATTTGGTCTCGTTACTAGTTACTAACGATTATTTTACGTATAACCCAAACAAGTACTAGTTTCGCTATACTTTTAATAATTTCACTACTATTCACAATCAGCAGCTATAACTAACAAAGAACTTTCGCTTTTAAGACTTTACCGAACTATCAGTTCTTGCTATTTCCGTCGATTTATGTTTCGTAGAACCAAAATAGAGAAAGTAAAAAGATCATCAGCTCTTTGAAAACAAGGAAGGAAAAAGCATAATATTTAATGAAATTAGAAAAGGAGATGGATATATATTAATATAAATATATATTTCTTTTAATTTGAATAGGACCGCCAAATTAAAAATCTATCCGCGGCCCGTGGTTTGCCCATCCCTGGTCTAGGGGTTGCTACCGACAAGTGGGATATGAAAATTACATACAACAGTAATTTTATACAGATAGATATTTTTCTCGTGGTATCAAAAGCGCCCTTTGAAACCGAAAAATGCTTTGTTACATGGATATTAAAATATAACTTTTTTTTTTTGTATATTATATAAAAAAGTGAAAAGGCAAATTCAATAAAAATTATAATTCGTTTTCATTTCTCTACAGTCCGTGTTGCAAAAATCAATTTGAATCACACTTATCAAAATAGAAATTATGGATTTTTTTCTGTGCTTTATGTACACAATGAATAACATTGGAACTCGCGCCCAAAGAAAAAGCTGCTGGCTGGCGCTTAAAATGGGTTGTCGGCCATATGTGAGGTCTAATTCACCTAACTTGGATTCCCATAAGTCTGCTCCCCGAGAAAGAGGTAGCGCTTGTCGGCGTCCATCTACAGCTATAACTAACAAAGAACTTCCACTTTTAACACTTTACCGAGTGAAAGCTGTCTGTGCTTGCTATTTCCGACGATTTATGTTTTGTAGAACAAAAATAGAGAAAGTAAAAAGATCATGAGTCCTTTGAAAAAAAATAACATTTAATTAAAATAGAAAAGAAGATGGATTGATAATATATAAATATATATTTTTCCTTTAAATTGCCTCGGTCCGGCAAATTAAAATTTTATCCACGGGCTTATAGAACCTACCGGCGGGCGAGAATTGGCCCGCGGGCCGTAGTTTGCCTTTCCCAGCTCTAGGCTAATTAGACCGGGACATACAAATTAATATTGATTCCGAACCACTCACAAACATCCAGATTATGAAGATGTTACAATTATTTTCAGAATAGTGTAGGTATAGAACAGCTATTGGAAGCAGACACCAGGGGTAAATAACGAGATTTGTGTAAAAAATAATAATGCAACCAAAAAAGTTGCCAGTATACTCTTTTGTTATTTCAGTAGCTGGATTATGATGAAGCGATTGTGCAACAAATAGCAAATAATATATTTATATATAGAAATAACATTTGAAAATAACAGTATGATTCAAATCGATCCGTAAAGAGTTATGTTAATTATGAAAATAAATTGATAAATATTTACAGAAATATTAGCATGAAAAATATTCCTACTACTCTATAATGACAAAAATATACAGGGCCCAACTCGTGGCAATGTGCGAGCATTATGACGGAAGTCCAATTTGCTGGCGGTTTTTGGTGTAGACATTGTTTCAAAAAATGAGGAGGCTTGATAGCATTTGTAATGTTCAGCATCTTGCCTCAAGTGAGGTGGCCCGGTTACAGTTACTGTTTACGTGCTACAGTTTGACCACTTCTCGCAAAATTGGGCATATGTCTATATATGTCATAAATATATGAGAGTGAATTATGAGAAAACAGATTATTAACTAATAATTAATTAATTAATGATGAGCAAATGAGAAGAGCAACGTGAATATATGAATATTTTTCTCATATAAAACTAAAACTAATTAATTAAATTTAATTAATGAATTAATATTTGAGAAAACTTTATTAACATCCAGTGTCATCCACTACAAGTTCAAAAAAATGTATGTGAATTTGAGTGGATGAATAAAAAGTATTTTATTAACGATTGGAAATTTGAACAAGGTATATATACAAGGAGAGTGTGAGCTAATAGAAGAAATTGAAAAAAAAGAACAGCAATCTCGAATTACAGCAAAATAATAAAAGCAAATATATTAGGCTACATTTCAAATTTAAGTAAAAACTTTTTGATCATTTAAAATTAAAAAATATAGAATACATTAACAAGAATACTCACTATCGTTTCAAATTTCAAACGTAAAAAATTAAGAATAATAATATCCAGAAAATAAGCTCAAATAGAATCAAACGATTTTTTATATTATTGCCAATTTGTAGTTACATTATTTTAAAAATTTAACAATATATATTAAATGAATAATAAAAATTTTTGATGATGAAATAAAAATAATCAATAATTTAATAAAAATCATAATTAAATGAATAAATTAAAATCAGACGATTTTTTTATATTATTTCCAAATTGTAGTTACATTATTTTAAAAATTTAACAATATATATTAAATGAATAATAAAAATTTTTGATAATGAAATAAAAATAATTAATAATTTAATAAAAATCATAATTAAATGAATCAATTAAAATCAGACGATTTTTTTATATTATTTCCAAATTGTAGTTACATTATTTTAAAAATTTAACAATATATATTAAATGAATAATAAAAATTTTTGATAATGAAATAAAAATAATTAATAATTTAATAAAAATCATAATTAAATGAATCAATTAAAATCAGACGATTTTTTTATATTATTTCCAAATTGTAGTTACATTATTTTAAAAATTTAACAATATATATTAAATGAATAATAAAAATTTTTGATAATGAAATAAAAATAATTAATAATTTAATAAAAATCATAATTAAATGAATAAATTAAAATCAGACAATTTTTTTATATTATTTCCAAATTGTAGTTACATTATTTTAAAAATTGAATAATATATATTAAGTGAATAAAAATAATTAATAATTGAATGAATAAAATAATTAATAATCATTAATTAATCAATGATGAGCAAATGAGAAGAAAGAGCAGCATGAATATATGAATATTTATCCCATATAAAACTAAAATTAATTAAGATTTAATTACTGAATTAATATTTGAAAAAAATTGTATTAACATCCAGTGTCATCCACTACAAGTTCAAAAAAAATTTATTTGAACTTGAGCGGATGAATAAAATGTATTTTATTAACGATTGAAAATTTGAACAAGATATATATAGGGAGAGTGTGAGCTAATAGAAGGAATTTAATTATAAAAACGCGTTCCGTGCCATGCCATAAAAAGGCATTTATCGTACTGTGCTGTGTTCTAATCTATGTAATTTATTACACAAAAAAAGTCATGGGTATTGTTTAATTGAGTACGTGGTTTTTTGACCATTTTGATTTTTTTCAGCTAATAATTATATAATTAAATAATGTAAAATTACTTATAAAGATCGCCAAGACAATTTTGCTTCTAAGTGAAAATGATATTTTTCAAGAAAAGAATATTGTTTGGAATTCTATAGTTTTTCTTTCTTTGTTTAAGCTTGCTTTGATGCGTTTTGTTCTCACATTAAATTCTAAATGTTATGAGTAAGCCAATTACGTCTTTTAATTTTATTTATTTTTAAAAACCGTGAAATTAAAATATATTGCACAATTGTATATAATATTATATAAACCCGATATTAACTTGTATATTTTTATTTTTACTGCGTTTTTTCCCCATTGTGGAGTTCAACAAATAAATACGTCGTCTTTTTAAAGCAAAATATAAAATTAATCCCTGAAACTATCCAGTGAATTGTAAAATTAATTATGAATTATTTTCTAATTAGCATATCTTTAAGCCTTAATAAGTAAATGCATCCTCGTTTGTACAGAAAGTCATTCTAAATTATCACAGTCACAATTACGTTATATTTGTGACAATTGTATAATATAATAAAAAAACTAATAATAATAAGAATTTAAAAACGTCTAAGATATAGATGAATAACATGAAATAAAACCTAATCGCATTCGATTTATTATTGTATGTAAACACCCTAATGGCAATCACTTGCCAAAAATAATTAAAGTACATATAAAACACAAGGCAACATATTGAGATACACATAATATATAACTAGACAACTAATAACTACATATATAAACACAAGACAACATATACAACTCATCTTAAAACTAGAAAGTCCCTCTAAATTATTCAATATTTCTTGCTTTCCTTACAGTCAGTGTTACGTTATGATTGTGCTAATTATATAAGATAATCAGAAACTAATAATATGTAGAAATATAATTCGAATTATATAATATCATTAGAATTTAGAAACGTCTAAGATATAGATGACTAACATGAAATAAAACCTAATCGCATTCGATTTATTATTGTATGTGAACACCATACTGACAATCACTTGCCAAAAAATGGTTAAAATATATTAAAAATATCAAACAGCATATTGAAATCAAAGCATGAAAAACATTTAAACTGTTATTTGGGCCTTTCTACCGCCTTATCACTAAACGCGTGGGGAAAGCCCCACGTGTTTAGGGTTCACAATTCCCCTCACCGGCGATCGTTGAAATTGTAACGTGGGAAAATAACTGTTAAAATAAAAAGAAAAAAAAATCCTCAAATTAATACAATTCATAAAGTATAAATATATTTTACATACCTTGAACTTCCGCTGATTTTGAAGAAAATTACTCTAGACCAGGCAACGTCGCAGATAGCACTATTCTAGAGCTAGCAGTGTCTCAGACCACACAGTTTCAATAAGATACTTGGTCACTAGGGTTGCCAGGAAAGTTGTTAAATTTTCACACACTGACCAGATGAAAAGTAGCCAAACTTTAGCCAACTATTATAATAGGCTTATATTCTACATGCAATATTATTTTTAATTAATGCAATCACTTTTTATTTATCAATTTTTTTTATTTTTAATTATATATATTTATTTCAAAATTATACAATATTTTTTTTTAAATTCAATGATTGTTCATTAAATTTTGCTTATTTTTTTATATTTACTATTTTTCCATGATTAAAAAGTTATGTCTCATATTGTCCTACATATTAGAAACACATGTCGTGCACTGTTTTTGTATTACTTTCGCATTTAATTTCTTATAATTTAATGCATATATGCAGATAAATGTGAAAGCAAATTATTATGCATTACATGAAGATACGTTTTCTTTTTCCTTATTTAATTTTTTCTACTATGAAGTTTCGAAGCAATATTTATTCAACTAGTGAAAAAAAAAAAAAAAAAAAAGTAGAAGAACTACGTATATTACAAATTCTATAATTTAAAAAAAAAAATCATTTAACCTTAAATTAAATCCTGGTCAATTTAGCCTAAAGTATGCACAAAATGACCTCAGAGTGACAAACCAAACCTTAATTATATACGGCATTTAATTATTATTTTTAGTGTATGTTTTGTTAGTTTTCCATTAGCCGGGTACAAATTTGACCAATATCAGGTTTTCCGTTTTTTAGAAGAAATAATAAAGCAGCAATATAAACATTTACGAACAATTACAACTGTTTTTTTTTTTCATAAACTTACGAGAATTTAGGCTTTACGCCCTGCTAATGGATAAATATATATATATATTTACTTACTTATTATTATTATTATTTTAGATTAGCGAATTTGTATAAGCCGAAGTCCGTAATCTAGTTTGAGAAAAAGATTCAAAAGCTCTCTTCTTATACATGGAATTATACGGAAATTATACAATCCTGATACTTTTCTTTATTATATTTACGTAATAAAAAGAAGGCAGTGAGTTAAGAAATTTCATTCTCTTTATTAATTCATCACTATGAAATGTAAATATATTTGTAAAAAAAGCTAAAAATTTAACGTAGTGATTTTTTTAAATAAATATCTAAAAATTAAAAATGTGTTCCCATTTCTTTGAATATTCTGTTACATGTTTATGATTCATTTAAAATTCTTAGTTGAAAAACGATACATTTAAAAAATGAAAAAAATCAAAAAAATTTTTTAATAAGTATGCATGAAGAAAAATTGCATAGCTAACAGAAAGAGGATAAAATGAACTTTGCTTTACCTAACAACTACGGAAAGTAGCTCATATGGTACAAACGTAGCACATCTCGCAGTTCTGCTTGTAAATGAAATATACAATAAAGGCTCGTGCTCACCAAGGCGACAAGATGCAAGCGACCAAAATTTGACCTCACCGCGGTCGCCTGAAACCGGTTTGCAGTTCGCCGCGTAGAGTAGCCCAACTTTCAACTCCAAGCGGTTTTTCACTATGCGTAATGCTATTTCTGACGTTTCGCTGTGAATGGGTCGAAAAAATTTGGTCGCTTGCCTCTTGCATCTTCACGTCTCTCGCCTCGGTGGGAACGAGCCTTTACTCTGTAGAAACCACTTCCCTTCCTACCCTCTAACACCAACGGTTTCATCCCATTTCAAGTTTTACCATATGGGTCAACATTGGACAATGACACGAATTGCTTCGAAATACATATGTACAAACCATTTATCATAAAAACAGATGGGTATTAGAAACTTGACATAAATGGAGGAAAATGTATTACATATCAATCATAAACATTATTGAACCATATGAAACATATTAGTCATTATTTAACTTAGCAGTTAAAAACATTAAGTTATCGGAAATTAAGATTTTTAACATAAAATCTAAAATTTTCACTATAATCTAGTAATATGTAAAATCTACTAATGATTCTTTATCAATGAACCTTTTGAGATGAGTCAAAATTCGAAAAGACGGATAAATGATATGATCTATTTCTCCAGTACGCATGGTCTAAATGAATGATTCGTATTAAAAACTTGACAAAAGCAACAGAAATACTGTATTTGATAACATTTAGTGTCCAACTTTGAAGCATGTGAATCTTTGTGAAAATATTTTGAGCGATGTAAACCATTGGAAAAATTTGAAGATGGGACGTTTTGAATCATAGAAAAGATTCGAAAGCGATATCGATGATAAGCTGCTATTTACCTTTGCCATTACAAACTGAAATCCCTATTTTTGAACGTCCCCCACCCCCAAAGAAAAACTAAGACCGATGTTTAAAGAAAGATAGTAATAAGATAGATTTATGTTAGATAAGACCGATGTTTTGTACATATGCAATAGAAAATGATTCGGAATGATAGTTTTAGCATCTCACAAAGATAAGCGTAACTGAAACACTAATGAATATTTTGAAGTCAAATTTCACACAGATGTCAAGGACAGTGCCAGCAGCCTGAAAAAGAAAAAAAAATTGAACTCCGTCAGCCCCGGGAATTTTAAAATGAAAATTGGTCTTACTTTTTGGACAAAGTAGTATTAATGGAAATCTACTAACTATTCTTTATCAAAAGTACCTTTTTCATATAGAACAAAATTCAAAAATAGGAACAAATGATTCGAACTATTTCAGCACTATGTATGACTGACTACCAATTCTTTAAAAAGTTGAATTAGTTTTGTCAATCAAGAATTTATTAAAACAGGCTTTACTGAATTTATTGACTTAAATAGAAGGTGTTCTTTGAAGCTGGTATAAAAATGCTTTGTAATCGATAGCAAAAAGGCATTGATGTATATGGAGCATATTTTGGTTCAATACTACTGTGTCCAAAAAGTAAGACCAATTTTCAATTTAATTTTCCCAGGGCTTATGGAATTTCAATTTTTTTTTTTTTTAGGTTGCCAGCACTGTACTTGACATCTGTGTGAAATTTCATTTCAAAATATTCATTACGTTCGGCTTTGTGTGACGCTAAAATTAATTCCGGAGGTTTTTGTAATGCCTTTTAACATGTTATTTTTTTTTTATTTAACATGCCTAGATAATCACTATTTTTTTAAAATATAAAAGGATTAAACACAAAATATGTACAAATTTCTTTCACATCACCACGAAATGAAAAGATAAAAGATTACTCACATCGAAGATGAAACAAAAAATATGCTTTCCTGGACAAACTCAACTAAATCAATCGAACAATATCTCATTCAAACTGAAAATAGCATCGATAAAACTTCAAACAAAACAATGATGTAAAGAAAAACAAATATTGGTTTACATTTGAAAAAAAATATTTATTTTTAAACAGCATTGACAAAAAAAACCAGATTAGAAAGAACTGAAAGTACAAACTTGTATAACATTCATTAAATAATTAAAAGTAAAATATTGTAAAATTCCAAATCCTTTGATAAAAAAAAATACTGCTTAGTTTGCTGATAAAAAACACAAAACATATAAATCACCACAAAAAAAAAATTGTTTTTTTTTCCCCTGTTTTCTAGCGAGTATCATTTGCAAATGAATTGTTTTTAGATATTCAAATGACGCTAAAATCCGTACTTCTTCTTCACGAAGGACAAACAACATCCGATAGATTTCTCACCAAAGCAGCCAACCGCTGTCGAATTCTGAGGCTCAAGATATACAGATCCCTAAGAGAAGTTTCGAAAGAAAAAGCAGCGCCATTTTTTTTTTATTCAATCTCGAAATGTTCCAGATAAGTTATCAGTGCCGCTTAGTACTGAAAAAGTTTTCAATTTTGAAGAGTTAAACCAGAAAAAAAATACATTTTTTTTCTTTTTTGATAGAGCGAGAGGGAAAGCGTTTGATCCCTGGCGGCTACAGCAATGTCTTTTTTTTACTAAGAAGAATGGCATAAAATGGTTCCTAAACAGTGAATCATTCTTTCTCTAGTAACGCATTTTATAGTTTGATCGCACCTTTTTTTTTCCCTCTATGGCAATAGTTTTTTTCAGGAAATTGCATCCATTCAGCAGTATATCTTAAGTTATACATCTGTATAGTCTTTTTTGTTTCACATATTTCTTAGAGGAATGCGTTTCTTTTTTCTTTGAAATTCCCACAGAATTTGTGGTTGTTATTGCTGTTCTTTCTCGTCGTGTTTAGGATCTTATGAAACACACAGTATGGTTAAAATGGAGATACACTATGGTGAAAATGTATGATACTGTATGGTTAAAATGGAAATACAGAATGTTGAAAATATATTATACAATATGGTTAAAATGAAGATGCGGTATGGTGAAATTATATAATATAGTATTGTTAAAATTGCGATGAAGTATAGTGAATTATACAGTAGGGTTAAGATGGGGATTCAGTATGGTGAAAATGTATGACACATTTTAATCTCTGAAACGCCATCCTTCCATTCAATTCGACCTCCAGTGGAGACTATCCGCAGAAGAAAGTGAGGAGGAGAATCATCCATCTCAGAGATGAGATCTATCGGGAAAAGATCGAACTGGGACACTCGTATCAGTGGGGGATCAGGCAAATAAACGTTATACTTAATGGTTCGCGGTTGACTTAATGACCTTGAATCTTTTGCATGGAAAGCAAGGCAAAGATGCTTTGCATATAACATTTATTATTCCTTGTCCAAAACATAAAAATGGTCAATAAAAAAAAAATTAATGGTGTATATAATCTTTGATAACTCTTTTTTAAAAGTTTTAACCTCTATGGGACATTGATGCATTACATTTTAATTTTAAATACACTTTATTATTGCTAAAACACTTAATAATACTTTGTGTACATATACATTATATTCATTAAAACTGAGTTATTTAAAAATATTATAATAATTTTAAAACTTATTTATAATGTGAAATGATTTTTAAATATTTCTTTAGACCAACTGTGAAATATTATTAAATTTAAAACTATAACTTAAGATTATATATATTTGTAATTAGCAGCAGTAAATTGCAATATTTGTTTAAAAATTTTGTTGTTTGCATTTTAAGGAAAAAGAAAAGATTACGCTCTTATAATCTTTTTTTTCTTTAATAACAACAAATGCGTATAGGCTTTCCTTTTAAATGAGCATTATTCAAATTGCAAAATAATTAAAGACCCTTAAAAAAATTGTTATTCACAAAAAAATAATTTTAAAAAATTAAAAAAATTTTAAAAATAAAATAATTAATTGATTTAAAAATTAATTACTGTATACAACTGGAGCTGGTTAGGTAACTGGATTGATTGTAACTTTGTGTGCTTGGGTTGAGATACTTGATGCACAGGTTGGAGAACACGCAGCTTTATTTAGACACACACAAGCATGGAATTAGATATAAGCAATAGTAACACATTTAAAAACACATAATTATAGATTCATGGAAGGGATTCCACTTCTAAGCCGAAAACTGATACTCAGATACGCGCAGGGGAGCGAAAGATACTTCCTCTCCGGGTGAGAGTCTGTAGGCCAATTATTACGCAGAGTTGTGTTAAATATATTTCCTCCCGAGATGAGAGACAGTAGACCAATTCAACGTTTCTCAGTTGTAGAGCAAGTTGTGCAATATTTCTTCTCCGGTGAGAGTCCCAAAGTCTACTGATCATTTCTCCTGAAAGCCATAGGGGGCGCTTTTGCTAGGGAGTAGGAGGAAATAGGGTTACATTACTAAATTAAATTAAAATCTAAAAGTATTTGATTTTTTTAGCAAGTAATCGATTAATTTAAAAAGTAATTAGCCTCATCTGCATAATGTCGAAAAATTAGTATGCTTTAAGAATATAGTATGGTTACAGTGACTATCAATTGGATTTAAACCCATGTGGTATTAAAAAAAATTAAAAAATTATTTTCTAGAAAATTCCTGAATAATGGAGAGAATTCGTATGTCCTGCCTAATATCATTATTTGCAGTATAATTATATGATTTTGCAAATATTGTAAGGCAATTTTTTTTTTATCCCACTTGGTCGACAGCACCATCTAGACCAGGGATGGGCAAACTTTTCCGGTCGGAAACAGAAAAAAAAAGTTTGTCGGGCAAAGATAAATTTTTCTAAAATTTTAACAATAATATACCTTTAAAAATAATATCTTACCTGTCAGTAAGTTGAAAAACAGAAAGAAAAAAATTTAATATTTAATCAAAGTAGAAAAGAAGATGGATATATAATATATAAATATACATTTCTTTTAATTTACCTCGGATGGGCAAATTAAAATTCTATTCTCTTGTCGAATAGAACCGTCCGGCGGACCGAGGTTTACCCATCCCTGATCTAGACCAAATACAAGAACCCGTATGGTCTAGAGGAATGTGGGAAGGAGGGAAGGGGGTAGCTTCTTCTGTGAGGGACCACCTGTAAGTAGAAATCTGACTTGGCTCATGACGCATTGCATGGGAGGTAAACTTGGAAAAATCCCATCAGGAAACGAAGAATAACTTGTCTCCCCTTAAAGGCTCGCTCCCACCGAGGCGAGAGACGTGAAGATGCAAGAGGCAAGCGACCAAATTTTTTCGACCCCTTCACAGCGAAACGTCAGAAATAGCATTACGCCTAGTGAAAAACCGCTTCGAGTTGAAAGTTGGGCAACTCCAATCGGAGGACTGCAAACCGGTTTCAGGCGACCGCGGTGAGGTCAAATTTTGGTCGCTTGCATCTTGTCGCCTTGGTGAACACGAGCCTTAAGAGGTAAAGAGAGCAGTGTCTTCCGGGAGTCAACTTCGACCTAGGGGTGTTTCATCACAAATTGCCCCCTTTCTTTCCTTACATGAGTAGACTATTCATGGGATGTCCTTTCCGCTCTACCGAACACTGAGGATTAGTCACAACAACAAACAGCGGCAGTCGAAATGGGAAATATTCCTTCCATTTGATACGCCCACTCTTTTTAACGTAATGGAAGATCTTCTCTGAAATGTTGGCTTAAACTGCACGAAAACATATGCAAATCATTGGTTAAATTATTGCGGTTACCAGATGGAATCAAATTCGTAAAGAAGTTATGCGACTTGAATTAGAATTTCTTGTTATCTAAACATCATTCGGATTATCAGTTTTCATTCCATAGCAACATTTAATCATTTGCAAACCTAATCTAAAGCCATTTCTATATGAAATTTGATTACAGTCAAATAATATCTTTTTGGCGTATACATTTTTTATCTTAAATTGTATTTTGACAATAAGTAATTAGTTAAATTATATTAAATGCGTACTTCTATCACCTATAAGATGTATACATGCGAATAATAATTAAATTCGCGTTAACAGAAGAAGCCAGTTAATTAAATTTGTAACATCGTAACATCTGTTTTTCGAAGCAACCATAGAGTGAGAATAAATAAGAAAATTAAATTGCATTTACATTTCTTTCAATAAAATTGAATTTGATCCCGAATAGTACAACAAAAATGTATTTAACAATTTAATAATACAAAAATACTTCACAAAAATTCATCTTGCACTTTTTTTAAATTTGCATTTACTCTCCGAGACAGCTATAAGATTATTTCCGAAATAGCATATATATTTACGATTCCCTGGACGCTGTGACATTTTTTCGCCAAACAAAATTAATTTCACTTGCTATAGAAAATAAAGTATTTAAACCTCATTTTTTTTTTTATCATTAAAAAGAAATATTTCTTCGATTTTCTAATAATAACTCAATTTTTAAGGGGAGTAATGGAATTTCATTATGGCAATTTAAAGGGTTCCTTAAAAAATCGGAGTAACTGGTTTGTTAAGATCTGCATAAATGATTTTTTGAGTTTTTTTCATTTTAGTAGCTCGCTCTTTTTTGAAAACTTAAATATTTCTTTTTATGAACTAAATAAGATCTGTATTATGCTAATGCCTTGAATAAATTTTTGAACTTCATGGCAACAGTTAATCTGATGTTGCTGATTTTGGTAAAAAGATCTGTAAAAAAGTTAAAATATAGATATGTATTATTATGGCAATAAAGCATTTTATTCAATAAAAAAAAATTAAAAAGAGTTATTTATATTTCTTTATATTTTAAATATATTGTTAATTCTGGTGAAAAAATTGATTTGTTATCTTTCGGTAATTATATTTTGGATTTTTAAAAATGTTTGTAAAAGGATTAATATTATTTATTAATTAAATATAGGTGCTGCTTGGCTCATGTAGAATGAAATTCTTTTTATTAATACTCCAATTTTTTTAAATAATTGTACTCAATAAAATGAAGATGTTGTGTTAATTACTGGAAGATTAAATAAATTAGTTAAGATTTTTCCAGTATTTTTTTTGTTTTACAAGTTTATTAAACAGAAAATAAATTCTGTAAAATACATTTCGATGCACTTATATTTTAATAAGCCAGACTTGTCCAGGCGTAAACAGGTGTTTGGCTATTCTGACTTTAGTTAAAGAAAGAAATTGAATACTATGTCTTCTAAAGTCTCGGCCTATACAGGACCTATAACGGCTTCAAGAAGATGACCACTTTTAGGTTCATGGCCCAAGAACCGAGATTTTCAGAGTTCACGAGTCTGCGATGAATCTCATTCACCTGTATGCGGCAGACCTTAATTATCACACGGCATGTCACACGACACCATAAGACGCTCATCTTGTAACCAGCTGGAACCGGTCTGTTCAATCACTTTCAGAAAAAGAGTAAAGAAAAAAAAAACTTCTTGTCGACTCGTCGCAGAACACTATTCTTCTCCGAAAACTTTGCTTTAAGAAATTTCTTCAAGAAAGGGAGGGTCAGCTTCCCTCACTTCTCATTGGAGTCAATAGTCAGTACTTCCTCAGTCAATGGTCTATCACCAATCTCGGTGCAACATAGTACACGGCGTAGTCCATATTCCATCTGAAATTGTTTGACCTGTGAAGGTCGAAAAATTTCATTTACAATTCACGATTCCATTTTTTTTTAATGTCTTACTATCCGTGACACTGATTATACTATCAGATTTGAGTGGCACACAACCCCACTTATCTGGTGTCAAATTTGAGTGATAGGTTGTTATGTTCTTGTTAAAGAATATACACTCCTCTCACCTGAGAACGAAATGCTACAACTCTTCTCGTGAGAAAAATACTTCACGACTATAATTTATAATGTTTCACATTGAAAATATTTTTATTAATTATTCATTCCTGAAATGTTTATACTGTAGTGAATTGAAATTATTGTGACACTATTCCCTAGAAGATTTAATAAACTGGTTAAAATTTTTTGTTTCTTTTTTAACAAGTTTTGTCAGCAGAAAATAAATTCCGTAAAATACATTTCAATAAATTTAATAAGCCAGAACTTTCCAGGCGCTATCAACTATTTTTATTTGATTTTTCTGATCTCAGTAAGAAAAAAATAATTAATACTTTGTAGTATATAATGGTTCACATGGAAAATATTTTTATTAATTTTTCACTCCTGAAATGTTTATATTGTAGTGGAAAGAAATTAGTGTGATAATAATTCCTAGAAGATTTAATAAACTGGTTAAGATGTTTACAGTTTCTTTTTTAAAAAGCTTTGTAAACAGAAAATAAATTACATCAAATACATTTCAATGCACATTTTTTTTAAGTCACCAAGTCAGACTCGCCCAGTCCTAAGTATCTATTTGGTTTTTATGACCTCAGTTAAAGAAAGAAAAATTTTAATGCTACGTCTATAATGTTCAGTTTGAAAAGATTTTTATTAATAATGTATTTTTGAAATGTTTGTCTTATAGCGAAATGAAATTATTGCGATAATAATTCCTAGAAGATTTAAGAAACTGGTTACGATTCTTCGTTTATTTTTAAACAAGTTTTTTTAATCAGAAGATAAATGTGGTGGAATAATAGTTTAATGAATTTATTTTTTATAAATCTGACTAGCCAGGCGTAACCAAATATTATATTTGACTTTTCTGACCTCATCTAAAGAATAAAAAAATGTAAATGTCAATAGTGTTTCACGGCTTATGTCTATGATGTTAAAATATGTCTATAATGTTTCACGTTGAAAAATATCTTAGTAATTATTTTTTCCTGTAATGTTTATACTGTAGTAAAATGAAATTATTGTGATAATAATTCGTAGAAGATTTAATAAAAAGGGTAAAAGATTTTTATAGTTTATTTTTTCAAGTTTTTTAAACAGAAAATAATTTAAGTAAAATACATTTAAATGCGCTTATTTTTCAAGTCAGACCAATCTGGGTATAACCAAATTTGTGGCTTTTTAGACCTCATTTAAAGGACAAAAAAAATGACTCCAGATACACATAAACTCAAGTTTCAACAATAATTTGTAAACACAAAATTTTTGTAAACCTTCAAAATTTATACAATTTGACATTACGAACAATTAAAAATCCATTAGATTTTTTTGTTTTTTTCTTTACATGAGAAGCTGGAGTGGAATGAGGAGTAAGTTTTAATCATTAAAAAAGAAATACTTCCTGAAACGGAAATTTTGAAATTTAAATACGTATTTTAATTATATTAATCACATTTAATCTTTTGAAAGCATTAATTTTATATTATTAAATTTTCTCCTGCGTCTTAGATATTCAAACAGTACAGAAAATATTTAACAATAATTTGTCATTCTTGAAATGATAAAATTTAAATTTTACAGAAGCAAGAATGTTTCTTTTTCAATGAATCAATAAATTATATACAATATATACATAGTACAGAAGTGTGGTGTATGAATGGAAATGAATCAAGTAATTGGTTTAGTTATTTGTTTACATTTCATTAAGAAATGTAAATTGCACCGAGGCAATAGCTCATTACCAATATGCAATTCCTATTTTAAAGCTATCAAAACAAAATTTTCATTTCTTTACAGTGCTGTTGGAGGTGGACGAAAATTGAGCTGTTGGGGATTTGCAGAAAGTCAAGTGAAACCACGCCCGAAAAATCGATGCTCTAATGTAGCATTAGGAAAATGCTTCCCACGCATTAATGCACCAGCTTCTCAAACGATAACAGTGCGACTAAATTTACCCCGTATGACTTTATGATTCGGGCATAGTATGTAAACATGTTTTCCAAAATTGACAAGTCTTTTATCTTAACCTAAAAGAGCACCAGGCTGTTTTCCATTATCTTTTATCACTGGTTGAACATTTTTGTAATAGTTATATATTTCTGTAAGGATACTATATTATGATGTCATTGCTACCGTTATTATTCAATGTATCAATGCAGCGTTCTAGAGTTTATTTTTGTATTTTCATGTACTAGAATGTACTTTTTCATTTAGTTATGCATCTATTTTGTTCATTTTGTAGACTGTACCTTTAATTATCATATGGGTGCAGAATTGAATTCAGTTAAGATGAGTATTCTGGTACCTTAATTAGTTTATGAAATACAGAAAGACGGAATAAAATGAACATAACTAACTACTATTGATGAGAGTTTTCTAATTCCTAAGAGCTCAATCTCAATTCCATATTTATTATCTAAGTTAGTTCTTATTTTAAGCTTCAAAAATCTTATTAGATGTAATTCATTTATTTTACATCAGATTTATTATGATAGAGTATAATATTTTATGGAAATCTTCGGACAGGTAGAAAAAGTTTGTCTTTTCCAGGAAGACTTTCAGGGGTAATTCCATGGCATATGTGTGTCATATAATAAAACCTGGAACATTTCCAACATGAAGTCATATTTCCATCCAAACATCATTGCTATGAATAATAATATTTATGATAATGAAGTCTTAATAAAGACTGTGCTCGTCCTGTGGCAAAATAATCCGCTAATGAGCATTAGAGGGCACGTTTAGTCTGCTGATTGCTTTGTTGTAGACGCTGCTTCGAAAAACGAAGAGACTCATTGGCGTTTGTGATGTTCAGCATCTTGCTTCGTGAGTCGGTCTAGCTGGTTGGATGCGGGGTAGTTCATTCAGTCCATTCATTCTGCCCTTCTTTTTGTGCGATATGGAGCCAAGTCAGACTTCACAACAGAAACTGACTCCTTTTCCCTTCAACCATGAATAGATAACTCGCGAGTCTACATTCCTCGTCACGCCTACATTCATTCATTTATCTACCACAGACATGGGCCAACGGTACTTCTAATTTGCCGGTCCGAGGCAAATTAAAAGAAATAGATATTATATATCCATCTCCTTTTCTACGTTGATTAAATATTACTTTTTTCTCCCTTTTTTTCAAAGGACTGATGATCTTTTTACTTTTTCTATTTTTTTCACATTTTTCTTTTCCTATTTAAATCTGTCATGCATCTTCTGTTTGCTTCATCTTATATATGTGAACAAGTGTTTTCACCTATGGACCTTCGAAAGAACTATTTCAGAAGTAGACTGACAGATCAGCATTTAGCCTCGTTCCTTAGAATCGGTACATCTCACTTCGAACCTCAATACAAGGAAGTTTAAAAAATGAAATCGCAAATTCATTCATCTCGTTAACATATTTAAATTGTAATACTTGTATATTGCTTTTAAAATTTTAGAAAAATTTATCTTGGTCCGCCAAACTTTTTTTTGGTCGATTTTTGGCCCTTAACCGAAAAAGTTTGCCCATCCCTGGTCTACACGTACCGCACTGCAGGACGTTGACAACGACAGCAAGATTGTTAATTCAATCGTTACCAAGTCTGTTCGTGAAAACAGTAACTGCAATGCATGTCGCTAGTAGATTTGAATCCGCCCTCCTGTGCATGTGAGCCTCGAGCCATAAATTGTGCGGTTTGTTGTTCTTAAATTTTACTCATTGCCATAAAAAGCAACACACCATGAAGGAATTGTCAGTAAATTGTAATTGTAATTTTACACACGTGTTTGTAATAATGATATAAGTAAGTGATTAGAAATTAAATGCAAAAAGATAATATGCTGTCGGAAAACTTGCAAAAAATACAGGATTAGTAACTTGTTGAGTCATCTGTAGCTTCCACGCAAGATGTAATGAGGTCAAGGGATACGGAATTTAATGGTGTCCTGGTACATCTTATTGCATAATTGCTGTAAGTGTGCTTCTAACAAAACAAAACTTCTACTCTGCCTTCTCTCATTACAAAAAGTTTTAACCGATGACAGTTATGGGGATCAGGTAGGCCAAGAAAGAACTCCAATATTAAAGAGGCAAACCTCTGTTATATATTTGCTATATATATCTGAGATTTATTCTTCTTTAAGAGGCCTCCTGATGGATGCAACATTCATATAATCTCACCGCATCATTTATCAAAAGATAGTAGCTTGCTATTTTAAAGCGCAAATGAGCATCTACATCTTGTCTTTGTATCAATGATTTGGCAGTTTTTAGTTCGTCAATCGCGCCCTCTGATCTCCAATGGAAGGAACTAAATACATCTAAATCATCAGATATAAGATGTCTGTGTTTTATGTACCAATCGAAGACTTCTATCGCCATAGAGCGAAGCACATCAATCAAAGCGCTTTTCACGCTGTCAGGTATTGGTAAATTGGCTGCCAGTTCTTTTCCTCTTTTTACTATGCAGTGCAAGTGTGCATGAGGATCAAGGAAATGATATCCTAATCTATGTAGGCAATTTTTCATCTCTGTTCTATTGAATATAACAATAACAGCTTTTGTAAGACACATTAGTTGGAGAGGAGGTACGGTGTGCGTATTCATTCTTTTTTTCAGTAGCAATTTACTTCAAATTTAATGCTAATATGATATGCAGTAATAATATCCAATATTTGGTGCTTGTAATAAACCTGAAAATTAAAAAAGAGCTATAAGTGAGTTTAATATAAAAATGAGAAATCATTATTACAGTTTGAAAGTTAAATTAGTCATGCTTATAATGAGATGCATATTTCATATAATATCTTAGGTATTTTTAGTTTCTCGTCTTTAAAAAATAAAAAATACACTTTACTTGTTTGTAGTGCATGGCATTTTAATGCACGAAATAGTATTTAATGCAAGAGCTACACTTAAAATACTACACTGTGAAAAGTTTCTTTTTCAATGGAAAATGAATGAATACCAATTTTATAAAACAGTCATCTCAAAACAATATATTTCTGGTGTCAAAAAGGGAGACAAAACTTTGTCTGAGAGAAAAATAAATACTCTTTTATACATATAAAAACAAAATTCATGGATATTGTACGTTAACAGGACTTTAAATATAAGTAGAGAAATAACTATGCGCCTACTTCGTCTGTGTTTGACGTGTCTGAAATGAGAGATGCTATACAGAAAAAGACCACAGGTGTTAATATCTATTAGACAGTAAGCAAATAATGATCAAATTAATAAATAATTGTGATGCTAATCAAGAATTTCATCTGGATCAAATAAGGAGATTTCTGACATTCGGAAAATTATCGCGTCTCACGTTTTCACCATAATTCATAGAAACCCCTATTCTTTCCGATTTGTGCAAAATAAAATCTATGTACGTATATCTCTCTCTATATATGTATAAGAAAAAGAATTCTGTGGCCTCAAGGAAGGGGTGAGGCAGGTTCTATTGTGATGAAGCAACCACATACCACTGTGGATAGTAGGATCTTTATAATTTTTCGCTCAATAAACACGCCCGACGAGTTAAGAGGCTCTTCTGGTTGATAGGCAGAAATTACGGTCAATTACGGTGCATTAGGACGGAGGTTCAATCCGCTGGCGGCTATGGTGTAGATACTTTTTCAAAAAACGAGGAAACTCGATTGCGTTTGTGATGTCATTATCTTGCCTTGCCTTTAAAGACCTTCTGGAAGGCACTGAACTCCTTCTTCAGCTACACAGAGTTAAGTCAGACTTCTATCTACAAGTGTTTCATCACAACAGAAGCTGTCCCTCCCCTCTTTCCATCGTTACATGAGACCACACGGGTTCTTGGACTTGGTCTAGAGCAGCGATGGGCAAACTTTTTCGGTCGCGGGCCAAAAATCGAAGAAAAAAAAGTTTGGCGGGCCGAGATTAATTTTTCTAAAATTTTAAAAATGTTTATAATATTAATAGCCATTTATTATTAGCATAATATTTATAATACTATTACCCAATAATATAAATGCTTTATTTTTGAAATATTTTACGTGTAACCCAAACAAGCACTAGCTAAGCTATACTTTTAATAATTTCACCACTATTCACAACGATGCTATATATACGCAATCACGCGCGCCAAAAGAAAACGCCGTTGGCTGGAGCTTAAAATGAGCAGTCTGCCATATGTGAGGTCTAATTCGCCTATATTGGATTCCTATATGTCAGCTCCCCGAGAAAAAGAAAATGCTTATTGGTGCCAATATACAGCTATAACTAACAAAGAACTTTCGCTTAATACTTTACCGAACTGTCTGTTCTTGCGTTTCAGTCGATTTATGCTTCGTAGAACCAAAATAGAGAAAGTAAAATGATCACCAGCTCTTTGAAAAAAAGGAAGGGAAAAGCATAATATTTAATGAAAGAAGAAAAGGAGATGGATATATAGTATATAAATATATATTTCTTTTAATTTGAATAGGAAAATCTATCCGCGGCCCGTGGTTAGCCCATCCCTGGTCTAGGGGTTGCTACCGACAAGTGGGATATGAAAATTACGTACAACAGTAATTTTATACAGATAGAGATTTTTCTCGTGGTATCAAAAGCGCCCTTTAAAACCGAAAAATGCTCTGTTACATGGATATTAAAATATGACTTCTTTTTTGTATATTATATGACAAAGTGAAAAGGCAAATTCAATAAAAATTATAATTCGTTTTCATTTCTCTACAGTCCGTGTTGCAAAAATCAATTTGAATCACACTTATCAAAATAGAAATTATGGATTTTTTTCTGTGCTATATGTACACAATCAATAACATTGGAACTCGCGAACAAAGAAAAAGCCGCTGGCTGGAGCTTAAAATGGGCTGTCGGCCATATGTGATGTCTAATTCACCTAACTTGGATTCCCATATGTCTGCTCCCCGAGAAAGAGGTATCGCTTGTTGGCGCCCATCTACAGCTATAGCTAACAAAGTATATATACAAGGAGAGTGTGAGCTAATAGAAGAAATTGAAAAAAAAGAACAGCAATCTCGAATTACAGCAAAATAATAAAAGCAAATATATTAGGCTACATTTCAAATTTAAGTAAAAACTTTTTGATCATTTAAAATTAAAAAATATAGAATACATTAACAAGAATACTCACTATCGTTTCAAATTTCAAACGTAAAAAATTAAGAATATTAATATCCAGAAAATAAGCTAAATTAGAATCAAACGATTTTTTATATTATTGCCAATTTGTAGTTACATTATTTTAAAAATTTAACAATATATATTAAATGAATAATAAAAATTTTTGATAATGAAATAAAAATAATTAATAATTTAATAAAAATAATAATTAAATTAATTAATTAAAATCAGACGATTTTTTTTATTTTATTTCCAAATTGTAGTTACATTATTTTAAAAATTGAATAATATATATTAAGTGAATAAAAATAATTAGTATGAATTAGTTATGAGAAAAGAGATTATTAACTAATTATTAATTAATCAATGATGAGCAAATGAGAAGAAAGATCAGCGTGAATATATGAATATTTCTCCCATATAAAACTAAAACTAATTAATTAAATTTAATTAATGAATTATTTTTGAAAAAAACAGTATTAACATCCAGTGTCATCCACTACAAGTCCAAAAAAATGTATTTGAATTTGTGTGGATGAATAAAATGTATTTTATTAACGATTGAAAATTTGAACAAGATATTGATAGGGAGAGTGGATCTAATACAAGGAATTTAATAATAAAAACGTTCCGTGCCATGCCATAAAAGGAATTTATACTGGAGTGTTCTAATCTATGTAATTTACTGAAAATTGTTTAATTGACAGTCCACCATTTTGATTTTTTCGATTTAAATAATGCAAAATAATAAAGAGCAAAAAATAATAAATAATTTTTCAAGAAAAGAAAATATTGAATTCTAGTTTTTCTTTCTTTGTTTAAGCTTGCTTCGATGCGTTTTTTCTCACATTAAATTCTAAATATTATGAGTAACCCATCCAATTACATCTTTTAATTTTATTTATTTTTAAATACTGTGAAATTACAATATGTTGTACAATTGTATATAATATTATATAAACCCGATATTAACTTGTATATTTTTATTTTTACTGCGTTTTTTCCCCAAAGTGGAGATCAACAAAATAAATACGTCGTCTTTTTAAAGCAAAATATAAAACTAATCCCTGAAACTATCAAGTGAATTGTAAAATTAATTCTGAATTCTTTTCTAATTAGCATATTTTTAAACCTTAATAAATGGATGCCTGCTTGTTCATTCTAAATTATTCAGTATTTCTTGCTTTTCTTACAGTCACAGTTACGTTATATTTGTGGCAATTCTATAATATAATTCGAAATAAATAGTAATTAGAATTTAGAAACGTATAATATATAGATCAATAATATGAAATAAAAAATAATCGTATTCGATTTATAATTGTATGTGAACACCCTAATGGCAATCACTTGCCAAAAATAATTAAAGTACATTTAAAACACAATACAACATATTGAGACACACATAATATATAACTACAAGACAACTAATAACTACATATATAAACACAAGACAACATATACAACTCATCGTAAGTAAAGAAGGTCACTTTAAATTATTCACTATTTATTTTTCTTTCCTTACAGTCACAGTTACGTTATGATGCAATTACGTTATGGGAAATTTATATAATATAATTAGGAACTAATAATAATTAGATGTATAATTACAATTATATAATATAATTAGAATTTAGATAGTTTAAGAAATAGAGGAATATTTAATAAAAGCTAATCGCATTCGATTTATTATTGTATGTGAACACCATAATTGCAATCACTTGCTAAAAATAGTTAAAATGCACTTAAAACACAAGACAAAATATTGAAATCAAAGCATGAAAAACGTTCGAACGGCTATTTTAGCTTTTTAACGGCCTTCACCAAATGCTAAAACCACGTTTTTAGGCTTCACAATTCCCAATAGCAACAAAATTGTTTAAGTTTTTTAAAAGCAAAAAATAAGAATATTCCCTGAAGTTATCCATTGAATTGTAAAAGTAATTATAATTTTTTTCTAATTAAGTTATTCTCAAACCTTAATAAGTGAAGCATGCTCGTTTGTAAAGAAAGTATCTCTAAATTATTTAATATAATTTCTTGCTTTCCTTACAATCACCGTTAAAACCTAATCGCATTCGAGTTATTATTGTATGTGAACACCATAATGACAATCTCTTGCCAAAAATAGTTAAAATACATTTAAAGCAGAAGACAACATATTGAAATCAAAGCAAGGAAAACTTCCAAACTGCTATTCACTATCTAATACTATCCCCACGTGTTTAGGCTTTACAATCCCCCCTGACTGAAATTGTAACGTGGGAAGGGGGAGAAAAAACAGTTAAAATAAAAAATTGAAGAACATTTAAAATAATGCAATTCATAAAATATTTTTTACATACCTAAAACTAGCAGCGATTTTGAAGAAAACTCTATTCTAGGCAGACCACGTGCCAATTTTGCAGACCATTTGTACCAGACTAACGTTCGCAGAGCACTCTATTGCAGAAAATTTAGAACAGAACTGGCAATGTCTGAACAAGTAACTTAGTAACTAGGGTTGCCAAAAAAGTTGTAGAATTTTTTCTCCCTGGCCGGTTAAAAGGTAGCGAAACTTTAGCCAATTATTATAATAGGCCTTATTATAAATGCAATATTATTTTTAATTTATGCAATTAATTTTTATTTAATTTTTTTTAATTTTTAGTAATACGGATTTAGGTACTTATGTATTAACGGTACCTTGGCGACATTTGCGCCAATCAAGAGCACATACGCCAACCGCAGCTACAGATTTGGCGGGTTTTAAGTGGCACCAATCTATTCTATTGGTTTGGTAGCCTTAGTAGCTGTTAGATTGGTGACACTTAAAAACCGCCAAGTTTGTCGCCAAGGTACCGTTAATACGTAAGTACCCGGATTTATTTCAAAATTACGCAATATTCTTTTCAATTAATGGGTTTTTCATCAGATTTCATTTATTCTTTTACATTTTCTTTTTAGAGGTATTATATCTTAAAAAAGAGATTTTCTCTCATATTCTTCTATATGATAGGAACACTTTTCATTCATGTTTATATGTTACTACGATATTTAATTTTCTATATTTGAATGACCTTTTGCATACATGCAAAAATAAATATTCACTCAGAGTATGAAAATAAAATGTAATTTATTTACTAATATATTTTTAAAAATTTTTTCCACTATGAAAAATAATAATAATAATAAAAAAAGGAAGTAACATATATTTTCGAATATAAGTAGAGCGTATATTTTTTTTTCCAAAAAAATTTAAGGAATTACAAATTCGAAATTAAAAAAGAAAATCCTTTAACTTATTTATTTACGGCATTTTGTTATTATTTCCAATGTATGTTTTAGTACTTTTTGATTGGACGGGTACAAATTTAACCAATATCGGATTTTTCGGGGTTTTATTTTTATGATGAAGCAATAAACCAGCAATGCAAACAACTAATTTTAGTTCAACAATTTTTTTAATAAACTTAAAACTTCCATTTGCAGGGCGTAAACCACAGATCGTCGAATATTTTATTTCTTTAGTTTATTTTTTTTTTTAAGTGTGTTAAATAAAATTGTTGTACTAAAAAAGTTGTTTACTATGCTGGTGTACAGTGTTTAGTTATGTATATATATATTATTTATTTACGTATTTATTATTATTATTTAGATTAGTGAATTTTTATATAAGCCGATGTCCGTAATTTAGCTTGAGAAAAGATTCAAAAGTGTTTATGTATTAAAAAGAAGGTTGAATAGTCAAGAAATTTCATTCCTTTTTTGGATTCTCAACTAGGAAATGGAAATATATGAATAGTCAAAAAATTTTATTCCTTTTTTTTTTTTTTTTTTTTTTTTTAATTTACGACTAAAAAATGTAAAAGATTAATCTTTTACGTAGTGATTTTTTTTTAATAAAAAGTAAAACAAATAATTTTAATAAAACAAATGATTTTATGTAAATCATTTTTTAAAATAAACTTAAGAAAAATAAACCAAAGAAATAAAAACTTGCTATATTTAGTGATATTCGGCGATTTATGGCTTATGTCCTGCTAATGAATACCTACACACGCACACATATTTTTTTATTTATTTGTTTAGATTAGCGGATTTGTATATTTGGCTAAACTATTTCTGTCCTTCGTAAAATCGCGTGACAAAAATCTCTTTTTTTTTTACCTCACCCCCTCTACCTGTTCCTTAAACAATCGCTCCGATTAAAAATTATTATTACAATTAAATTAATTAATTGAATTATTAAATTAATTAAATAAATGAATTAAATTATTAAATGAACTAAATTATTAAATTCCAAATACATATGGTAAGGGATTTTTGAAAGCAGTTGATTTTTTCTGAAATAGATATAATATTCAAGATTATATGTACATGAAGAATCTTTATGAAGAGCCTGTAAGGCAGGTGAGTCAGTGAAGACAGTAATTCTATTCATTTATAAAATACTTTATTTTTTAAATGAATAGAATTACTGTCTTCACTGACTCACCTGACTCACTAACTTCACTGACTCACCTCTAAGTTTAAAAACATTAATGATAGATGAAATGTATTCATGTCTTCATAATTTAAGTCAATTAATATATTTTGTTAATTTATGCAGATAAACATATCTTCAAATCGTTGACTAAATTTCTCAATTAAAGTTGCATAAAATAAATAATTTATCCAACATATTTTCTATTTTAAGTTCTTGACAGAAATGTTGAAGCACGTTTCTCTTTATTTGTCTCCCCGTGCCATACTATCGAGGTGAGTAAAAAACTCTATTTTTTTTGCGCAGACGATTTCTATCCTTTGTAAAATCGCGTGACAAATATCTCTTTTTTTCCCTCACCCCCTCTACCTGTCACTTAAACATTCGCTCCGATTTAATCCGGCAAACCCCTTCCCTATTATATCATGACTGTAATGCTTTCCAATATAGAAAACGTTTTAGAATTCAAAATAAAGAACAATCCCTAAGTTGAAAATGCTTCGGGGTTTTTTTTTTTTTTTTTTTTTTAAATAAAACTTGACAAAATAAAAATTAAATTGCAATCTTTTCAATACTTCTGTCGGTCAGATTTGGAAATCCAAAATCGAAAAATTCGCTGCACTGTTTACACTGAAAAAACAAAAAAAAATTCCATCTGACTGAAGCATTCTGGGATCGATTAAAGGATGTGGGGGGAGGGGAGAATGATGTGACGGTGTGACATACTGCCTGTCAAAATCGTCACTGTCTTTGTTTGGTTTGTTAAACAAAAGCGGATGAAATAACTCTTTTTATTTACCTATTCATTTATTGTCTTTCTTCTTGTGTTTATCTAATAGACAAACTTTCTCTTGTTTACTTTATGTTCTTAACGTAATTGGTAAAATAAAAATGAAAAGACATAAGCGTTTAAAAAGTTCTATATTTCTATGAAAAATATTGTTTAAGAATTTTTTTCTTACACTTTGATTTAGCCATAGTTCCTGAATTGTACGTGGCTCAGCATTATTATAAATGCAGCATCCTTATTTCGGCAAAAAAACAAGAATTTTTTCCAAGACTCTGAGATTTTATTTTTTACTTATATTATTTCAAAATTTTAAATACATAAAAAAAATTATACTATTGTTTAAATATGTTAGGTTGTAACAGTTTTTTTTTATTCGTCATTGTGGGTGACCTAAGTGAGTACATTTATATTGTATCTCTTTATATCTCCCATTGTAACACTTTTATTGTATATCTAATTTCTATTGTATTGTGTTTTTTTATTTAATAACTATTGTTATCTCGTGATTTTTTTGCCAGAATAAGAATCCTGCATTTATAATAATATAAATGCAGCATTCTTATTTTGGCAAGAAATCAGGAATTTCTTCAAGACATTGAAGTTTTATTTTTTTACTTACTCCATTTTAAAATTTGAATTACATAAAAAATTAAACTATTGTTTAAATATGCTATGTTGCAACATGGTTTTTTTATTCGCCATGGTGGGTAACCTAAGTACATTTATATTGTGTTTTTTCCTTAATAACTATCGTTGTCTCGTGACTTTTTGCTTAACTACTATCGTTATCTCTTAAACATCTGTTTTTTTTTTTTTTTTGCTTTCTTTGTTTAACAACTGCACTGCTTATCTTATCACTGCTTACCCATAGCACATTCCTTTCACACCTTCAGAGGCAACTCCTCTTTGATATTTGCCCTTAAATATCTCGGGTAATTTATCTTTTTTACGTCTCGTAATTTGTGTTGGCAAAAGAAGCTTGACTCAAATGACTTTGAAGAGAGAGATAATATACCACTTCTGACACTCCTACTTGAATCCCATTTCTGGTTTGCCCATTTGCTGGTCGGAGATACTCTTAATATAATAATGGTCAACTTTCCATAGCAGTAGGCAGCATTATTTGGCAAATACTTGCCCATTGTGGCGAACTCTTTTTTTTTTTTTTTTAAACATGTCCTTCCTCTTCTTACTTCAAGGCGACTAAGACTTGACCTCACCGCGGTCGCCTGAAACCGGTTTAAAGTTCGCCGCGTGGAATAGCAACTTTCAACTCCAAGCGTTTTTCATATTAATTATTTCTGACGTTTCGCTGTGAAGGGGTCGAAAAATTTGGTCGCTTGCCTCTTGCATCTTCACGTCTCTCGCCTCGGTGGGAACGAGCCTTTAGACTTACGGGCAAAGCATTAAATTTAATTAAGGATCAAATTTTTAATCCCTCATTTTCCTCTTAATTTCTTTATTCTATTTTACAGAGTAAAATGGCTACATAATTCTTGTCTCTTTTTTACAATTACTTAAACAATTCATAATCAGTATGTTTTAGTAAAATTAATTCTAGAACCGGAGGTGCTGAATTCTAGTCATTTTCCTGGAACTGAATAAAAGCAACTACTTTTACCTTCTGTTTACCCCAGGCACCTACCTTTTTTATTTATTTATTTTATTTTTTTAAATATTTTTCTTTAAATTTTTGTGTGAATTACGTGTGATCAGGACATATTTCCTCTGGTCCTCTAGTAAAGAGTACACAAATCAACATTCTGTTGTACGTAAAGAGTCCAGTACCGAGAAAACAAGTAGATGGGCCTTATTCATTTTCTCTGCCTTATTCAAAACACATATATTGGAGTACACAAGCCCTATTTTGGCCAGATGCTCTGCCCGGCAGTTGTGTCCATTTCTTAATCTTTAATTGACAGCAGCCTCTTTGAGAGTTTTTCCACTCAATTTTTTCACTCATCCTCGATTGTCTTACAGATTTTTCCTTTGGTGGCAGATAATAATTCAGCAATATAGGATGATTTAATTTTGTCCGGTATAGTTCTCCTAAAAGAGTCACAAGGGATAGGACACTGTCCAGGAACTTTCGGTTTTTTTCCCCCGATCTGCCCTTTCATTTGCATCAATTTCAACATATTATGGAAATCACTGGAAAGTTATGTATTTATCATTTTCATTAAGAAACTTGATGTCTTGTTTTATTTTTGTTACAAATGCAGACTCAAACTCTGTCTTTGTAAAGTGATTGCTTCAATGGCAGGTCTAGAATCCACCAGTATAACTGCTTTTGAAAAATAATGTATTTTAAGGTTGCCCACAGCTAAGGAAACTGCATATATTTGGTATATATAAAACGAATGTTTTGAAATTCTGTTTTCTTATTCTTCCATTCTTTTTCCAATAATTTGTTCAACTATATGCCTTGCAAGAATAATATTTTAAAATTGTTCCTGTAAATTAAGAATAACATTTCTATTAATTTGATACCCTGATGCATGAATTTTTTTTATTTTTTTAAATAATTCCTTATATTTATTCAAAAGTTTCTACAAGGTACGAAAATATTAGAATTTTATTTGACTTACCACTTTCCTTAATTTTACTGACCCACTCGACATTGATTACTGTGTCGATTAGCAGTGATAGCACTTTAGAATAGTGATCATCAAAGTAATCGACATCGACATTTAGGTGTCAATATAACAGTGTTAGGATTTGTTATAGGATTAGATATCGAAATGTGATAGTTAAATTAAATAGCTAGCATTTAATTCAGTTTACTTGTTATCTTCTATATTAGTGATAATTCAATAAGGGGAAAAACGGAATTGAGGATGGAGTAAGATCATGAAAATAGTTATTGAAGAGCAACAAATCAATGCTTACTAAAAAGGAAATATAGCATTATATTTATTTCTTACTTAAATTATTTATATTTTGTTTATTACTTATTTCTCCTACGAAATGTTAAAAAGAAAGTCAAAAACAAAAATACTTCTAAATTAAATTAATATAATAATATATGCTGTATTATTTGTGCAATTAAGGGTGTAAAATATATATAAAAATCAAATGGCATCTCAAAATAGATGTTAAAATAAGCAAACATAACATCTCAATATCATTATAAAATTCAAATAACATCATAATAAGCAAATTACATAAATTCCTTTCTTGCTTGTCTTGTTAAATGAATCAAGTTAAAAAAAAATAATAATAATAATTTAAGGCAAATTTAACGGCATTTGTCTAAAGTTTAATTTACACAATAAATGCAAAAATGTATTTTTGAAAAAAATAAACATTTTGTTAATAAATCTGAATTTGGTATTTTTACAGCAGTTAAGAAGACTATCACTTAAATAAAAAAAAATTCCACCATGGTGGATTCCACACCAGAGATATTTTTTTTAAAGTTCAACTTTTGTGATCATGTAGAAAAAAAATTACGCAAACATGTGAAAACTCATAATCATCAATAACATTTAATGAAAAAAAATTAGTTTGCTCATACCCCATACAAAAATGTAAGACATAAAAAAATAATCTTTCTCATAAAAGGTTCCCTCATTTTGACATTTTATGATTTGAATGTTAAACTTTGATTTAAAAACTTATCGTCAAGAACTACTTTTAGATAAGCAACGTAACTAGAAAAAATATGCCTCAATATCCATTTAATATAAAAAAATAATATAAAAATATTAATTTAAAAATGTATATATATACATATGTGTGTGTATGTGCGTGGGAGTATATTTAATATAAAAATATTAAAATATATCTCTTAAGACCTAGTACAACTGAAATAACAAGGTTGGTTCTGACTCCTAAAAACGTAAAAATTGTTTCCTGTCACAAGGTGGAAAACCATTTGTATTAAACATAAAATTAATTTTGATTTTTTCTATAAATATAAAAGGTTAACACCACTGAAAAGTAAGAAATTTCTAAAAATGGCCAAGTAACAACAAAGTTTTTGTGTTGATTTAATACGGACTGACCTCTTGAATTTGTTTTCGTTTAATATATTTTTGTACCGAAAATTAGATGGTGAATTATTTGATTTAAATATATAAATGGGTTACTAAATTTGTTTGAAGTTAAATATATAAATTGTGGATTTTACCAAATTTCATTGATAATTCTTGCATTAAAACAAAATATGTTTAAATAGTGTAAAGTCAAATTCATTTGTCATTAACGGTAATATGATACCTTGGTAAAATATTGCTGCTAAGGTAGACAATTCATAATATTTTTAGTTAAAATCTGATTCCTATTTAATATAATCCTACTTTTACTTCTCAATTTTTTATAGCAATTATTGAATTAAGTCATACTTGAGTTTACAATGCGTTGTTTAATGCAGCACAAGTACAAGTACAAATAAGTTTTAAAAAATGCAGCTGTTTTTTTTTTTTTCTTTGCAAAAGTTTTATTTTACATGAGGTAAAGCTGAATATTAAACTCTTGGATTTATCATGAAATATATTGGGGATAACAAAAAGAAAGGGAATTTTCAATTACACACTTCATACTTTTTTTTATTTCCAATAGCAAAAATTACAGGACAATAGATCTCAAAACAATACAATGAATAAGATAGAAATAAATGACATCAGTTAATCCATCCACTTAAGTCCAGAAATCCAATACCCGGTCCATATAGAAACAGGAGGCAGTGCAGTAGAGGAAGTAAGGTGAGGTATATCCATTTCTGCCTGGTTATCACACAGGAGACAGAGAAGGCCAAAAACCAGTTTAATTCTGTGAAAGTGTGTGCGGAGACAATCGTGACCAGAGAAAAACCACAGCAATTCCACCGATTTCTTCTCTAGCCATTCAGGGATATCATGAGGTAGTATGAGGTGATCGTACCAGGGCTTGTGACTAGCGTCAGCGTCCTCAAAGGAAGAGCATCTAAGAGTCTTTTTAATAATCGTCTTAACGAAATGATAGGACAACTCCGGATTATTTAGCTGTAAAAAAGAGTCCCCCTTTTCTACTAGGAAATCAGCGGTCCCGTTTCCCACTATTCAACAGGGGCAGGGATCCACCGCAAGACAATTTTTTTTATTTTGATCCCACAACCGTGCCAGAAGGTTAACACAGTCTTCAATATCTTTAGATCGAGAAGAACATGAGAAGTGTTCCTCTCCATCTAAAGATATTGATGACCAAACATTGATGACATACACTCCAAACTGAACTAAATAACTTTAATCTCATTATTGCCATAAATCTTTATCGTTGAATACAAACATAAAATTGTATCCATAAATCTGTTTGGTTTCACTTGCAAAGTTTCCAACCTGTCTTTCCAAGTTTGGAAATCAAAAACGTTACCGACAAGACTGGTTTTAAAATAGTACTATAGTTTAGTCAGTAGTCTATAAAATGATATGCGAGTACCCCAGGGAGTATGCGAAGTGATTCTTGCTCGAGAAGCCCAAAGAATAGAATTTCGAACAAGAACAAGGATACAATCTGAAATTAAAGAAAAATATTCTTCATAATAGAATAAAAAACAGATCCAGTATAAAAAGTATCCAGACTTATTAAGTACAGCAGCAATTTTTCCATTGTGTTCTGTATATCTGTGAAGAACACAATTTTCTGAAATGACAACAATTCAAACCAGGTACAAAAATAAGTAATAGTTCTCGCCCAGATCTCTTCATATTCAATTGTAATGAAAAATCCAAATTTGTAATATAATTTAAATTTAAGGACATTTTTTAAAATATATAAATACGTAATAATATAATTAATAATAAAATAGATGATATATAATGTCTATCTAATAAATAGATAGATAGATATTATCTGGGGTAAGAGTCTTTTAACTATTTTGTCTTATCAAAAATATTTGGAGATCGCTAGTTTAAGTTAAATAATGTGAGATATTGGGGCTTTATTTAGAGACTCAACTACAACGAGCAATAGAAGCAAAACCTCACACATTTTCTCTCAAATCTGAATGTAGTTAAAAAAGCAAAAGTAAGAAGCTGGAGGAAGAGATAGATTTTAATTCGAAATTCAGAGCAAATTATCTAGCGAAATTTATAACTAATAGACTCTAATTGTTAAAAAAGGCTTTGTCATAATCGACTAGTTATTTCTCTCTTTTACCTTCTAGATTCCCCACAAGTTAACATAAATATGTAACTCATTGTTATATATTATTTATTCACTTCTCCGTAAAAAGACAATCTAGAAAAAGACATTCAGACTTTCAGAAGAGCATTTCTCTTCACAGTAGAATTAACATGTAAAAATGGTACTCTTGGAATCTTCTTAGCTTGTCAGCAAATCAGAGGATTTCCGGACTAATCCGAACAGGTTTCGCAAGGTAATAAAATTCTCTACTTGACAAATACTCTTCCAAAAGCAAAAGTACAATGTCACAGAATAATAGAAAAACTTTGAAGTTGGGTATAATTTCCTGTAATAGATAACGAATTTCAATAATTTTATACTTCAAGAGTTAGAAAAAGGTCTTCATATGAAAAAAAATGAAATAAAATATTCTTATTAAATGAGAAATTTATATATTTTACAAAAACGATAAATAAACAAGCTAATCATGTAATCACTTTTTTTTTAAAGTTTTTTAAAATTGGATAATTTAGTATTTTTCTCACAATTTCATGGAATTTTTTTTACAGTGAATATACGATATGAATACAGTGAATATACGATAGTACGATATTAAATTACGATATATATTACGATATTTAACGTAAACTGTGTTACGATATTGTTTTATTTAATACATTATAAATTTGTGTTTAACTTATAGTCTCGTATCAAGCTTCATATATATTTATATTCAAGTTTGCAAATCCCCGTAAATGCAGTAAAATAGTATATTGACATTATCTTTATTGCTAGAAAGACAAGTAAAAAAATATTTGAGTGGTATCATGGAAAAAAAACACAATACAAATAATCTACAATAAATTGCATTTCACAGAAATTACTTTTAACTTAAAATCTTTCTAATATAGGCTTATTATTTAACACAGATTATGTATATAACTCATTCAATTATTTAAAAAAGTATTTGTTATGTAATTATTTATTATTTAATTGCATGAAATAAATCATAAACAAAATTTATAAATAAAATAAATTTAAAATACATAAAATACAAAAAAACAAAATTACTAATAAATAAAATACAAAATGCTAAATTTATAATAAATAAATACAAAAATTCTAAATTTATAATAAATAAAATACTAAATGAATAATAAATAAAATAATAAATACTAAATGAATAATAAATAAAATAAAAAATACTAAATGAATAATAAATAAAATAAAAAATACTAAATTTATAATAAATAAAAATTATACACAAAAAAAACAAAATCTTTTATTAACAATTAGTTTTACTTCAGAACTGATTTATATTATTTGTTTTAAAAATAGCTATATTAGACTGAAATAGCAAATAAATCGCCTGGTGGCTGAATGACTGAACCTCGGTGCCACAGGTTTCGTGTTCGAGGGTGCCATAAATGTTTGTATTGGTTCGGAATCCACTTTAAACAGTAGGTCCTTGTCTAATACGACTATGCCAGTTGGCAGACGGCCATGGTCAATCATCGACTGTAGTTAATAAGTAGAATGTTACATATACCATGTTAACGCATTTGACCAAATTCATGAGCTATTATTCTGTAACTTATTTCAAAATTAATAAGCGAGACCATTCACAAACATTAAATCTCATTTTAAATAATGGAAGAAATTCTTACTTTTTTTTTTTTTTTTTTTTTTTTTTTTAACTTCCGATCAATGGTTCTTGTGGTACACGTGAATATCACGAGCAACCCACCAACAAGGAAATACGAGGAGGATTTTGCCTTTCTGACATTGTCCTCAGACGTCATTAAAGATCCTTAATAAATATGCCAACAAATCGGTTGATTTTATGATCTGCATGTTGAAAAAGAAAGTACCTCACCAATTAATTGTTGTACTTAAAAAATTTTTATTAATGTTAAGAGAAATTATCGAAAATAAATCATTTTGCTTTTATTAAATCCATAATCATAACAGCTGGTTCTGGTTTTCCACATGAAATTCACGAGCAACTCACTGACAGGATGATAAGAGGACGATTTTGCATTTCTGACATTATCTTTCAATATCATTTAAGAGACCTAATATACCAACCACTACTATGCCCACAAATCGGTTGATTTTATGATCTGTATGTTGAAAAAGCAAGTACATCACCAATTGTTGTTGTAGATGAGGAAATTTTTACTAAGGTGAAATTGTCTAAAATTTGATTAAATTGTCGAAAATTAATCACTTTTTATAACTCACTTTTAATCAATATTTATAACAGCGGGAATATAATCACAATTCTTTTCAATTCTCGATTTAAAAAAAAACATGCACTTAAAATGTGAACATAAAAAAACGGTTTCCAATATGAATCAAAGATGGTGAATATTTTAGTTCCTCTGCGTCCAAAAAAATGTTTAAAAAAGGTTTTAAGTAGATATTTTTTTCTGATTTCTCGAAAGTTTACTGCCGAGTCTTCTTCGACTACTTCAAAAATATCCAGAAGAACATTTTTTTTCATAAAAATATGTTCGTTTTTTGGAGCTTTTTTTATGGTGGTATTGAATATGCATTGAAAATATGATTTGAGTTTTGGACAAACATGGATTTACATTCTGATCTTTTATGGAATTTCAGAAACACAAACCGAAGAGAATACTAAAAACTAAAAGTTATCCACCGAAGACTTATATGAAAGTCATGTTATGAAAATATATTTCTATCGAAATGTAAATGTTATTTGTAGTAGTCCACAGAAAACCTAAAGATAATTTTCCATATTTTGTATTAACAAAATAATGATTTTTTAAGTGTTTTGATTTGACATATAGAACCCAGGTAATTCTTTTTCAATGAGAGTTTGGGTACTTCACCATATTACTCATAAAACTCTATCTTAAGTAGACAATTCACAACATTCACAAAAGAAAGGAATGTATACTCTTTGACAAATACATAATAACAACCCATCACTCAAATTTGACAGCAGATTGCATGCAATTAGTGTTTTGTAGTAATGAGAATAACCTGTCACATCTAAAAGTGTCATGTATAATGAGACTCATGAAATTAGCGATTGTATGTGAGACCTTCACAGGTCGAAATAATTGCACATAAAATATGGACTATACAATGAGTTAGTCGATCGTGATTGATGATAGGCCATGAGTTGAGAAATGTCTACTCCAATAAGAAGTCAAGCTGAATCCTCCTTTGAAGGATTTTCTAGAAGGGAGGATTTTGGAGAAGAAAGAAGAATTTTGCAACGACTCTACAAAGAATGTTGTTTTGCTCTGTTTTTCTGAAATAACAGAGCAGGTAGGAATTTCCGCCTGTTTCTAAAGTGAGCTTCTTGTGGTTTCGTGTATTAGGCCGAGTGATAATCAAGATCTTCCGCAGCTTAGGTGTTTTCAGAATCGTTGTAGAATCGAGAACTCTGAAAATCTCCGACCTTTGAGTGAACTGTACTTGTGATTTAATCGTGCACTTGTGATCAAATTTATATTTTTAATTTTCATTTCTTTGTATAATAACTCAGAGTTCTGCATTTGTATATGTATATACACTGAAGAGACAAAAGTCATGGGATACCTCTTAATATCGTGTCGGCCCTCCTTTCGCCCGGCGAAGTGCAGCTACTCGACGTGGCATTCACTCAACAAGTCGTTGGAAGTCTTCTGCAGGAATATTGAGCCATGCTGTCTCGATGGACGTCCATAATTGTGAAAGCGTTGATGGTGCAGGATTTTGGGCACGAACAGACCTCTCGATGATGTCCCATAAATGCTCGATGGGATTCATGTCGGGCGATCTAGGTGGCCAGATCATTCGTTGGAATTGTCCAGAATGTTCTTCAAACCAATCGCGAACAGTTGTGGCCCGGTGACATGGCGCATTGTCATCCATAAAAATCCCATCGTTGTTTGGGTACATGAAGTCCATGAATGGCTGCAAGTGATCGCCAAGTAGCTGAACATAAGCATTTCCAGTCAATGTTCGGTCCAGTCGCATCAGAGGACAAAGTCCATGCCATGAAAAAACAGCCCACACCATTACGGAGCCACCACCAGCTTGAACAGTGCCTTGCTGACAGTTTGGGTCCATGGCTTCGTAGGGTCTGCGCCACACTCGAACCCTACCATCAGCTCTTACCAACTGAAATCGTGACTCATCGGACCAGGCCACGGTTTTCCATTCATCTAGGGACCAACCGATATGCTCACGTGCCCACGAGAGTCGCTGCAAGCGATGTCGTTCTGTCAGTAAAGGCACTCGAGTCGGTCTTCTGCTGGAATAGCCCAAGAAAGCCAAATTTCTCCGCACATTTCTAACAGACAAGTCCCTTGTACGTCCCACGTTGATTTCTGCGGTTATTTGACGCAGTGTTGCTTGTCTGTTAGAATTTACGACTCTTTGCAGACGTCGCCGGTCTCGGTCGTTAAGTGCAGGCGGTCGACCACTGCGCTGTCCATGGTGGGATGTTATGCCTGAAATTTCCTACTCTCGGCCCACTCTTGACTCAGTGGATCTGGGAATGTTGAATTCCCTAACGATTTCCGAAATGGCATGACCCATGCGTCTAGCTCCAACTAACATTCCGCGTTCAAAGTCTGTTAATTCCCGTCGTGCGGTCATCATCACGTCAAAACCTCTTCGCATGAATAACTTGACCAGAAATGAAAGCTCTGCGAAAGCACTGCGCATTTATAAATGTTCTACGCGATGCTACTGCCATCCGAAAATTTGCATATTGCTATCCCATGACTTTTGTCACTTCAGTGTATATACATATATATATAGTATTTGTAAATATAAATTAAATTGCTCCCATGATCCAGAAAGTGACCCGCTTCTAGATCCGTTATAGGTCTACTATAGTGCACAATGTATACAATGCACTCATTTCCCTTTGAAGGAAAAAATCTTCTAAGAAAAATTTTAATGACAATCTGTACTCATTTTTTAAAATTTGTCTTTAACGAGTATATTGGCAGCGTTAGCTGCCATGCACTTCTATCTTGATGATTGCTTTGAGGATAATATTGTAAGAAAAATATGGCTTGCTCAGTATATAAAAAAGTAAAGAAAAAAAGTAATTGGAATTTAAATACAAATATAGGATAAATAAAATTACAAATAGAGAGAGAGCTGATAAAAATATTATTTAGTTAAAATATTCAGTGAAGTACGCGGGCGTTTATTACTGATGGGAAGAGTAATGTCATAATCAGGAAGGCGTTTTAGCAGAGTATTATCTGTACTCATTTTTGTACCCATGGAATAAAACTGAAATACATTCATCAAGAATCTCAATTAAATTCTTGCTATTCAGTCACAATTTTCAACGATTCTACTTGTCTTTCAAATCATGGAGTGCAATGAAAACAACTAAAAAAAATCGAATGTTAGAATCGAGTTTGATTGACTATGCACTCAACCAGTATTCTATTAACTTTCCGATATAAAAAGAGATTTCTATTAATTATAGTTTCGACGTCATGATAGTGATGGCCGTCTATGCATCAAACAATGAAATTAATTACATTCTTGACTTTGACATGAGTAAACATTTTTCTCTTCACAGCTTATAAAGTGGAACTAGAAGAAAAAAATTTCCTTATATAATTTGTAATTTTGTCGCTAAAATTTTGGAATAATATTTGATAAATTATACATAATGTAAATAAACTTCAAAGTATGTTAATAAAGTGAAGAGAAAATGAGACCTGGAATTTTTTTTTAATTCAATATTTGCTCTCCCAACCTTGAACATCTTGAATCGCCATCATCGTCGATCAACCAATTATATATCTAACAGTATTCAGTTGAATTAAAATGTTATATCCATTATATTGCCTATTCTGCGCTCTGTCAAATTATGTATTTCATCTGCATACATGTGTCGAAATTTTTGAGAAATGATAAATACATACAAACAGGGAATATCAAGAAAGATTTATCATTTTTCAGTATAAATATGAACTTGACCTTTATACTACCCAGACGGCATTAATCTGCTAAGCTGAAAAATTTTTTTTCTTTCTAATGCAGCTCGCAAACACTTAGACAGCTTGGTCTTGAATGCTTTAAGGCAAGCGCTGCACAAGCGTTACTCACTTTGCATTCCCCAGGCGGGCGCGTAACTTGAAGATAAGCCATGGACTCGGAGTAACAATGCCCCCGTAACGCTCTACGATCCTATTAGGACCGGGACCTACCTTTTTAAAGTGGATTCCGAACCACTACAAATATCTATGGCACCGCCGAGACTCGAACCCGTAACCTGTGGTACCGAGCGCCAGAGCGCTAGCCACTCGGCCATTCAGGCCCCTGCTAAGCTGAAACAATAATATAACATTTGGGAAGAATACAGCTAATGCATCCACAGTGAAACGATGGTTTGGGAAGTTGAAATCAGAAGAAAATGAATCTCGTGGAAGACCTAAAAACGTTTATACAATGGTGTTCTGAAATCAAAAGTTGAATATAAGCTTTTAATAACTATTAGAGAACTTACTGCTGATGGTGCAGTAAACATAACACCAGTTTCGAGACATCTCGTGGAAAGGATAAAACAGGTGACCAATGGGTGCCACATGAATTGGCAGAGAGGCAGAAAGTGCGATTTTGCAGATTTGCACATCACTAATTGGACTTCATCTTTATTTGTGATGAAAAGTGGTTACTGTTCGATAGTCATAAACTCTTAGGAAAGGTGGCTGGATTCAAATAAAAAGCATAAACACACAGCCAAACCAAAGAGGACAATGTTGATTCTTTGGTAAAAACAGAGCGGAGTTATTAGTTACAGCTTCTTAGGAATAAGGCAAACAATTAATCCATAGTATTACTGCCAACAATGTATATTGGTCATCAGAGGCTGCAATAGTCCTGTTGTGAGGAAAAATGTGCAGGATGATTCGTCTGACTACATAACTGTCTTCAATTTATCAATCTGCTAAGTTTTGTGGTTATGGCTGTAAAGGACGCTTGTCATTAACATATGGGGCAAGTGGCTGTGGAATTGCTGCTCTGCCGTACATGCCCTGTTTATGAACATACCTCCTATTGACACAAGAGGATACAGATGCTGATTGAGTTCTGTGGTCATTTTAGCTCAGGTACTTTTTTTTAGACATCACAATCCGCTTCAATAACCTCTTTCACTCAGCTTCTCTTTCCGTCCATTAGATTTGCTTTGTCGAACTTATCTTGCCGCAGTGTGTGTACGTTGTCATGACTTTAGACACTGTATGTTCAGAAACGTCTAAAAGCTGGGATGTTTCGGCCACAGTTGTTCTAGCAAGTCGAGCTCCTACAATTTGGCCTCTATGAAAGTCTGGGATGTCTGATATTTTACGCTTTTGACAAAATTCCAAGAAGTATACAACTTCTCTAAAGCTACCTCATATTACCATGATAGATACTTTTAAAAGTGAAAAAATGGTAGCTAGGATTATATTTTAATGTTTAAGTAGCGACTTCTTAAATGTCACTTTTATTCACAGGTGTTTCCATTAGTTTGATAACTGCCCGTATGTCTATATTTAAAAAATTATCTTTTTTTTAAACTATAATTATTAGAATTAATCACGTTTTAAAGTTGAAAATTCTTCATAAGAATGTATAACGAATTATTAAATCAAATTTAAATGAATCTGTGAAAATGCTTAACTATTTCGAGTGAATCTAAAATATTAAAAATAAATTAGCTTAAGTTTTGTCTTTGAGGGAATACTAACGTGTACATTAATAATACTAATAATGTTTTTTTGTGGAATACTAACTAATACATTGACGTTACTAATAATTAATATATTAATAAACAAAATTTTTCAAAAATCACCCAACAGAATTTAACCAAAAATATCGAAGTTGATAATTTAACAAGTATTTTTTTATTTCTTAACCTGCATATATAATCGCTATTTATTTAAAATAAAAGAATTAAAACACAAAAAAATGTACAAAAAAAAATTTTTACGCCACCATTAAAATTAAAAGATTACAAACTTGAAGACGAAACAAAAAAAAAATGCTTTTGCGGACTAAAGCTCAACTCAATTAGCCGAACAAAATCTCATTCAAACTGAAAACAGCATCTATACAACTTCAAACAAAGCAATTATGTAAAAAAGATATATTGGATTTACTTTTGAAAAAATATATGGTAATGTTTATACTTAAAAGCAATTTCAAACAAAGCAATTATGCAAAAGAAAAACAAATATTGGTTTTTCTTTTGAAAAAAAAACACATAGAAATGTTTATTCCTAAAGAGAATTGACAAAAACACCAGATTAGAAAGAACCGAAATTATCAACTTGCTTAACATTCATTGAATAATTAAAAGTAAAACGTTGCAAAATTTCAAATCATTTGATGAAAAAAATACTGCTTAGTTTGTCGATAAAAAACACAAAACATATAAATCAGCACAAAAAAAATGGGTTTTCTTTTTTTGTTTTTCTAGTGAGCATCATTTGCAAATGAATTATTTTTAGATATTCAAATGACACCAAAATCTGTACTTCTTTTTCACAGAGGACAGACAACGTCCGATGTATTTCTCACCAAAGCAGCTAACAGTTGTGAAATTCAGAGGTAAAGATCCCAAAAACAAAGTTTAAAAGAAGAAAAGTAGCACCAATATTTTTTTATTCAATCCCGAAATGTTCCAGATAAGTTATCGGTGCCGCTTAGTATTGGAAAAGTTTTTAGTTTTTTAAGAGTTAAACCAGAAAAATAAATTTTTTTTTTTTTTTGATAGAGCGAGAGGGAAAGCGTTTGATCCCCGGGGGCTACAGCAATGTCTTTTTTCTTTAGTAAGAATGGCATGAAATGGTTCCTAAACAGTGAATCATTCTTTCTCTAGTAACCATTTTAAAGTTTGATCGCACCTTCTTTTCTTCCTTGGCAATTGTCTTTTTGAGGAAATTGCATCAATTCAGCAGTATATCTTAAATTATACATCTGTATATTCTTTTTTGTTTCACATATTTCTTAGTGGGGTGGGTTTGTTTTTCTTTGAAATTTATGATGAATTTGTTGTTGTTTCTCGTCTTGTTTAGAATCATATGAAACACATAGTATGGTAAAAATATATGATACACTATTTTTAAAATAGAGATGCAGTATGGTGAAAATATATGATACAGTAGGGTTAAAATGGAGATGCAGTATGGTGAAAATGTATTATACAGAATATGAATATGCAATATGGTAAAAATATATGATTTTAAATCAAAAATTTGTGAAATCAATAAATTTTTGAATTAGTAGACATATAAAAGACAGGAAGTATGTAATTATTTACTGTTCTGTAAATGTGAAGAATGGGGCAGGTTGGCTGAGTGACTAATGCTTTGGCGCTTGGTGCCAATGACTTATGATCCTAGTCCAGGCGGTGCCGCGGATGTTTGTAGTGATTCGGAAACCATTTTAAACATCCCCTGTCCGAAAATCTGTCAGTAGGCAGACGACCTTGGCCCACCATAGAGTTGTTGTGTCACTGAAGAAGAAGATTTGTGAAGTTTTAAAAGCAGAAGAATTAAGCATTTCAACCTTACGTCAAAAATGAAATGAATTATATATAACTCTCGTGGAAGAGGAATTGCAGTTACACCTTTCGTTTCTGTTAAATATATTTATTTCCGGGAGGAGTGTCTGTAAACTAAACGTTTTTCAGTAGCGAGGTTGCGCAGTACGTCCTTTCAAGTGAAAGTTTACAAACCGACTGACCATTTCACTTGAAACCATAGAGGGCGCTCTTGCCAGTGTGTAGGAGAAAGTAAGGTCGCATTACAAAATGAAATTAAAATTATTTAAATTTGTGTAAACAAGTAAACGTAACAAAGAAACATAAACGTAAAAACAAGTAAATTAATTAAAAAAGCTATTAGACTAATCTGTATAATGGGCGGAAATTATTATTCTTTAAAAATATATTATGGTTACAGTGACTATGAGTAGGATTTAAATCTGTGATAATAAAAAAAATATATACTATAGAATACCTGAATAACGAAGAGTCGAATGTCCAGTCTAAAATCATTGTTACCTGTATAATTGTATAATTTTGTAAATATTGTAAGGCATTTTTTTCAATTCCTTCTATTAGCTCACACTCTCCCTATATATATCTTGTTCAAATTTTCAATCGTTCATAAAATATTTTTTATTCCTCCAATCAAGTTCAAATACATTTTTTTTTGAACTTGTAGTGGATATTAATACAGATTTTTCAAATATTAATTCAGTAATTAAATTTTAAGTAATTAATTTTAGTTTTTTCTTAGATTTAAATTGCATATATCTACCAATAGATGCCGCCAGATAAATTTTAAGAAAATGAATGAAAATTATTTATAAAGGAATTTCTACAATGAAGTGAAAAAAAGGTAGGAATTCACATTAATTTATATATATATATATATATATATATATATCACTTGTTTTTCCTTATCTCACTTTGACGACAGCAACGTCTAGACCAAATCCAAGAACCCGTGTGGCATCGAGGATTGTGGGAAGGAAAGAATGGGCTTCTTTTGTGGAGGACCACCTGTAGCTAGAAATCTGACTTGAGTCCATGATTCATCGTATGGGGGTAAAACCCCCACCAGGAAACGAAGAATAACTTGTCGCTCCCTTGCCCCTTAAGAGGTAAGGAGGGCAGTGCCTTCCGGGAGGAATTTTAGGGGGAACTGCCCGGCATTTACGTATTGTATGACAGATAACACGGGGCACTCCCCAGTCGCAGTCCGACGAGACAGAATTTCATATTTTATTTCCAAAAATAAAAATGAGATAAAAAAAAATTCCAAGAATGTCATGAGAAATGTTGCGAAAAATAAAATTTCTACTTTTGAGTAAAATGTGAAAAACTAGTACGCCTTAAGTTCGTGAAATATTTTCATTCGTAAAGTAACTTATTTATTTTTGAATTTTTCTAATTATTTTGTCTTTCTAAATAGGTTACTTTATTTTAGAAAGCTCATCCCAAAATACGTAACTTAAACATTTTATTTTAAAAAAGTGCATTAAAACAACTAACCCGTCTGAGGTGAATTATAGTTTAAATCCCGCTCTTGTCACTGTAACCGTAAGATATTCTTAAAGAATACTAATTTTTGCACCATTATACTGATTAGTCTAATTACCTTTCAAATGAATCGATTAGTCGCCTCCTTATTGCCAAAGGTGAATAAATATGCGGTTAAACGTAAAGCTGCAAAAATGTGAACCTTATTAAGAAATTTTATTCCGTTGTCAGAAAGTTGCTTCTTCGCCGACATCGCTGTTGACGACGTTTTCTTAATTAAATTCGTTAATTGCATTTCATAAAGGGAGCTCAGAAAACAAATTAGATGATGTAAAAGAACACGAGTGTTACATGTTTATAGTTATAGACAGATAAATTAAACAGCTTCCAAGCATTAAATATCTATATATTTTTTTTTTTTTTTTTAATTAATGGGTACTTTAGTCCAATATATTCGTGTTTATTTCTTTGAGGATCAAAATATTTTGACTGCTGTAATTTAGACAAGTGTTTTACATAACTACTTTTATTTTAACATCACTACTTTTAACATAACTACTATACTACTTTTACATATTATTTTTAACATAACTACTTTTAAATTAAGATAAATTGTAATTAATTAATCAAACAAAATTATAGGAATTAAGTTTGAATTATATTTTTAGAGCAATGTCATTAATTTCAGCACTTTTGGAGTTTTTGCAACACTTATAGTTAACAAAGGAGAAAGACATTTAGCTTAAAATACCTCGATATGTACTATTAAATTTAATTGATTGGTTTTAATGTGGGGTATTTTGAACTGAGTTCATAACTGAAACGATAGAGGCGTAAAAATTCATTCGAAGCTAGAACGATAGATACCGAAAAAATTATTTCGTCTTATAGTACGACTCCACTGGGAGCTTGTACAATCGGTCCCATATTTTGCCATGGTAATTTGGAACGCATTTCCTTAGAATTTGTACTTGAAAATTCGCAACTTCTCTCGTTCTTCCTTGGTGACCAATTGACTAGCGCTCTGGCCATAGGCTTCAGTTTCGAATCCAGGCGGTGGCATGGACTTTTATTGGCGATTCGGAATCCACGTTAAACTATAGGTTCCTGTTTAATTAGCCTAAAGTGTTAAAAAATATGACCGTAGGCCGTTCATTCTTCAGCCATTGCTGAGAGGGTCATTGATATTGATAAATCAAGCATTGTGAGAGTGTCTAACAATATTTCAGTCTTCGTGTTTTCTCGTCTTTCTAGAGTGATCACAGCTTATTTATTCTTGACATTCTATTTTTTATGGTTTTACTATTTTATCAACACTGTACAGTGCCTGACTCGTGACTCAGTGGTAACGAACACCACTGGTGAGCGTTAAAACTCAGGTTCAATCCACTGGCGGTATTTGTTGTAGACACTGTTTCAAAAAAGGAGAGACTCGATGACGTTTGTGATGTTCATCCTCTTGCATCGTTAGTCGGACTAACTACTGGGAGTTCTTCCCGGGTTTTCTCCCATATTCTACACAAATGCGGTGTAGTCCTATCGGAAAGCACTGCCTTTATTTTTCAACTACTTGAAGCTAAGTCAAACTTCTACCAACGGGTATTTCATCACAAAAGAAGTTTCCCCCTTCCTTTCCATCCATGTCCTTCCCGCTCTACCGGACACTGAGGATTAGTCACTACAACACAACGCGCTATACAGTGGTGGCACCTGAAATGGAAAATATTCCTTGGATTTGATTGCCCTACTTCTTTAAGCCTAATGGCACACCTTCTCTCAAATGTTGGCATATGTTCCTAATTTGCTCGAAAAGATATGCAAACCATCAGTTAAATTTTTGCGGTTACCATATGGGATCAAATACGAAAAGAAATTATGCGACTTGGATTTGACTTTCTTGTTATCTAAACATTATTCGTATGATCGTTTTAATTCCTTAGCAACATTTAATCATTTGCAAACCTAATCTAAAGCCGTTTCTATATGAAATTTGATTATAGTCAAATAATATCTTCTTGAAGTATAAATTTTTTTCTATTAAACTGTATTTTGACAATAAGTAATTAGTTAAATTATGTATATTAAATGTATAACCATTCTATCACGTATAAGATTTATACACGCGAATAATAATTAAATTCGAATTTAATAGTTTCGAATAATTAAATTCAGACGAAGCCAGTTCAATAAATTTGTAACATCGTAACATCTGCTTTTCAAAACAACCATACAATGAGAGTAAATAAGAAACACTTTTTTAAAACTTACACTTCTTTCAATAAAATTGATTTTGATCCCGAATAATACAATAAAATTGTACTTAACAGTTTAATAATATTCACAGAAGATTATATTTCATTTAAACCGCTCTTTTTGCTGACTTATCTTGCATTTCTTTTTAATTTGCATTTACTCTCCAAGACAGTTATAAGATTATTTCTGAAATAGCATATATATTTACGATTCCCTGGATACTGTGACATTTTTCCCCAAACAAAATTAATTTCACTTCCAAAATTATAATAATAGTAATACATTTTTAGTAAAAACTTTTTTTTCTAGTTTAATTATAATTATAATTATTAATTTTATCCTCTTAATAGATGAAGCAATTTTATATTTCAATTGGAAGTAATAAATTATAACTTCCTATAGTCAGAATTTTTATACGGAACAAAGATTTGCCCTTAATTTATTTGCTCTTTTAAATAAAGCAGTTGAATATAAAAGTTGAAAATTTTGAATATAAAAGTTGTTTTTATATTCAAATTACTACTAATATTTTTTTTAGGAAACAGCAATAATAATTTGTCATTTAAAAAAAAATTCAGAACTCAACATACAGTAATTCAAAAAAGAGTTTTGTTATCTTTCCTTATAAATTTACAAGACACCAATTAAATTATATGAAACAGTAGCAATTTTTGCAATTGTTATTGACACACTGACAGCTTCTACTATTACTAACAAGTATTTTTCTTACTTAATAAAACCATTTTATTCTTACAACGCCACGAATTATTATTATCAATAACAAAACGCTTTCATTTAAGTAAAATATTTAAACAATAAGATTCAGTAAGGAAAAGATTTAAACAATATAATAAAATTGTTATAAATAAATGAATAGGTTTCTTTTAAACAAAATAATAATAAAATGTTGCTTTTGAAAAAGCTTGTGACCAGCAGACATGCAACAGTTTTTTCTTTGAGTTTGATGCATTTCTCAGAGTAACTTGCATCAGATCTCTTTTGTCCCATTGTCACAAATACAGCAATTGCTCTCAATTCTCAATGTTTGCTCAAAGTTGCTGTTTGAGGAGGAACTGTAGTCATGTCTGCTGGCCAATAAACTCATCCTGGTGGCCTGTCGCAGTAATTTGTCAAGTCCCTCACAGGCATTAGGAGATTCTTTAACTTCTGTATAGATGTCAAAAGACTGTTGCATACTTTTTTAAAGCGCGAACCAATATCTGCGTCTTGTTTTTGTAGCCTTGCTTGGAGAGTTTTTAGGTCGTCAATGGTGCCATCAGGTCGCCAATGGAAGGAACTCAACACATCAGAATCATCAGGTATAAAATGACCATGTTTTCTGTACCAATCAAAGACTTCTATCGCCATAGAGCGAAGCACATCAATCAAAGCGCTTTTCACGCTGTCAGGTATTGGTAAATTGGCTGCCAGTTCTTTTCCTCTTTTTACTATGCACTGCAAGTGTGCATCAGGATCAAGGAAATGATATCCTAATCTATGTAGGCAATTTTTCATGTCTGTTCTATTGAACAGAACGATAACCGCTTTTGTAAGACACATTAGTTGGAGTGGAGGTGCGGAGTGCGAATTCATTCTTCTTTTCAGTAGCAATTTCCTTCAAATTTAATATGCAGTAATAATATCCAATATTTGGTGCTTGTAATAAATCTGAAAATTAAAAAAGAGCTATAAGTGAGTTTAATATAAAAATGAGTAATCATTATTACATTTTGAAAAGTAAATTAGTTATTCTTATAATAAGATGTATATTTCATATAATATCTTATGTATTTTTAGTTTCTCGTCTTTAAAAAATAAAAAATACACTGTACTTGTTTCCAGTGCATGGCATTTTAATGCACGAAATAATATTTAATGCAAGAGCTACACTTAAAATACTACACTGTGGACATTTTCTTTTTCAATGGAAAATTAATGAATACCAATTTTATAAAACAGTCATCTAAAAACAATATATTTCTGGTGTCAAAAAGGGAGACAAAACTTTGTCTGAGAGAAAAATAAATACTCTTTTATACATAAAGAAACGAAATTCATGAATATTGTAAGTTAACAGGACTTTAAATATAAGTAGAGAAATAACTATGTGCCTACTTCGTCTGTGTTTGATGCGTCTGAAATGTGAGATGCTATACAGAAGAAGACCACAGGTATTAATATCTATGAGATAGTAAGCAAATAATGATCAAATTAATAATTAATTGTGATGCAAATCAAGAATTTCATATGGATCAAATAAGGAGATTACTGACATTCGGAAAATTATCGTGTCTCACGTTTTCACTATAATTCATAGATACCTCTCTTCTTTCCGGTTTGTGCAAAATGAAATCTATGTACGTATATCTCTCTCTATATATGTATAAGAAAAAGAATTCTGTGGCCTCAAGGAAGGGGTGAGGCAGGTTCTATTGTGATGAAGCAACCACATACCACTGTGGATTGTAGGATCTTTATAATTTTTCGCTCAATAAACACGCCCGACGAGTTAAGAGGCTCTTCTGGTTGATAGGCAGAAATTACGGTCAATTACGGTGCATTAGGACGGAGGTTCAATCCGCTGGCGGCTATGGTGTAGATACTTTTTCAAAAAACGAGGAAACTCGATTGCGTTTGTGATGTCATTATCTTGCCTTGCCTTTAAAGACCTTCTGGAAGGCACTGAACTCCTTCTTCAGCTTCACAGAGTTAAGTCAGACTTCTATCTACAAGTGTTTCATCACAACAGAAGCTGTCCCTCCCCTCTTTCCATCGTTACATGAGACCACACGGGTTCTTTGACTTGGTCTAGAGCAGCGATGGGCAAACTTTTCGGTCGCGGGCCAAAAATCGAAGAAAAAAAGTTTGGCGGGCCGAGATTAATTTTTCTAAAATTTTAAAAATGTTTATAATATTAATAGCCATTTATTATTAGCATAATATTTATAATACTATTACCCAATAATATAAATGCTTTATTTTTGAAATATTTTACGTGTAACCCAAACAAGCACTAGCTAAGCTATACTTTTAATAATTTCACCACTATTCACAACGATGCTATATATACGCAATCACCCGCGCCAAAAGAAAACGCCGTTGGCTGGAGCTTAAAATGCGCAGTCTGCCACATGTGAGGTCTAATTCGCCTATATTGGATTCCCATATGTCAGCTCCCCGAGAAAGAGATAATGCTTATTGGTGCCAATATACAGCTATAACTAACAAAAAACTTTCGCTTTTAATACTTTACCGAACTGTCTGTTCTTGCGTTTCCGTCGATTTATGCTTCGTAGAACCAAAATAGAGAAAGTAAAATGATCACCAGCTCTTTGAAAAAAAGGAAGGGAAAAGCATAATATTTAATGAAAGAAGAAAAGGAGATGGATATATAGTATATAAATATATATTTCTTTTAATTTGAATAGGAAAATCTATCCGCGGCCCGTGGTTAGCCCATCCCTGGTCTAGGGGTTGCTACCGACAAGTGGGATATGAAAATTACATACAACAGTAATTTTATACAGATAGATATTTTTCTCGTGCTATCAAAAGCGCCCTTTAAAACCGAAAAATGCTTTGTTACATGGATATTAAAATATGACTTCTTTTTTGTATATTATATGACAAAGTGAAAAGGCAAATTCAATAAAAATTATAATTCGTTTTCATTTCTCTACAGTCCGTGTTGCAAAAATAAATTTGAATCACACTTATCAAAATAGAAATTATGGATTTTTTTCTGTGCTTTATGTACACAATCAATAACATTGGAACTCGCGAACAAAGAAAAAGCCGCTGGCTGGAGCTTAAAATGGGCTGTCGGCCATATGTGATGTCTAATTCACCTAACTTGGATTCCCATATGTCTGCTCCCCGAGAAAGAGGTATCGCTTGTTGGCGCCCATCTACAGCTATAGCTAACAAAGAACTTCCACTTTTAACACTTTACCGACTGAAAACTGTCTGGGCTTGCCATTTCCGACGATTTATGTTTTGTAGAACAAAAATAGAGAAAGTAAAAAGATCATCAGTCCTTTGAAAAAAAGGAAGAAAAAAAAAATAACATTTAATTAAAATAGAAAAGGAGATGGATTGATAATATATAAATATATATTTTTCTTTTAAATTGCCTCGGTCCGGCAAATTAAAATTTTATCCACGGGCTTATAGAACCTACCGGCGGGCGAGAGCTGGCCCGCGGGCCGTAGTTTGCCTTTCCCAGCTCTAGGCTAATTAGACCGGGACATACAAATTAATATTGATTCCGAACCACTCACAAACATCCAGATTATGAAGATGTTACAATTATTTTCAGAATAGTGTAGGTATAGAACAGCTATTGGAAGCAGACGCCAGGGGTAAATAACGAGATTTGTGTAAAAAATAATAATGCAACCAAAAAAGTTGCCGGTATACTCTTTTGCTATTCCAGTAGCTGAATTATGATGAAGCGATTGTGCAACGAATAGCAAATAATATATTTATATATAGAAATAACATTTGAAAATAACAGTATGATTCAAATTGATCCGTAAAGAGTTATGTTAATTATGAAAATAAATTGATAAATATTTACAGAAATATTAGCATGAAAAAAATTCCTACTACTCTACAATGACAAAAATATACAGGGCCCAACTCGTGGCAATGTGCGAGCATTATGACGGAAGTCCAATTTGCTGGCGGTTTCTGGTGTAGACATTAAAGAGTTTTTGCATACCGTACGTTAGTTACCGTAGGACGTCCGTTAACTTTTTCTCCCTAGCGTGCATGCTCATAAGAAATTATGTGTCCTATGAGCATGCGCTCTAGGGAGAAAAAGCTAACGGACGTCCTACGGTAACTAACGTACGGTATGCAAAAACTCTCTAATGTTTCAAAAAATGAGGAGGCTTGATAGCATTTGTGATGTTCAGCATCTTGCCTCAAGTGAGGTGGCCCGGTTACAGTTACTATTTACGTGCTACAGTTTGACCGTTTCTCGCCAAATTGGGCATATGTCTATATATGTCATAAATATATGAGAGTGAATTATGAGAAAACAGATTATTAACTAATAATTAATTAATTAATGATGAGCAAATGAGAAGAGCAACGTGAATATATGAATATTTTTCCCATATAAAACTAAAATTAATTAATTAAATTTAATTAATGAATTAATATTTGAGAAAACTGTATTAACATCCAGTGTCATCCACTACAAGTTCAAAAAAATGTATGTGAATTTGAGTGGATGAATAAAAAGTATTTTATTAACGATTGGAAATTTGAACAAGGTATATATACAAGGAGAGTGTGAGCTAATAGAAGAAATTGAAAAAAAAGAACAGCAATCTCGAATTACAGCAAAATAATAAAAGCAAATATATTAGGCTACATTTCAAATTTAAGTAAAAACTTTTTGATCATTTAAAATTAAAAAATATGGAATACATTAACGATAGTTTCAAATTTCACACGTAAAAAATAAGAATAATAATATCCAGAAAATAAGCAAAATTAGAATCAAACGATTTGTTATATTATTGCCAATTTGTAGTTACATTATTTAAAAAATTTAACAATATATATTCAATGAATAATAAAAATTTTTGATAATGAAATAAAAATAATTAATAATTTAATAAAAATAATAATTAAATGAATAAATTAAAATCAGACGATTTTTTTATTTTATTTCCAAATTGTAGTTACATTATTTTAAAAATTGATTAGTATATATTAAGTGAATAAAAATAATTAATAATTGAATGAATAAAATAATTAATAATCTTTAATTAATTAATAATAATTAGTTATGGGAAAAGAGATTATTAACTAATTATTAATTAATCAATGATGAGCAAATGAGAAGAAAGAGCAGTGTGAATATATGAATATTTCTTCCATATAAAACTAAAATTAATTAATTAGATTTAATTACTGAATTAATACTTGAAAAAACTGTATTAACATCCAGTGTCATCCACTATAAGTTCAAAAAAAATTTATTTGAATTTGAGTGGATGAATAAAATGTATTTTATTAACGATTGAAAATTTCAACAAGATATATATATAGGGAGAGTGTGAGCTAATAGAAGGAATTTAATAATAAAAACGTGTTCCGTGCCATGCCATAAAAAGGAATTTATCGTACTGTGCTGTCTAATCTATGTAATTTATTACACAAATAAAGTCATGGGTATTGTTTAATTGAGTCCGTGGTTTTTTGACCATTTTGATTTTTATCAGCTAATAATTATATAATTAAATAATGTAAAATTACTTATAAAGATCGCCAAGACAATTTTGCTTCTAAGTGAAAATGATATTTTTCAAGAAAAGAAAATTGTTTGGAATTCTATAGTAAGCCAAAGTATGAGTAAGCCAATTACATCTTTTAATTTTATTTATTTTTAAAAACCGTGAAATTACAATATATTGTACAATTGTATATAATATTATATAAACCCGATATTAACTTGTATATTTTTACTTTTACTGCTGTTTTTCCCCAAAGTGGACATAAACAAAATAAGTACGTCGTCTTTTTAAAGCAAAATATAAAATTAATCCCTGAAACTATCCAGTGAATTGTAAAATTAATTACGAATTCTTTTCTAATTAGCATATCTTTAAGCCTTAATAAGTGAATGCATACTCGTTTGTATAGAAAGTCATTCTAAATTATTCAGTATTTCTTGCTTTTCTTACAGTCACAGTTACGTTATATTTGTGACAATTATATAATATAATTAGAAACAAATAGTAATAGAATTAGAATAATAGAGAGAGATTATTAATTAGAATATTAATATTAGATAATTAGAATAGAATTAGAATAAATAAATAGAATTTAGATAAATAATAGATATAAATAATATGAAATAAAAAATAATTGCATTTGATTTATAATTGTATGTGAACACCCTAATGCCAATCACTTGCCAAAAAAAATTAAAAGCACATATAAAACACAAGGCAACATATTGAGACACACATAATATATAACTACTAGACAACTAATAACTACATATATAAACACAAGACAACATATACAACTCATCTTAAAAATAGAAAGTCCCTCTAAATTATTCAATATTTCTTGCTTTCCTTACAGTCAGTGTTACGTTATGATTGTGCTAATTATATAATATAATTAGAAACTAATAATATGTAGAAATATAATTCGAATTATATAATATCATTACAATTTAGAAACGTCTAAGTTTTAGATGACTAACATGAATTAAAACCTAATCGCATTCTATTTATTATTGTATGTGAACACCATAATGACAATCACTTGCCAAAAAATGGTTAAAATATATTAAAAATACGAAACAACATATTGAAATCAAAGCATGAAAAACATTTAAACTGTTATTTGGGCCTTTCTACTACCTTATCCCTAAACACGTGGGGATAGCCCCACGTGTTTAGGGTTCACAATTCCCCTCACCGGCGATCGTTGAAATTGTAACGTGGGAAAATAACTGTTAAAATAAAAAAAAAAAAAAAAAAATCCTCAAATTAATACAATTCATAAAGTATAAATATATTTTACATACCTTGAACTTCCGCTGATTTTGAAGAAAATTACTCTAGACCAGGCAATGTCGCAGATCGCACTATTCTAGAACTAGCAGTGTCTCAAACCACACAGTCTCAATAAGATACTTGGTCACTAGGGTTGCCAGGAAAGTTGTGAAATTTTTACACACTGACCAGATGAAAAGTAGCCAAACTTCAGCCAACTATTATAACAGGCTTGTATTCTAGATGCAATGTTATTTTTAATTTATGCAATCACTTTTTATTGATTATTTTTTTTATTTTTAATCCTATATTTTTATTTCAACATTATACATTATTTTTTTAAATTCATTGATTGTTCTTTAAATTTTGTTTATTCTTTTACATTTATTATTTAGAGCTGTTTTCCCTTAAAAAATTGATTGTTTCTCATATTCTTCTACATGTTAGAAACACTTTTCGTGCACTGTTTTTGTATTACTTTCGCATTTAATTTCTTATAATTTAATGCATATATGCAGATAAATGTGAAAGCAAATTATTACGCATTACATGAAGATATGTTTTCTTTTTTTTTATTTAATTTTTTCTACTATGAAGTTTCGAAGCAATATTTATTCAACTAGTGAAAAAAAATAAAGAAGAAGTAACGTATATTACAAATTCTATAATTAAAAAAAAATATCCTTTAACCTTAAATTAAATTGTACTTCCTGGTCAATTTAGCCTAAAGTATGCACAAAATGACCGCAGAGTGACAAACCAAACCATAATTATTTACGGCATTTAATTATTATTTTTAGTGTACATTTTGTTATTTTTCCATCAGCCGGGTACAAATTTGACCAATATCAGATTTTCCATTTTTTAGAAGAAATAATAAAGCAGCAATATAAACATTTACGAGCAATTACAGCAGCAAAGTAAAATAAATTTTATTTAATTTTTCTTTCGTAAACTTACGAGAATTTATGCTTTACGCCCTGCTAATGTATAAATAAATATATATATATATATATATTTACTTACTTATTATTATTATTATTTTAGATTAGCGAATTTGTATAAAAGCCAATGTCCGTAATCTAGCTTGAGAAAAAGATTCAAAAGCTCTCTTCTTATACATGGAATTATACGGAAATTATACAATCCTGATACTTATCTTTATTATATTTACGTAATAAAAAGAAGGCAGTGAGTTAAGAAATTCATTCCCTTTATTAATTAATCACTAAGAAACGCAAATATATTTGTAAAAAAAAAAAAACTCAAAATTTAACGTGGTGATTTAAAAAAATATATATATACCTAAAAATTAACGAATTTATTCCCATTTCTTTGAATATTCTGTTACATGTATATTATACATTTAAAATTCTTAGTTGAAAAACGATGCATTTAAATAAATAAAATTTTTAATAAGTATGCATGAAGAAAAAATGCATAGCTAACAAAAAGAGGATAAAATGTCACATTCATTCCCCCTCTCCAACTTTTATTTTACCTAAAAACTAAGGAAAGTAGCCCATATGGCACAAACGTAGCACATTTGGCAGTTCTGCTTGTAACTGAAATATACAATAACTCTGCAGAAACCACTTCACTTTCCTACCCTCTAATAACAATGGTTTCATCCCATTTCAAGTTTTACCTTATGGGTCAACATTGGACAATGATACGAATTGCTTCGAAATACGTATGTACAAACCATTTATCTTAAAAACAGATTGGTATTAGAAACTTGACCGAAATGGAGGAAAATGTATTGCATATCAATCATAAACATTATTGAACCATAAGAAACATGTTAGTCATTATTTAACTTGGCAGTTAAAAAAAATTAGGTTATCGGAAATTAAGATTATCAACATAAAATCTAAAATTTTAACTATAATCTAGTATCTTCTAAAATATTATGTAAAATCTACTAATGATTCTTTATCAATGAACCTTTTGAGATGAGTCAAAATTCTAAAGGACGGATAAATGATACGAACTATTTCTCCACTGCGCAAGGTATAAATGAATGATTCGTATTAAAAACCCGACAAATGCAGCAGGTATACTGTATTTGATAACGTTTAAAGTCCAACTTAGAAGCATGTGAGACTTTGTGAAAATATTTTGAGCGACGCAAACCACTGGAAAAATGTGAAGATGAGACGTTTCGAATGATAGAAAAGATTCGAAAACGATATCGGTGAAAAGCTGCTATTTGCTTTTGTCATTACAAACTTGACCCCCGCACAAAAGATAATCTAAGACCGACGTTTAAAGATAAGATAATAATAAGATAGATTTTTGTTAGATAAGATAGTAATAAGATAGATAAGACCGTTGTTATGTTAGATAAGACCGTTTTTTCGTACATATGCAATAGAAAATGATTCGAAATTGTATTTAAAAATAATGAAGGATCATCAATGTTGTTGTTGTGTCTAATCCTCAATGTCTTGCAGTGCGGGACTAAATTGGCATGAATAATCGACTCATGGAAGATCACGTTCTATTTCCCAGCTGCATTAGAAGGGGAAAAAAAATCTACTCATGGAAAGAGAGAAAGGGCGGCAGCTTCTGTTGTGAAGAAGCACCCACAGGTAGAGCCCTGACTTGGTTCAGTGTCGCTGAAAAAGGTGGGCAGTACATTCTGGGAGGGCTTTCAGGGGGAACTATGCCGCATGTGCATATCGTGCGTGGGAGAAAGCCTCGAAAATTCCCTCCAGGTAGACCGACTAACGAGGAAAAATGCTGAACGGCACAAACGCCACCGAATGTCCGCGTTTTACGGGCGTAGTCCAGTGTCGGGCTGATTAAAAGTAAATGTAGAAATGGGAGGAAAGCGATCTTTCAATTAAACCTTTAAAAAATCTGCGAATATTTTTTTATAAAATATTAAAAGAATCATAAATAAAAATGAAAACGAACTAAATTGAATCATAAGAAAATTACAAATTTTTAAAATTTTGTTAAAAAAATATCAAAATTTTGAAAACAAAAAATTTAAAAAAATAAAATTTTACAACAGCCGTTACTACTATTTTAGTAAGTAATTTCCCAAATTATTCATGCTAGAGCCTTACCTTTTCAAAAATAACTAAATAAAAATAAAAACAAAAAATAAATAAAAATAAAAAATAAATAAATAATAAAATAAATAAATAAAAATAAATAAATAATAATAATTACCACCTTCGGGAATTTATTTTCTTAAAAGGAACAAACAGAAAGATTTAGTTTAAAAAAATTTGGAAATAAAGCGGAGCATATAAGAAGGAAAGCATTTATATATATGCCCATCTACCTACATCTCAAAACTTAAATGAAGGTTATTAATAAGGAGTTTTGAACCTTAATTTTATAAAATTAATTTAAACCAATCCAAGTAGCATTTGCAACATAAACAGAAAATGAAGATAAAAAAGAATAATATGAAATTAAAAATTACGTATAACCACAATGATCACTTTCTCCGTGATCATTTTTGTTATTCATGATGTCTGTTTTGCTGCTATCAATGAATTTGAACATCGATTCTAGCATCGATTCTTTCTTCATCTTCTATTTCTCTGTTAACAAACGAACGTACTAGTCCATTTTTTTAACATACCAACACTTTGTTAACTCATGAGCTTTCTTATGAGAGCACTAAACCCACGATACAATAAATATGATGAATGTGAATCAACTATTCTTATCCTCTCTTCCTTCTTTATCCACTCTCATTTTAATTAAACGCTCCCCAAATGCACTCCATGCTTTTTTCGTCCACTTGATGATTCTACTGCCCCGTGCCTTCGTGCAATTTGGGAACTAATTGCCTGTAATCACTGGTATTTCCAACGTTTATGTAAGTATGAACTTGATTCTTGTTTTATTTAATATTTAATATTTTTAATTTACTGTATATATGTCATACAATATTGTTTAATAATAAATTATGTTATTGTCGTATCACCCTGAAGAATACAAGAAAATCAAATGTTGTGGTGCTCCCGAATAATGCTGGCTATGTTGGTTGCCAACTCGGACTATAAATCCTCTTCCGAGGGATGGTCCGGATAAGTGGTCTCCAAACTACGGCCCGCGGGCCAAATCCGGCCCGCGACAGCGAATAGCTTATTGTTGCTGTAATAAGTTGGATAAAAAAGCACATAATGATAATAACTCGGTTTTATTCACTTGCTAGGTAAAGCTTAATGACAAGCATAATATGCAGAAAATTTAAAGTATAACAACTAACAAATAATTGAAATGAATCCCACTAACATTATAAACTAGTGAACATCCCGCGGTTACCCTCGGTAGTTATGTTGGGGTAAAGAGTATCACATATGTATGTATATCGATGTTTGGAATGTATATATCCTGAATCAAACATATGATTTTTATCCTGAAAATCTCTCAGGAACGGAAAAGCTAAATTAAAGCGAATGAAACCCCTAGGTATCCGCTTGCAAAAAAAATACTAATGAGATTTATGTAATTGTGATTTTTCACTGACAATAGCTTGTAGTTAGCAAGCGTATGCTCGCTCAGAGCGCGTACTCGGCGACTGGTCTAGAAATTATAGATAATGGCAGAAAAATTAAAACGGTTTTGGCTCTTGGTACTTACTGGAGTAAACAGTATGACCCTAAGGCTGGAAAGTTTGGAGATCCCTTGTCCAGACAATGCATGGCGGCTGCAACAGCTGTGCAATCAGAGACATGACGAGGAGTGAGCTCTACAGCAGGGCAGTTGCCACATGTTTGGTATTTCATCAGCAGAAATTTTCATATTTTTATGGTGCTTCATCCTTAATCTTGTGAGAGAAGTAGCTGATATTCTATCGACATGGTATTTAGTTTTAATCTTAGATGGAATTACAAGTTTAAATTTTTCCAATGAAAGTAGGAATGACAGTCTGATCCAGACTTCTGGCATTATTCTCCAAAGAATCTGCAATTTCATTAAATTCTAAATCTATATGAGCAGCAATGATTCTGCTTATATATAATAAAATATAATATGTATACAATAAATAAATATAAAATAATTTCAATATTTTTCTTCATATATTCTGTGCTGGTAGGAAACAAAACATTAAAAAAATACTGTAACAATATTCATTTCATATATTGTAGGATTGAAAAGCATTAATAAAGTACGTAAACAATTTAAACAAACAAGAACAAGTTAGCTATCTTCAAATGATTCACGAATGTCAAAAAACATTCAAAATGTCACTCTTAAAATCAAAAGTTATCCTAACACAAAATTGACTACGACATAAGGACAAAAGAAAGTTTCTATCATAGAATATAAAACCTAACCCCCATCCCCCCCCATTAGTTACGACTGCCATACTACACTTCTTGCCATCTTCCGAGAACTCTTCTTTGAAATTTGCCTCGGATTGCCCTAGGTACAGGGCCGGATTTATATGAAAAGAACCCTAGGCTATTCCACCAATGAGGCCCTTTTACCTCCCACTTTTATGTTTGTAAATTACATGAGAGATAATAAAATGCATCATTACTGTGATATATATCAATATGTTAAATGAAACATTTTGTGATGGGTACTAATCTTTATAAAAAATGTGGTACAAAAAAAAGTCGGGAACACTTATTTGGACATTTATTCTCAGCACAATATATATAGTACATTTAAGAATAACTAATCAAACATAACACACAACATTTACAAAGAAATAAAATTCAAATAATAAAAATCTTTGACTACGAAAATACATTATATTATATAATAATAATATAATATTTGCCATAGCAATCAGTGAACGTATGAACTATACTTTGGTGCAATCTAGTATATACAAACGAAGAGAACCAATGAGCCGAACGCGTTGATCTTAACCCATACATTTTTATGTTTGTTTATTAGTCCTATGTGTAGAATTTATCTTTATTTTCGATTCAGTGTTGTAGCATTTACTGTTTTTAGAATAGTGTTATTCTAATTTTGCTAACAATTCGAATGTAGACCCCTCTTGATCTTGAAACCCTAGGCTGAAGCCTAGTTAGCATATAGGAAAGTCCGAATAGGAACACCATTAGTTACGAAGTTAGTTATACCTTGTTATCTCGGGTAATTCATCTTTTTAACGTCTCGTAATTTTTGTTGTCAAAAGAAGCTTGACTCAAATGACCTTGAAGATAGAGTACTTCTGACATCCTTATCTGAATCCCCTTTGTGGTTTACCCATTTGCTGCTCGGAGATAGGCTCAATATAATAATGGTCAACTTGCCAAAGCAGTAGGCAGCATTATTTGGCAAAAACTTGCTCACTGTGGCGAACCTTTTTTTTTTAACATTTCCCTCTGACAACTGGCGCACCAATGAGGGGGGCATATCCCTTAACCTCCTCATCTTAATTCATAAATATGATTTTAATTTTAATTGGTTGTTTTAATGTTAGTAAATATACAATAACTTGATAAAGTTTCTAAAATTCAAATAATAAATGGCACTCAAAAAGTTAAAAATACTAAAAATAAATAAAAGTAAAATACAAAATAAAATAAAAGAATTTAAGTTAAGTTTGAATTCGGTACAGTTAGGGCCTAGTTGTCGATGCCACAAAACTATATTGAAAAAGTAAACAAAACAGTGAAAGGGTTATGCTGAACGGTGGGAGCCATTGTGGTGATCTGAAAGGTAAGTAGTTAATCTTCCTCACAAAAAAAAAGGCAGATATCAGAACCGAAGTTCTTTCCTCTTTTTAAGACTGATGTGCAAAGGATTAAACTTTATTAAGGATTAAAATTTTAATCTCTCATTTTCCTCTTAATTTCTCTATTCTATTTTACAGAACAAGATATTCAATATCTTATCTCTTTTTACAAAAAGTTAAATATTTCATAATTATTGTATTTTTAATTAAAGTTAATTGTAGAAAAGGAGGTGTTTAATACTAGTCGTTTTCCAGGAACTCAATAAACGCAACTACCCACCTTCTGTTTGCCAAAGGCCCTTACCTTTTTTATTTATTCATTTAAATTTTCTTAATATTTTTCTTTGACTTTTTGAATTAATTTATTATAAGCAAGGAGAAAAGTAAATGACTCAGATGAAGCACTGGGATTAAAGATCTCCTTACTACACTATTTCATATTTTTTCCTTCTCATCCTTACACAAAAGTCCCAATTCAATTGGCTATCCTGACTTTAGGTGTTTAAAAAAAGCATGTTTCAAGAAATGCTCGTAAACGTATTTGTGAACACTGATTTTCTGGCACGAATGTAATAATACAGTTTAGTAGAACATGTTTGAGTTTATTCAATACAAGAAAATGCATCAAATACTAAAACATTTATTGCATGAATAACAATATGTCCATCAAATTCTTTATAAACTGTCATTATTGTACATTATTATTTTTTTCTTTGTATTTTTATATGCCTAAATGAAGTAAAGAACAAATAACTGTCAATGCTTCCTTTTGTGAGGGCAGTGGTCTTCAAAAGTCTGTGCATTCGTGCATAAGGCAATGTTACCGAAGTCGGCCATTTTAAAGACTGATCTAAAGAAGTCATTATATACATGCATATATATATATATATATATATACAACGGTTGTTTATAAATTATGTCGGGCATTTGTTTTAATATCATTAATTTTTTTAATGAAATATACGGATAAAAATCTGAAGGCAGTGATTACTTTTAAAAATCAATTTCATCAGTGACTTTGCATATTTTATGCAGTTCAGCTTTGTTATTACTCATCTCAATGTTTGTCTATTTCTGGAGGCATTTATCTATACAGTTTAAAACAATCAATTTATAAAAAAAAACGATTTTGAAAGGCAACACAACAAAGTACTGTAATCGTAATAATGGCCTCAATTGCGCAAGCTTGTTATGATAAATTCATATTTGAGCCACGCATGTTGAATTATGAGCATTAACATTTCAAAAAATAACGAAACCTGTTCATCAAATATTTTTTTTTCTAAAATACTTCAAAAATCGACCAAATATTAAAATCTTTTTTTTTTTTAAGTGTCACACATAATTTATTATTTTATTCTCATGCCTCTTCTTCTACAAGTAGCTAAGATGAATTCTTAATCAAAATAAAAAAATTAATTGGCCATCGACATGCTATCGGACTACTTCTCTAAATGTATTTTTGACTTCGATTCAGTTACCAAGAGCAGGGGTCTCCAAATTTTCCAACTTTAGAGCCATACTGTTTATACTCCAGTAAGTACCAAGGGCCAAAACCGTTTTAATTTTTCTGCCATTATCTATAATTTATAGATTAGTCGCTAGACACAAAGAATGTTTACAGATCTAAATTAACTGATGAACATCTTAAATATATTTTAATAATTAAAGTAAAATTGAACCACAACTACAAAATTATTGTCAGTGAAAAATCACAATTACATAAATCTACAAGTGTATACCCCGCGATTTCATTCGCGTTAATTTAGCTTTTCCATTCCTGAGGGATTTTCAGAATAAAAATTATATGTTGAATTCAGGATATATACATTCCAAACATCGATAACATATCGATCGCACATATATGTAATGTGCGATACTCTTTACCCCAACAAAACTATCGAGAGTAACCACCGGATAAAAATCATATATGCATATAGCAGTGGGGGCTGGCGTATTCAGTGTTTTCGGTATCAATCGAAATTTGATGCGTTTGCGGATCAAAACATCTTTTAAAAAGGAATTGGCCGATCCTTTTGAAATTCCAACATCATCAGCCATGTCTCTATTTGCAAATCGACGGTTTGCAAGCACCAAATCGACTAGAGGGCTCTTCGTCTTCAACGCGTTCTCTGCCTTCTTTAAACTGTTTATACCGCCTTTAAATATTTTTTTCCATATAGGAATGCTCACTGAATGCCTTTTGCAACATTCTATCCGCAAACAAAATTGAATGCAAGTTCTTTGCTCAATTAATTCAGACATTTCAAAAATCGTCGGAATTAGTTTTAGCGTCTCGCAAAGCCAAGCGTAACTCAAACACTAATGAATATTTTGACGTAAAATTTCATACAGATGTCAATGACAGTGCCAGAAACCTAAAAAAAAAAAATTTAAATTCCATAAGCCCCGGTCATTTTAAATTGAAAATTGGTTATACTTTTTGGACACAACATATATATTTTCTTTTCTTCCACCTATTCTTATTAATTGGGAAAAATTTTTATAGCATATAAATTTTATCAATTTATTTGGATTCATTCATTTATTATTTATGTATTCAAATACATGATACATGAAATAGCTTAGCAAACAAATAATTTTTCTGTTTAATCAATTTTCATCATTTAGGTTACATAAAAACAGAAATGGAAAATATTTTATCCAATGCTATTTATAAGTTCTTTAATTATTATCAATATTTTGTCTTCTCCTAAAAGCTCTAGTTATTTTGCGCTTATTTAAAAAATAATTAACTAACCATAGCTGGACTTGTTGGTTAAGTATGTGAGATTCAAAGTATTTTTTCATTAATACTTCTTATTTTATAATTTTTTTTATTATTAATTGTTTTTATGTATGATTCCCACAAAGAAGATATACTTTCTTATTTTTTTTTTTTGCATTATACATATAAATAGTAACATTCAATAATATTATTTTCGCTTATGCAGCAAAATGCATGAGAGCAGTCGTTGTTGATGATTAAATGAATAATACAGTATAGTAAAAATAGGTAAGTTGCAGACGTATACCATTTAGTCTTTATTTCTAAAGAATACAAAAATGATTACATAATATATATATATATATATATGCGTGTGTATGTGACAAAAACATTAAGTAAATCAGAAGTTTCCTATTATTTGTGTTTTCATAGCAATTCTTGTTTAACGTGAACGTTGTCATGTGCCATCTTCTTTTCAGTTTTTCAGACACTCTGCTATTGTAGAATTATCATTTGAGTAGATTTGATTTTCATACATTTAAATCATTAAATTACTCAAATGTACTTTCTGACATCAAAAGAAAAAAAAATATCACAAACATCTTTATTATTTGTTATTATTACAATTTATGAAATTCAAATCAAACGATTTCAATAGGCTGTCATTTTTACTTGAAATGATTGTTTTCTTCTTGTTTCCTGTTTTATGTTATTTTTTAGATTTCAAAGAAGACAGCATTTGTTCATTTCTGATTGGTCGTCTTCCATTTCATAATTTAGTACTTCATTTTATTTTCTGTTTTTTCTGTATAGCATTGTAAATAAATGGTTATTTTTTGGCTGCATTTATCATAATTCTACTTGAACAGATTATGTTGTAATATTTGAAATATATTTATTTTTAATATATATCGACAAACAACAAATTTACTAATGATGCTGTAAGAAATTTGTTAATTAAGCTGTAATAAAACTTATATAATTTCAATTAGTGTATTATTTTAAAAATACACTTATTCCAAGAAAGTTGCAGCACGTGGATCGTTAAAAGCTTCATGATTTTTAGTTTCGTTAGGTATAAATAGTACAGCCAACTCCTGATAAGTAATTGTAGGAAAAAAATTCTTTTGGATATTACTACATTATTTTTAAGTCCTTACTACCTTACTTTCAAGTCATTGCTATCTTATTTTTAAGTCATTACTACCTTACTTTTAAGTCATTACTACCTTATTTTTAAGTCATTACTACCTTATTTTTACGGTGGAGGCACATGATAAAGCCGTGGTCAAAAAGTTCTTCTATTGGGTTCCTGGAGCGCTCCTTGGAAGGAACGGTAGGAATTCCTAGATAACACCTTTATTAAGGAGTTTGTCCAAATTGGTAATTCAATTCTGTCAGACTAACAGCAAAGCAGTATAGGTGAGTACAGTGCTAAAGTCCTTTATAATGCACCCTGAAAAATGCTGAATCTGGTACATGAATCTAATGCTCATTCAATTCATAATTCATGGTCTCATTTCAATATGCCCAACTATGGCCTTTACTTGGAGGTTATGCTCTCCTATTGATTCCTTTACCTCGTAACATGAGGGATGAAGATTCTCCCAGACAAGACCACCCCCTGCAGAAATTGCCCCAACGCTTTCCTAACACCTAAGCACATTCTAGAGTGCCCAGCACACATTCCCCATGTTTTGCAATTGAGTATGGTGTCAATAGAGGCCAACTTAAGAGAAGTCCTGTAGAGCGAAGCGGCACCATTGCTAGCGTGAAGACTTTTGACTTGATCTAACTTTCATAATTATATTTAAATCCATGGACACGATAACAACGACAACCTCGTAACATACAATTGTGGAATGGCCTTCGAAATCTGAGCTGCTAAAAATAGACTAGCGGACCGCTAGTCTATCCCCCCCTCTGGAAGGGTTCTAAGGAAAATTCTGCCCCAAAAAAGACTGAAAAGCGACCGCTGGTTCCCCTCCCCCTTCCTCGGGGAGGGTTCTTCCACAACCCCTGCTACCTACGTTGTGCATACTGATCGTAAACCTGTGGCACCAAATGCACGTTCTTTCTCGTTTTACTCTTAGCCAGCTAATGTATTTGACTTTCTACTTATTTAAATTCTTAATATCTTTAGTTATTATTTCTTAAACATCTTAAATTATACCTTAATGTTTTAAATTTAATATTTTATTTTTACTTCTCTAATACTTTTATGATGGCATGTGGTAACTTTATGACCACTAACTATTTCTCTGTACCATGAATCCATTTAAGTTTAGAATAAAATTAATCATACTAAATTTTATTTTTTTTTTTTTTTTAGAGAGTTTTTGCTCCAGTAATTATATCATGTTTTAAATTAATTAATTTTTAAAATTTTTTTAATTAAACTTTAATTTAATTTTAAAACTTCTAGTGCTGCATTATCCATTTGATTCCTTAATTTTTATTGATTTTAAGTTATGGAGTTTCAGTAACAGTCTAGTTGCAAAGGTACTCTTTGAAGAAATGTCTATTGCCGTCGCCTTGAAACAACATCATGACAAATAAAAAAAAAATAAAAACTATTGATTGTGAAAGATATTGTTGTATAATTTATAAATTACAATTTATTTTTACAAACATCATTAAAGATAATAAAATTTTTACTAAAAAGTATTAATTTCTAATATGATATACAAATTACACATCAGAAATTTCAATTTATTATATTCAATCTGATAATAAAAAGTCGTTATCAACAGCCTATAGAGATACTCTATTGCAGTGTTGATAAAATCAAGTTACATACCTATATATGCTGTAATGTCAGCACGCGGACGACAGAGGTCTTGCATTTCGATATCACTTGTAATAATAGCAAGTATTAATGCATGCTTATTGGTATGAGTTCCATTACAATTTATAGAACGACCATTATTCGTATTTGTGGGCACAGATATGTTTTTATATGACATGTTTTTCTTATTTAATAAAACGATTTTATTATTACAACGACAGAAATTATTTTTACAGATCAAGTTACATATCTATCAAGGAATAAATAAGTGAATAAAATATAAATAAGTGAACAAAAAAGTGTTTTCTTTTTAAGTAAAAGACTTAAATGTTATAAATAAATGTAACTTTTTAATTCAAAATAGTAATAAAATGTTGTTGTGAAAAAGATAGCAATAATAATCAATCATTTGTAAAAACGATCACTAAATAATTCCAGATATTGAAAAAAAAAACCTCTTTATTCATTTTTTAATGTTCTCCGAATTCACTTAAAAATCTAAACCTAATTTCTTCAGTGCCTTCAAATTCACTGGTCAAAGCGGTGAATAACTTTATCAAGATAGAGCCATATTTCCTCATATGTAAAAAAAAAAGCAGCAACTTACTTCTTACAAATTTGCAATAGTAAATGGTAAAAAAAAATTCAATTTTATCCGCTTATGACAAGTAGGCATGCAAGAATCAGAGTTTGAGGCATTTCACTGAGTAACTTGTATCACATCTTTTTTGCCACAAATACAGCAAAAGGATTTTTGCCAAAAGTTGCTGTTTGAGGAGGAATTGTAGGCACGTCTACTAGCGAATAAACTCATCAGGATGGCCTGTCGGATTGATTTGAAAAGTCCCTCATAGGTATACGGAGATTCTTCCATTAATCTCTGCATATCAACTGTCAAAATATAGTAGCATGCTATTTTAAAGCGCCAACCAATATCTGCATCTTGTCTTTGTACCAAGTCTTCGGCAGTTTTTAGTTTCTTAATCGTGCCATCTGATCTACAATGGAAGGAACTAAATACATCAAAAACCTCAGATATAAAATGTCTATGTTTTATGTACCAATCAAAGACTTCTGCCGCCATAGATCGAAGCACATCCATCAATGCGTTTTTCACGCTGACAGGTATTGGTAAACTGGATGCTAATACTTTTCCTCTTTTTTCTATGCAATCTAAGTGTGCATGAGGATCAAGGAAATGATATCCTAATTTATGAAGGCACATTTTGATATCTGTTCTATTGAATAGAAGAATAACCGTTTCTGTAAGACACAT
>BPLQ01002067.1:0-31984 GCA_021605075.1 Caerostris darwini
TTCCTGGCGTCTGCCCACGATGGCGTAAGGTCTGTGGTGGTCACTCCGTTTTCGACCACTTTAGTGTTCGAATCCCTGGCGCCGGAACACAGAGGCAATTACACGTGCGTGGCTTCGAACGCGGCCGGGACCATGAGCCACACTGCTCCAATGGTAATTCACGGTATGGCTTAGATCTCGAACACTAATCGGGATTTGTTCGAGAACTTAGAATCATTTATATATGAATACGTTCCGAATACAACCCTGATTGTCTTTTGTTTTTAAAATAAACGTTTAGTTTTTACTTATGTTTATCAATGTAAAGTATATTATTAATTAATGGGATGTATAAAAATTACCTTCATTACTTTAACTTTAAAATCTGTTGGACGATAGAAAGGTTTTGTGTATGTAATAGCAATTGCATAAAGTTAAAGTTTTATTTCTTCCCAACTCAATTATGACAGAACTTATAAAATTAAATTAGAAACATCTGACTCGTAGCTCAATGATAACATCACAAACAGCGTGCAGGAGGGTTTAGGTGTCTATCCACTGGTAGCGTCGTTGCAATCCCTGCAAAGTAGACAGATAACTATTGGGATATTGTGTAATCATCACAATTTGATAATCAGATGGAATGCGGTTTCCTGGTTTCATCCCATAAGACATCCAAATGCGGGACAGTTATATCCTGCCCTCATTATTTATTGGCAAGCCCAACCGATGTCGATTAAAATAAATTATGAATTACAATAAGATCTAACCTGGCGGAAAAACTGTCCATGATTTCTCTGATTATGGTTATGGATTATAGTTAACTGTCTATTGTGAGTTATGGTCAGCTAAATTACCAGAGATCACGCCATCTTTTTCTAGAGATAAGATAAAGGGGATCTATTTTTTTTTCTATGGAGATAAATTAAAATCAATGAATTTAAATTAACTACGATTGAAATTGTCGTATTTAAGAAGATATACATTGAAGTATGATTGGAAAAAATTGAGTACAACCTTGGCACTTTCCTATGACTATATCAGCAATTAGGACATGAATAATTAACAATCATGCTCACGTTAATGTTCTGATATTACTTTAAATTCAGATGAATCGATGGATATTAATTAATTTTTCTTATTAGGATTAAAAACTTTTAAGCAGAAGTAAAATTGTGAATTTCTGTTACGCATACTAAAACAATATATATTTGCTATGTGGTTTTGTTAAGTTTTTTATTTACTGTCAAAGCTGTAAAGATAATGGGCATACAACTTTTAGATTAAAATAATAGTGAAATTTTAGATAATAATTTACACTTAAATTTTTATTATTATACAGTAGAACTTCGATGCATGGATTTCGATGTTTCGATGCTTGCGAAGACGTTAGATACGTGGCAACGATAAATACGGGCCAACACAGGATTTCATTGATTAAATGTTACTATACGGGTTCTCTGGTATATGAGGTCTATATATAAACTAACTGGACTGGCTCAAGAAAAGAAATGTAGGAATTTTTGGCAAATCTTTTGTTTCTGAGCTTCAATGTATTCTCCATTGAAGCTCATTCATCGGCCATTTCTAATTTTCCATTGTTTAAATGTGGATTGCAGTTCATTTTCAGACTGCTTTAATAGATGTGAGAATGTTTTTATTAATTTACATCAGTTATTCAAAATGGGTTCTTTTTAGTACAGATTTTATTTTGGAAGAAAGAAAAAGTAGTGCTAAATCAGGAGAATGAGAAGGATGTTCCAGTGTTGTAATTAATTTTTCTATCAAGAACTGATTCACGTAAATTCTGTATACTTAACATTTTGCCACAAACGGGATCCAATATAGGCTCACTTCTCCTCTTGAAAAATTCTGAGGATCCGATAAGGATAATGATAAAGTTTGCTGTATAGACTCAGACACGTCCAAGATCATTGTCCTCGAGATATTATTTAACTCTCGTCGCTTTTAAAGCAGTATCCATATGTAATGATATGTAAGAGAACAAGTGAATTAGTCTCGCAAACCGGTTATGAATTGTTTGTCTCAGTGTGGACAGAACTCTTTGAGTAAGTCGTTTATCTCGCGCCCCACTCAGGTTTAATCAGAGTCAGTTTTTTCATCACATCAAAGGGATTTTTCAAAAATACAAAAAATGATATGTAAGATAGAAGAAATGTCGTGTAACATATATTTTTCATTTTGCATCGTAATATCTCTTCATTTTCTGGACATAGAAAATTCATAGTGAAACTTCGGAATAGACTTGCTTTGCCTACCAGTATTCGACATCATTTCTCTAATGAATTACGACAATGAACTATTATGTGAATAAAAGCGTTCCAATTCAATTCTATGGTTGAAAGGAAATCCTTCAGTAATTCATAAGTTAGGGATAGCATTTCTGAGGACAGAATCAGTTTCTACAAGGTACAACTGAAGAAGACCTATTTCTACAAGCATAGCAAATGGCCCATATTTGCAACTAACAACAAAGGGGCACATAATATTTACACCAATATATCACACATTTCTTATGTTAGCCATGGAAAGGCTGGTATCCATATCAACTTCACACATAAAGCTTTTACGTTGCAAGAGTGTCATTGACCTGCGAATTGAAACATTCTTTCGTTTAGAGCTCACGCCCATGTAAAGGGATCGAATCCCCCCCCCCCCTCCCTGAGATGAAGCACAATTTACTCCTGAAGAGATTGCTCACATCAACGATTATCTTTGGTATAGAACCAAGTTGGTCAAGTTTGCATGGAGATGAGCCTACAACTCTTAGCCGTCTTTTTAATTCAGACGTTACCCGGTGCAAAATGGGGTGTAGATACCATATATTCACATATCCCTGCTCACACAAGACTTCATGAAAGATAGTAGTATGCAAGATGTCCAAAATTATGTGTATCACGCAAACTACATCACCGAAATGAAAGGTTTAATTAGGCACTACACGTCAATTGAATTATAAATCAATAGAGATCTTTACACTTTGCTGATAAGTCCATATTTCATACGCAAAGGGTCTCAAAAAAATTGTTATTCTGGCAAAAGAAAGGATCAAAAAGGAAGAAGAGAAAATCTAATATCTTAGTGATAGTAATGAAAGAGAAGGATTATACGTATAATGATTATACGTATAGGTAATTATTCATTTAGAGGGCCCCATTGCCTAATGTATCACCTAAGATGCTCAATTTTAAAGAGATGGCATTCTTAATCCAATTATCCGTCCTTAGGTAGGGTGTTGTTGTGATTGATCTTCAATGTCCTGTAGTGCTGGACGGACACCTCTTCAGTAGTTTACTCGTGGACAGAGGGAAAGGGGGCAGTTTCTGTTGTGGTGGAGCACCCATAGGTAGAAGTCTGACTTGGCTATGAGACGCTGAAGAGGGAGGGCTCTACCTTTTACGGGCAACTATCCTACATTTGGATATCGTACGGGAGAATATACTCCCACCAGGTAGTCTGACTAACGAGGTAAGATGCTGAACAACACAAAGAAGTCTCCTAGTTTTTAAAACAATGTCTACTACAATGACTCCAGCGGTTGGAACCTACGCCCTAATGCTTACCAGCCGTTCACGTTACCACTGAGCCACCAGTCGGGCCCTTAAGCAGGTGTAGTTTGTAATTTCTTCATTCTACAGGACGATAACACTAGTGCACAGAGTGAATAAATACCTTCGCGAGGAGTCTATTTTGTGTTTGGGTCGCAGAGCACTTTATCTGTACTCGAACATGTTTGGGATGATCTAAGGAAACCTATCACTTCACTTATACCTAACCCTACAACCTTTCAGTATATCAAATGCTTTGAGACAATAATAGGTTTTGCTTCCAACTACACTCAAGAGCCAAAACATTATGACCACCTGTCAATAACGAGTTGGCCCACCTTTGGCGCGCAACACAGCTTGAACCCGCCTTGGCATGGATTAATACCACCACTTAATACCAGTTAAATACCACTTTTCACCTGATCACGTGCCTTCCACGTCATCCAGGCGAGTTCATTGCAAAATGTAGGGGTGGTCATAATGTTTTGGCTCTTGAGTGTAGGTAAAAAACAGAGTGTGGAGTGTATCGCATAGTTATACAGCTGTAAAAGCAATCACACTCTATAATGATGTTGATCGTACATTCAACTCAGAATAATATGTTTTTAATGTTTACTCACTTTGTGCATCATCTAGAAAGAAAATAAGCCAATTGTTTCTCTTCTGTACAGGATTTGCAGACAGTTTTTGAGGAATTTGTGTTTTAATTGACAATTTTGTTAAATTTCATTTAATTTCGTTAAATAGAAATATCACAATTTCCTGGGAGGTTTTACCCTACATTTTTAAAAATTAATGTATAAAGAGGGATTTATCTTAAAGTAAAACATTTTCCTAAAAATCATCACATGAAAAAGAAAAAAAAGCATCATCAGAAAGTTTTTATACATATTTCTAAACACAAAATGTAAGAAAATATATTTTAAAAAAGGATTGAATCAAATTATTTTCATTTCATTTTTATATAATTATTCCATTATTTCTATAAATATTGCTTTTGAATTCCCCACTGTTAATAAAATATAATAAACAAAACTTATTAAATACAAAGTTAAATTATTTTTCACCAATAAAATTGTCACGTTATACGTAATTTAATTATTTTTATAAAATTAATAGTATTATTTAAATATAATGAATTTTATTAAATTAATTTTAATTTTAATTTTTGTGCAATAGAATTATTTAATCTGTTCAAGAATTAATTTATAATTCGTTTCTATTATTTTTACAAAAAAAAAAAAAAAAAAATCAAGATTGTGTTGCCATTATCTTCATTTTAATCATTTTAATATTATATAATTTGTTGGTCATTTTCCTATTTTCTTTTCGGAAAAAATTGTATAGCATATTTTATATTATACTATACATAGTATATAGAATGCAAAATAATTTAATAAATATTATTAGTATACTTAGTATTTACAAATTATCATTTATTTAATTTTAATGCATTGTTATTTCTTTATCCTTTTTTTTTTTTTTTTTGTTTATTGATATATTGTGTTGAAAACATAATCATGTGACTATATGTTATTAATAAAATAGTGCAAATTATTTTTTTTTAAATTTAATGTTTATTTTTTCTCAAGTTTAACTGTGTTGTAGTTCACATAGTTTGAAATATATAATAATAAAGAACAATCAAAATATATAAAAAACATTTGGACATAAAAATTTTTTGAATAATTATTGTAGGTAAAAATAATATTGTCTTTCACATTCTTATACTAAAATTTTATTATTATTCTTTCATCCTCTCTTTGTTAAGGTTCTCCTATTTTTCCAAATTTAAAATAAATGTTTTGCTTTGAGTAAAATCCTTAATCTGTTATAAAAGATGATATTATTTCAAGACAAGTTTAAACTGTACAGTTTTATCAAACAATATCTCATAATTATTGAAATATATTTCGTAAATGTACAAAAATGTATAATTGCTGTTTCCTTTTACTTTTTATACTTTTGCTATTTTTCCTGCTTGTAGATGGCAGCACATGCTATCTTTCGTTTGAGGTTCGCTGGTTATTTGATCTCTATCTATTCATCAATTTCAAGTTAAACTAATAGTTAAGAAAAATAGTTAAAAATATGAAAACCTTTAACTGATCTCTGAAAAAGATTTAGGAGATCCATTAATTTCTATAAGAAGTACTATTTAACTTTTAAATAAATAATTAATAATTACTTAATAACTTTTATTGATATATATGGTGGTGTTTATGATTGGGGTCTCCAAACTGCGGCCCATCGGCCAACACCGGCTCACCACATTTTATTTTGATTATATAATAAAATGTACAATGTAAATAAATCATTTAAAATAATAGTCTGATGTTTTTATGTGACGACAAATTAAGAAACACAATAACTGACAAACATTATGAAGCTGACCGTTTTAAAATGTAATTAATCAAATGAGTTTTGTCCTAAGAACTTTTAATATGTGACATAGATAATAGAAAAACCAAATATTTTTTATCTGAATTAACTTTTTCTGTGCATATTTCTTCTACTACTGCGATAATGCAATGCTTTATTGAATCGCCATCAGATAATGGTTTTACTATTGAGTGAATCACGCGAAAAAAAAATTTCCAAAAAAAGTAGTTAAATTGCTACTAACTTGCATTCAACTAAATCTGTTATTTTCTTCTCCTACTAACAATTTATAATCAATCATTGCAGTTTGAGTTTAGGATCACAAACAGAAGCAACAGGTAGTTTCATACTCAATAGTTCATGCTTATATAGAAAAATTGCTTATCTTCAACAGTTAAATTGAAATAATTGCGAAAATTATTGGTAACAGTAGGATATTGTTCAAAATATTATACATCTCAAAATATCATGTTCAAAATAATATATATATCAAGATACTATGTTCAAAATAGTATATATGTCAAAATATTATGCATAAAAACTCAAGAGCCAAAACATTATGATCACCCCTACATTTTGCAATGAACTCGCCTGGATGACGTGGAAGGCACGTGATCAGGTGGAAGTGGTATTTAACTGGTATTAAGTGGTGATATTAATCCATGCCATGGCGGGTTGAAGCTGTGTTGCGCGCCAAAAGTGGGCCAACTCGTTATTGACAGGTGGTCATAATGTTTTGGCTCTTGAGTGTATATATATGTATATATATCAAGATATTATGTTCAAAATATTATATATGGGTATCAAATACTGAATTATACAACTCGTAAACCATATGGTTATTCATCAGTAATCTCAATAATTTTAAAAGTGATAAAATCATGGATGCTCACTTTGGTTGCCTATTGACTATTGTCCTTCACGGTATATTTCTTTATACTATAATTGGTTTCATAATATTAAATTTTATATTTAAAATATGAAATTAAGATGTCTAGATCCTTCATCGTATTGGCGGAAGGATATATGGCATTAAAAATTTAAGAAATTCTAATGCCTCTTTTAAGTTTACATTTTCTTGAAAAAAAATGAATTTTAAATTTAAACTGAAATTATTTTTTAAATTAATCAAACATTAATATTAGCTTATCACTGAGAAGTTTATTTCAAAAAAATTTCTATGGAATCAAAATTATAACAATATGAAGAATATAAAGAAAAAAATGTGATTGGTGAATTAATTTTCTCGTTTTAAAAAGTTAATCTACTATAAACTACGCTGAAAGATTTGTACAATCAGTCATTTTTAGCGTTTTACAAACCCTATTGAAAATTTCTTCCCAAAATTTATAATCTTAATGAATCAGTAAATCAATCAAGATCAATATATTTAATAAAGATCAATATATTTTCATCAAATATATATATTTTAGTAAAATTTCTATATACGTATTGAACCCTGTTGAAAATTACCCTACCAATGAACCCTGTTGAAATGGAACCCTAAAAATTATAACATTAACGAATTGGCTAATCAATTTCGTCTAACCTTAAAATAAGGAACGAATTGATTCCTAGGAACATATCTAATTAATTTGAAAGATCCACGTAAACTCCATCAAATATTCCACATCCACACTCACTTCCATTTTGGTTGAAATCACGATCTCACGATCAGGACGAATTACCAATTGAATGAGATGGAAAACCTGAAGCACATTAAACTCCAGCGGACCAGAGGCCTCGGTCCTATCTCCGAACATGGTTGGGCTGCTCGGAACTGCAGATTTCAGAACATCCATCAAAACTTTCCGAGGTCTTCGAAATCAGCATGTCGAGAATTCGATGATCTGTGTAAAAGGGGGTGGGGAAAAGAGGGTGGGGGTTTGGACTGCATTACGTTATTAAACAGATCGTCTGGACCTGGAATTCTCAGCTGAGCGAAGCAGGGGGTCTGTTCAATGAAGGATGTGAATTGGATATGATTTGTTTAATTAAATGGTATAATAGATGTTAGGAAATAATTAGGTGAAGACTTGAAAGAAGCAGTTTATGAGAATATATTCTATGTTAATAGACATTTTTGTGTTTTGGATTACATAAGATAAGGAATATAAATGTTGCATTTTGTGTGTGTGTGTGTGTTGTAAATATATTTTAAGTTGTGACTAAATGATTAATCAATAATTTGAAATATTCATCTCACAATATTTCTCATTCTTTATTTTACACGAATAAAAATTAATTATTGTAGTTTTTATTAAATTTGTTTAATTTTATCATAGTTTTTTTTAAATTTGTTTTAATTTTATTATAGTTTTTAATTATTACTTTTTATTAAATTTTATTGCTTTTATTAATATATTTCAATAAATTTTATTATTGTTTTTATTATTTTTTTATTAAATTTTATTTAACGTTTCATCCATGTTATTGAAATTGAAACAATAGGTTTCTTTATAAATATTATTTTTTTAATAAAGATCAATATATTTCTATAAAATATAGATTATTACTACAATTTATATATACCTTATTCTTTAGGAAACACTTTTTATAAATATATTTTTAAAAAAAGGCGTGTATTACTTTTTTGTCACATTAATTAGATAATCTTTATTATATATAACTGTTATAAAGCATAATGAAATTCAAAATTACTTTTTGAGTAATTTGAATTAATACTGACGAACCTTTCATTGTGAAGATTATTTGAAAAAACACTTTTCTGTGGAATCACAATTATAATGATAAGAATAATATATTAAAAAATTATTCTCATTTGAAAAATTTAATATACTACATACTTAAATTAAAGATTTCTACATTCAAACATTTTTTTTTAATATACAAACCCCATTGAAAATTCCCTCTTAAAATTATAATATTAATGAATTAATTAATCAATTTTCTCAAACCTTAAAATAAAGAACGAATTGACTCCGAGGAACATATTCCAACATTATAGTATCATAAATTTTCTAAATAATTTGAAAGATCCACGTAAACTTAATCAAATAATTATCCACATCCACACTCACTTCCATTTTGGATGAAATCAAGATCTCACGATCAGGACGAATTACCAAGTGAATGAGATGGAAAACCTGAAGCACATTAAACTCCAGCGAACCTCAGTCCTATCTCCGAACATGGTTGGGCTGCTCGGAACTGCAGATCTCAGAACATCCATCAAAACTTTCCAAGGTCTTCGAAATCAGCATGTCGAGAATTGGATGACCTGTGTTAAGGCGGTGGAGAAATGAGGGGGGGGGGAGAGGGATTTGGACTGCATTACGTTATTAAACAGATCGTCCGGACCTGGAATTCTCAGCTAGCGAAGCATGTGGGTTTGTTCAATGAAGGATTGGATATGATTTGTTTAATTAAATGGTGTAATAGATGTTAGGAAATAATTAGGGGAATCTCTGAATGAAGCAGTTTATGGGAATAAATTCTATACTAATAGACACTATTGTGTTTTAGTTTATAATTGGTGGTGAATGTAAATTGTATAGTTTTTATTTTTTTTTTTTTTTTTTGTTAATTGTGTGTTGTAATATGATAATGATATAATATGCTATGATATGATGATATAATTAGTGACAAAATGATTAGTCAATAATTTGAAATATTCAGTTCGAATTTAAATTATTTTACATTCTTTATTTTATACGCATAAAAATTAATTATTATATTTATTAAATTTTTTTAATTTAATCATAATTTTTTTCAATTGGTTTAATTTTATTATAGTTTTTTATTTTTTATTAAATTTTATTATAGTTTTATTATTTTTTTATTAAAATTTATTATAGTTTTTATTTATTTTTTATTAAATTTTATTATTTTTTTTAATTATTATTTTTCATTAAATTTTATTATAGTTTTATTATTCTTTTATTAAAATTTATTATAGTTTTTATTTATTTTTTATTAAATTTTATTTAACGTTTCAGTCTTATTATTGAAATTGAAACATTACATTTCTTTATAAATATTATTTTTTCAATAAAGATCAGTGATCAATATATTTCCATAAAATATATATTTTATTAAAATGTATATATACAAAATTCTTTAGAAAAACCTTTTTATAAATATATTTTTTAAAAAAGGCGAGTAATACTTTTTAGTCACATTAATTGCATAAACTTTATTATATATTACTGCTATAAAGTAATATGAAACTCAAAGTTACTTTTTGAGTAATTCGAATTAATACTGACGAACCTTTTATTGAGAAGTTTATTTGAAAAGATACTTTTATATGGAATCAAAATTATAATAATAGGAAGAATATATTAAAAATTATTCTCGTTTGAAAAAAAGTTGATCTACTACAAAGATTTTTGCAATCAGTCATTTTTTTAATATACAAACCCTATTGATAATTTAATCCTTAAAATTATAATATTAATGAATCGGCTGATCATTTTGGTCTAACCTTAAAATAAAGAACAAAATAACTCCAGAGGAACATATTACAACCTTCTATGATCACAAATTTTCTAATTAATTTGAAAGATTCCCGTAAACTCCACCAATTAATCCACGGCCGCATTCACTTCCATTTTCGTTGAAATCAGGATCTCACGATCGGGACGAATTACCAAATGAATGAGATGGAAAACCAGAAGCACATTAAAGTCCAGCGGACCAGAGAGGCCTCAGTCCTATCTCCGAACATGCTTGGGCTGCTCGGAACTGCAGATCTCAGAACATCCATCAAACCTTTCCAAGGTCTTCGAAATCAGCATGTCGAGAATTCGATCACCTGTGTTAAGCCGGTGGGAAAAAGAGGGTGGGTGTTTTGGACTGCATTACATTATTAAACAGATCGTCCGGACCTGGAATTCTCAGCTAAGTGAAGCATGAGGGTTTGTTCAATGAAGGATGCGAATTGGATATGATTTGTTTAATTAAATTGTATAATAGATCTTAGGAAATAATTAGGCGGATGTTTGAAGGAAGCAATTTATGGGAATAAATTCTTTGTTAATAGACACTTTTGTGTTTTAGTTTATAATAGGTGGTGCATTAAAATTATTCAATTTTGTATGTGTGTGTTGTAATTATATTTTAAATTGTGACTAAATGATTAATATAATGATGATGATTTTATATTCATTTCACAATATTTTCCATTCCTTAATTTATACGCGTAAAAATTAATTATTATAGTTTTTATTAAATTTGTTTAATTTTATCATAGTGTTATTAAATTTCTTTATTTTTATTATAATTTTTTTTTAATTTGTTTATTATTTTTTATTAAATTTTATTATAACGTTTCAACCTTATTATTGAAATTGAAGCATTAGATTTCTTTATAAATATTGGTTTTTTTATAAAAATACATATACTTCCGTAAAATATATATTTTTACTAAAATTTATAAATACAAAATTCTTTATGAAACACTTTTTATAAATATATTTTTTAAAAAAAGGCGACTAATACTTTTTATTCACATTGATTGCATAATCTTTATTATATATAACTGTTTTAAAGCAATATGAAATTCAAACTTACTTTTTGAGTCATTATGAATTAATTCTGACGAGATTTTCCTTAAGACGCTTATTTGAAAAAATACTTTTCTATGGAATCTAAATTATAATAATAAGAAGAATATATTAAAAAATTATTCTTATTTGAAAAATTTTATCTACTACAAACTTTCCTTAAAGATTTTTACAATCAGTCATTTCTTTTAATATACAAACCCTACTGAAACTTACATATTACAATTTATAATATTAACGAATTGCTTAATCAATTTCGTCTAACCTTAAAATAATGAACTAATTGACTTCGAGGAACATATTCCAACCTTATATGATCATAAATTTTCAAATTAATTTGAAAGATTCCCGTAAGCTCCATCAAATAATCCACAGCCTCACTCACTTCCATTTTGGTTGAAATCAAGATCTCACGATCAGGACGAATTAGCAAATGAATGAGATGGAAAACCTGAAGCACATTAAAGTCCATCGGACCAGAGGCCTCAGACCTATCTCCGAGCACGCTTGGGCTGCTCGGAACTACAGATCTCAGAACATCCATCAAAACTTTCCAAGGTCTTCCAAATCAGCATGTCGAGAATTCGATGACCTGCGTTAAGGCCGTGGGGAAAAGAGGGTGGGGGTTTGGACTGCATTACGTTATTAAACACATCGTCTGGACCTGAAATTCTCAGCTGAGCCAGGCATGGGGGTTTGTTCACTGAAGGATGTGAATTGGATATGATTTGTTTAATTAAATGGGATAATGGATGTTAGGAAATAATTAGGTGAATCTCTGAATGAAGCAATTTATGGGAATAAATTCTATACTAATAGACACTTTTGTTTATTATGTTAATACACGCTTGAGTTTATAATACGTCGTGAATATAAATTATGCATTTTTGTGTGTGTTGTAAATATATTTTAAATTGTGACTAAATGTTTAATTAGTAATCAGAAATATTCGTTTCAAAATATTTTTCATTCTTTATTTTATTTATATAAAATTCAATTATTATAGTTTTTATTAAGTTTGTTTTATTTTATTATAGTTTTTAATTATTTATTTTTATTAGATTTTATTTAACATTTATTATTATTAATATTATTATTAAGTTAAAATAATATTAATAATTAAATTAATTATTAAAATACTTATATTAATATAATATATAAAATTTATGAAATTATAATTATATATTAATTGTTATTAAAATAATTAAAATTTAACTATTATTACAAATTTATTAGTAATCTTTATTAGCTTAAAGGTGATAAAACAATGGATTCTCATTCTGGTCGCCTATTGACTATTGTTCTTCATACTATATTTCTTTTACATGAAATTTTATTTTTTAAATATACAATTTTATTAAGACTTACTGGTCCTTCACCATACTGGTAAAAGGATATATACAATTAAAAAATTTAAGAGACTTTAACACCTTTTTTAAGTTTATATTTTCTTGAAAAAAATTGTTTTTAAATTTTAACTGAAATTAGTTTTAAAATTAATCAAACATCAGTAAGATTTGAATGAAGAAATTTATGGGAATAAATTCTATGCTAATAGACACTTTTGTCTTTTAGTTTACAATAGGTGGTGAATGTAAATTATGCATTTTTGTGTTTGTGTTGTAAATATATTTTAATCAGTAATTATTAATAATCAATATAAATCATTATTGTGATTATTACTAATCAATAATTTGAAATACAGATTTCCAATTATTTTCCAATCTTTATTATAGTATATGCATAAAAATTAATTATTATGATTTTCATTCAACTAGTTTAATTTTATGATAGATTTTATTGTAGTTTTTATTATTAGTTTTTATTAATTTTTATTTACAATTTCAGCCTTGGAAATATAATATGGAAGTTCAAATGGAAATATAATATTACTTCATAAATATTTTCATAAATTGTAACTTTTAGTAAAATTTATATGTACCCAATTATTTAGAAAACACTTTTTATTAATAGAGAAATAATTTTTTTGGCAATAATTGCTTAATCATTATTATATTGCCGTAATACATTATGAAATTAAATATTACTTTTTTGATAATTTAAATTAATATTAGCCAAAAAAAATTAATTTTTGTATTAAAGTATCCTATTTCATTATAAATTCCAGTTATTAAATTTTATCACATTTAGAGATTCAAAAGTAATTCTCACTTTGACAATTTATCAAATCCAAATTTTACATTGTGCATTATTTATTAAAAGGATACCTTGTTGTTAGTGTAGATTTTATAATAAAGACATACACAATGCAACCAAACTATTTCATTGCAATGTAAAAATGTACCAAAAATTTTGTTATAATAAATAATGTTTTGTAATACAATTTTATGCATTTATAAAATTTTTTTAATAATATACAATATTTTTTTATCAGTTCCACCTCGATGGAGAATCGAACCTGGAGACACCAGTGTCACTAAAAGCAGATCTGCAGTAGTTGATTGTCAAGCAGATGGATTTCCCATTCCTCGAATCCGATGGACTAGAGCCGAGGGTAATAAATACCTCCAAAATGATAAAATGCATGATAATTGTAAAATTTCACATCCAAAATATCCGCAAACCAAAAATATTACATTCAAAATATCCGCAAACCAAAAATTTTACATCCAAAAACATCCATTTAAAATCATTTCAACTTAAATTTAGATTTTAAAAAATTTAGATTCTCTTAAATTTAGATTTTTGAAAAAAATTATAATAAAATATTACGTGATTCAAAAAACAATTGTTTCTATATGCTAACTAATTTATGTATGCATTAATTAAGAGGACCTAGTACTTTGAGAATTGAAAATTATCTATTAATCAGAAAAATACTGACTTCATGCCTTCATCATTGTGTAAATCATGCCTTCTCCATGAGCCCTATGAAAGGACTTTACAGTCGTCATATTTGTAATGCTCAAGGATCAATCATAACTTCAATCAATAACTCACAAGGATCAATCATAACTTCAATCAATAATTCGCAAGGATCAATCATAACTTCAATCAATAATACACAAGGATTAATCATAACTTCAATCAATAATTCGCAAGGATCATTCATTCTCTCGTCATGTTCTCCTAATGCGCGTCCAATAATCCACTCCAATTTCTTTTGTACTGTTGACTATTTTAAACAAATAATGTTATTTCAGTCAAACAAATAATTTATTTGTTATTGAGTTTTAAACAAATATGTTATTTAATCATTATTTGAGTTCCCTTAAGGCCCAACATTTGAAAAAAGTATACTTTAAATGGGTTCTCTATGTATGAATTAATTTCCATGTGGATCTCGGTTAGAATAATAACACTGTAACACAAGCATATCGTAAAAGGTGATTAAATTTATAAGCAATGATCAGAGGTACAGCCGGGTGGGGTAAAGTCAGACTTCTCCCTTTTGGGCCCCCACGTCTTTCTGCCGCAAGGTCAAGGACACAAAGAAGCTGCATTTTTTATACCTTTTATCATGGCTCATCGTTTTAACATGAGATCATAGACTTGGTCTAGATGTTGCTGTCGATAAAGTGGGATAAGAAACAACATATATGAGTTAATGTTCTTACTATAATAATAAATACTTTTAGTGACAATTTAAATAATTTAATATTAGTCAAAAATCTAATTGTGCATATAATTAAAACAGAAATACTAAAATTTTTGTAAAATGGATAAATTTGTGAAAATAAATATGATTAATATATTTCAAAATTTTGCAATTCTTTAATGAATTCACATTTGCTAGTATACATTATCATATAAATTCATAGGCCCATTTATAAATACAATTGATAAATATATGGCTTAAACAATTATTTTAATAAATAAACAACTTTTATAATTTTTGATTAGTATTAACTTTATTTCTTTTTAGTATGCAATATACTCTGCAATTTATAGTGATGTTTCAATGAAACATCATGTATAAGGTAAAGATTTATTATGTATGTAGGAAAGGTAAAGATTTATTTAATGAAATATCTTTTAATATAAGCTGGAAAAGTGAATAAAAAATGAGCTCTATGCATTCTACAAAAGAATGACGATTTATTGTTTATCATACCTAATGAAAAAAAATCACTTGAAGAGCCTCTTATAAAAGTGTGCTTCTTTTTTTTTCCAAATCACAGAAAAAAAACTCCTTTGCATATATAAATATCACTTTCAATAAAGTGACGTTAATAATTTTTTCAAAGGGCTTATCTCTAACTTAAGTTGAATTACTTTTTTTTTTTCACCTGGAAGAAAAATACATAGCTCGGAAGATTTTTTTTCCCCTCCATCTTAATGAAAAATGTGAAATTGAGTAAGAAGCTTATCTTCCAATCTTTTCAGACAACGCCTTAATAGTGTGCTATCAATCAAAACTTAAGTATGTACTTAAAACTTTTTCAATTTGCTTATGTATAAGCTCTTGAGAATATTTAGAAATCGGTTAAGGGAAAAGTTCTTTTTTTTTAATTTATTTTTCGTAAAATATGATACTATTAGAGGAATATATTTTGAGTATTTTAAATACGAAAATCTTTTATTTTATTCAATATTTATTTTATATTAAAATTATCAGAATTTTATAGCACTGAATCTCAATATCAAGTAATGTATTACATGAGCTATAATGATTAAAAATAGTAGTGAATGTGAATACTTTAAATTTATAATTATATAATTTAAAATTATAAAATTATTAATTATATAAAATCATTTATTATATAATTATTATATAATAAATATTAAGTTAAAAATTATTAAATTTTGTATAATTTTATAATTTTTTTTTCTTAATTTTGTTCAATATAATTACTTATTTTAAATTAACTCGCTTTATTATCTCATGTATCAATTATTCGAATACAAATAATAATTTCTTTCAAAGATTTGTGAACCACTGAAAGACAAATGTTATCCTTTTAATTAGCGCTTCAGACTATAATATTTGCAGATATTTATTTATTTTTAAAAGTGGATTTTATTTTTATTTAAAAATGCATATGCAATTTTAAATGTAAAATATTATTTTTATATTATACTACTTGGAATTATTTGTGAACCAGTTATATTACGTGGAAGATGACATCCTAAAAGGCAAATTTAAATACCACAGACGGTATATGCTGCCATACTTATATCCAAAAGAAATTTTGAAAGCGATTACAACATTAAAATTTCCTGTTCCCCATAAAAGTCCACCCGGAAGAGATTTCTCTCTGCTTTCCGACTGGACATACTGTTCACAAATTACTAAACTTTTATGTTATACAGTGGTCTCTAGAGCAAAAAAAAATTACTGAGAAATATTAATATTTTATAGTAACATCTTTAATCTGCTACATTTCTAAAGAAAAAAATTTTTCAACCCAGTCAAAACATTACATGTATCTGCTCACCCTCTATAAGTACTCTATAAGTCCTCTATGCACTCACCCTCTATAAGTGATTGATGTTTAGACAAATAAAATTTCGACAACCTTTTCTTATGTCGTAAGAAATAAACATACATCTATGATTATGTTACAGAACATTTTGAAAAGAATGTTTTGTTCACTTGTTATTCAGATATCTGACCTTGGTTTTGTTTGTCTCTCTATGGTCATTGTTTGCACACTTTAAGCTAATTAGACCGGGACCTACAGTTTAGCTTGGATTCTGAACCATTAACAAACATCCATGCCACAAAAAACCTAATGTCTGTGGAATATCAGACCTTGATTCTATGTACAGAATATAAGAAACTTATAAGATTAATTTGATAACTATTAAGAATTATGTTTTTTCTTTCTTTTTTTAAGTGTTTGGTCAAATTCATTAATTTGTCACAATTTTAACTAAACTTTGCCAAATTTAGCATTTATTTAATTAAAAATCAGTAAAATATCATTAATTAACAAAAAATTAAATGATTTATCGCTAACTTTCTAATTTCATTGCAATACCTTTTCCTGTGACGAGTTTTGTGTTCAGAAGGAAGCAATAATTTCTAAAAGAATTTACTAAGCCATGAGTTCGAGGATAAACATCTTTTTGAAAATCTTTGTTGTCTTTTTATGAGATTGAATTACAACTAATATTTACAAAGTTTGTCGAAATGAAAAGAACTATTTTAAAAAATAAGACTTCTTTAGACTGAAAAATATTTTATTTAAAGGAAACATTGCTATTTTAATAGTAATTAAATATAAAAAATAAATAATGAAATGGCCAGCAAAACAAGTATGATAATACATAGTTTTCTTTATTAATAATATAAGTAATTTCTTTTCATTTTCACACTAGTAGTTTCCAGAGTACAAATGAACAAAACAAAGTATGATAAAATATGAAAGCAAATTCCAAAACAAGTATGATAATACATAGTTTTCCTTATTAATAATATAAGTAATTTCTTTCCATTTTCACACTAATAGCTCTAGGTGCAGATAGAACATGTAATAGTGTATTGAATCATAAGGATATATTGCACTGATGATGTATGCAGAAAATAATAAAATAATTAAGAAATAATATTTTTAATTAAATATTGAATATAGAATTAATAACATGTTATCATTTATATAAGTCATTTACATAACATCATTCATAAAAGAATATTTTATAGTCATTTATCATTTATATACGTCATTTATATAATATCATTTATAAAAGTTATTTTTTATCATTTAATAAGTAATTTTTCATATTTGATAAAACATTATTAAATAAAATTACAGATAAAACATGTTAATAGAGTATATAAACGAATCATGAAGATATATTGCATGGATGATGTATGCAAGAAAATAATATAATACTTAAAAAAATAATATTTAATGCATTTGAAAGAAACAATAATATGTTATCATTTATATAAGTAATATTTTTTAACCATTTATCATCTAATAAGTAATTTTTCATATTTGATAAAATATTATTAAATTAAAAAGAACAAATACTTCTCGAACTGTTTTACTTCAAAAACTCTAAACACATTATTACTTTCTATATTTATACATTATTACTATGCATAAAGAATTAGTAATAATATTCTACATTTAACGAATTTCCTACCATTCAATTTCTAATTGATAAATTTAATTTTTATACCTAAAAAAATATTAAAAAATTATTACAAATTATAAACTTGCAACATATATAAGTAAACCTTATTTGTTATACTTTTATTTATTTCAAATGTACATTGTTTATTTCATTTAATAAAAGGTGACGTAGCTTCTGAATTTCGACCAATCAGCAGCAGCTCCAGGCTTCACGTTTTTGAAAATGGATCGCTGGTTATCCACAGTGTAGAAGAAGGAGATGATGGCCATTACTTGTGTCAAGCAACCAATGGTATTGGACAAGGTCTTAGCAAGGTCATAAGGCTATCCGTTCATGGTAAACAGATATTTTCTTTTCTGCAATTACATTTTACTTGATATGAACCGTTTAATTTTTTTATTTACTAGCTTTTTATTTGTTAATTCAAGTAACATCCAGTAATCAACAACAAAATGTTTATTTAATCTTTTATTTAATTAAATTTTTAATTAATTAAATTGTTAAATTAAATTTATTTTTATTTTAATTTTTAGTCTAATATTTAATATTTAATTTTATTTAATTTTTTATTTAATTTTATTTAATTTTTTATTTAATATTTAATATTCTTTTTAATTTAAATTTTAATTCATTAAACTGATTAATTAAGGTTATTTCGTTATTTAATTTATAGTCTTTTATTTAATTTTATTTTTAATTAATTAAATTTATTTTCTTATTTAATTTAACCGTTTATTTAATTTAATTAACACATTTTTTTAAGTATTTAAATTTAAAGTTAGCGCTAAATAAATGTAATTTAAATAATTAGGACGAGAATGTTTCTCAAAAAATTGATTACGCTATTTTCTTAAATTTTTTTAGACTTGATGAAGAAACTTTATTAACAATAAATATTTTATATAAACTGTAAAAATTTAATTATATGTTTTTCTGTGGCATATAGAAGTAATTTTTTTCAGCATTTATTTATGCTATTTAATTTTGCAAAATTAATTTTATACGACATCTCATGATAAAGTTCTAAAAATAAAAAGGTGGTATTAAGGTATTTATAAGTTTCATTATCGACAAAATTAGAAATCCACAAAAGTGAATAAAATGTAACACAATTAAAAGATATTTTAACATAATTTAATTGTTGTTACTTCCAACAACAAAATTGTAAATATGCTTTTTTTATGGAAATTTCTTAAATTCAACAAATTAGCATATAAATCGACTTATCGCATAATTGTTGTATCATATTTCAATTAGATATCACTTTATTAAATACGTGAAGAAGAGCTTTTTCTAAAAAAAAAAGTAGTATATAAACCTATTATAAATAATTAATAATAAAAAAAATTAATTTATAAATAAATAATTAAAGGGGCCTGAATGGCCGGGTGTCTAGCGCTCTGGCGCTCGGTGCTACAGGTTTCGGGTTCGAGTCCCGGCGGTGACATGGATGTTTGTAGTGGTTTGGAATTCACTTTAAACCATAAGTCCCATTCTCCTATGACTGTAAGAGCGTCACGGAGCAGAAGTCAGACTTCTACCTACGGGTGCTCCATCAGAACAGAAGCTACACCCATCCTCCCTCCTTCCATGAGGGACACGACAACAACAATAACAAATAATTAATTAGTGATATTTAATTATAGATCTAATAATATTAATTAACTGACAATTCTTTAGAAATAATTTCCAATACACATATATAAGAAATATTCATATAAAATATTATATACAAGAATTTACTTACAAGATTTATATATGTCTTTCTATACAATAATTTATGTTTATTAACTTATGTACAAGACTTATTTATAAATTTACTTATATACAAGAATTAATAAATTATTGATGATTGGAAAAAATTTCAGTTGCTGCCCATTTCAAAAGCAAATTCCGTGCAGAAAGTGTAAGGAAAGGGGAAGATGCAAAGTTGACATGTGAAGCAATTGGAGATAGGCCACTACAGATAACATGGCTGAAAGACAAGCAGTCTTTTGAGCCACAGATTGATTTGAGGTATTCATGCCTTGATAACAGTCAAAGTTATTTTATTTTTGAATGCATGACATAAATTTTGCTCCTTATACATGTTAATAAATCTTGTTGCAAGGTACATCATATATATATATATATATATATATATATATATATGATGTATCATATATATATATGAGTTTTAATAAAAATATGATTTATAATAATATCAATATGATTTGTAATTATATCAAAGCTTTGATCTTTATTAACAATATAACTTTTATTGATATCAATGATATGGTTTATAATAATATCAACAATATGGTTTTTATATCAATATGATTTTCATTTAATTCAATATGATTTTTAATATCAATTTTTTAATGAGAAAAATTAATAAATTTGTGATTTATCGATAAATTTGTAACAATTTTTTAAAACGTATGTTATTGTTAGTTTATAAATATATCATGTTAAAAGAATTCAAAATATAATACAAACATCATCTATACATTAACATGATACACAAGATTTCCTAAGCGCCCGCTCTAATTCACTTTAGTATAAATTACACATTAGAAAATTTATTATTGCACATTCAGTAATCATAATTTTGTTCAATTAATTCATGCAAATTAAGTGTAATATAATGAATTCTGTGTGTTTCTTGTGAGATGAAATTAAATGTAATTGTCAATTAAAAGTTATTTGTAGAGAAATTAATTGCTAAAATTATTTTAATAGAGAAGCTGTCTGCAGAAATTTGACATAATTAAGTATGTGTAAAGCAAGCGATGCGATATCAAATTCCTACTTAGAGGATTATTCAGTCTATGCTCAGTAACAAGTTAACCTAGCTTAATGCAATCCATCTACTTCACGTTTAAGATTTCATGGTATCACTTACAGTTATCCTGAAAGGCCTTTGCAAATTGAAACTTCCCCCTTTCCTTTTGGCAAATGATTACAGTTAGTTCCTTTAGTGAATTTCCTCACTCGCGTCAGTTAATGTTCCAATTACATTCAGGGTTGTTATTTAATGATAAGGTTTCGAAATTTGCAAAATTTGCCATCTGCTCCAACATCCTGTCTGCCCATTACTCCCTTGAAAATGTACACACTAAATATAAGTTAGATATTGAAACTCTCTGGGTTATCAATACTCCTTAATTAGAATAGACCTTATACATACACTTTTTTGTTTGTTTGGAAATGTAAGAACTGAATTTTTAGCAAAACATTATTAATCTCTCAATTAGTTCGGTTCCTAAATGTCACTGTACAATCGCTCTTTTACAAGCATTATCACGAAGAACACTTGCTATATATATAGCAACAAATATATACTACGCTATATTTTGAAAGAACCTCACACAGTAGTGGTAGCTCATTTAACTCATTCGTTCATCAGTTAATATTCCAATTACATTCCGCATTGTTATTTAATGATAAGGTTTCCAGATTTGCAAAATTTGCCATTTGGTCCAGCATCCTTTCTTCCCATTACTCCATTGAAAATGTGCACACTAAAGAAAAGTTATTTATTGAAACTCTCTGGGTTATCAGTCCTCTATAATTAGAATAGAGCTTATGAATACTTTTTTTTAAATGTAAGAACTGCATTTTTAGCAAAACATCATTAATCTCCCAATTAGTTTGGTTCCTAAATGTCACTTTAAGTACACTAGCTCTTTTACAAGTATTCTTACACTAGAAGAACACTTGCTACATGTATAGCTATATATGTATACATAGAACCTACACTGTATTTTGAAAGAATTACGCTTTGCTTATATTTTAAAATGAAACATATAAATGCACGGAGCTGCAAATCTTGTGATAACAGACATTTTGTCTGCATTCAAAAAATGTCTTATGCATGCTATATATAATATTAGTTTGAGCATATAATTAAAGATATAAATGAATATTATAAAAAGGATTGGTGGAAAGAAAAGTTCATACATTTTTTAATTGTTGGATTTTAGTAAAATCGTTGATAAAACTTTTTGTAATAAACTCTTAATATTTTACCATTAGATTCTTTAAACAATTTCTCATCAAACAATTTACAAAAAGTTACAAAAATTTCTACACTACAAAAATAAAAAATATATATAACATAAGAAAAATATTCAGCAATAGAATAATTTCAATTTATCAGTTTGAATAATTTCTTGTTAGAATTTACGTATATAATTTATGAATTAAATTTTATTCCCATTGTTATAATTACATATTCTGAATTCAGATATTTTAACTTCTCATGAAATAAAAATTTTACGTTAAATTTTTTCATCGACTATTGAAAATTAATGATAAGAAATATTTTATATTTATTTAAAGATTACTTAAACAATTTTGATTATTTAAACAATTTGTCATCGAGTCATTTCTGAAGTTACAAAAATTTCATTACTACAAAAACAATAAATATATAACTTAAGAAGAATATTAAACAATAGAATAATTTCAATTTATCATTTTAAATAAGTTACTGTTAGAATTTACATATAAAATTTATGAATTACGTTTTATTTATTTTGATATAATTAGATATCCTGAATTTAGATATTTTAAATTCTCATGAAATAAAAATTTTACATTAAATTTTTTCATCGACTATTTAAAATTCATTATAAAAGCATTTTTACATTTAATAAAATTTATAGACAGAAGTTGTAATTACATTTATTACTAAACTTTTTTCAATTATAAATAAAAATTTTATAATGAAAAAATTAAAGAGGTTGAAATAAAATTAGCAAAAGGAAACAATAATGATTTCTTTTGTGGCTTAGTATTTGATTCATTTTAAAATAAGTTTTTAAGACATTTATTTAGTGAAAATGTAATTGAACTATTGTGATTTGTATTTAGATATGAGCTGACAGAAACTGTTCTGGGAAGTGGGACGACATCTGAACTGACAATACGAAGGGCTGACAGGAGAGATTCAGCTCTCTATACATGCATAACTTCAAATTCTTTTGGTCAAGATGATACAAACATGCAACTGATTATGCAAGGTGAGATCAATAGAAAATCATTTGACATTTTTGCGTGCTTCACAGAAATATTTTTAACTATTGTAATTTGCTGTCTATACTATGAATTGTTACTTATATGCGTTCGTGTACTATACGTTGTTATTTTATTACAAAATTTCAAATTTTTAAAAAATTTTAACATTTATTATAAAATTTCAATTTTATAAAATCATCATCCTTTTTACCATGAAGAAAAGGAGAGAAACTTTGTGAGAGAAAAATTAATAATCTTCTAGGCAAAGAACGAAACATAACAGTTATGAAAAATTTGAAGAACCTAACTATATATTTTCTATCTTATGGTAACGGTCATCATACATCGTAAGTACGTATAAACTTGTTTTGTATATATGTTCATACTACATCATACATCGCACGTTCATATATATTTAAAGTACATTTTGATTTACATCACATTATATGTCCATGTATATGTCCATACATTACATGTACATTATATGTCCAACGGCATTACATACATTACATGTATGATGCGACATTATGAGTACGTTGATATTACATATTACACGTACGATGACTTTACAGATATTACATGCACAATGACATTACATACATTACATGTAAGACATGAAATTGCATACATTACATGTACGACACGAAATTACATACCTTACATGTACGATGGCATATGATGGCATTGCATACATTACACGTGCGATACCACAATACATGTACGATGCATACATACAAATGTACGATTTTATAAGCCAGCATGTGCTGACGTCTAAAAACAAAATACTGAAACTATATTATCGATAGTTAAAATTACTTTCAAAAAGGCAAAATTAATAATGAATTACCATATTGATAAAAATTTCATCGTTCTTATTAAAATCATCGAAAAATAATGTCCCTTTTATTTCACCATAGTTCCTAAATGCATATCTTCATTCTTCTTACAACTATCTAAACGCTCCTTAAAGGTGAAAAAAGTTTTTTTTTAAGTTTCATGGGAGTAAAATTAAATTGGGGGAAATAGAATTTTGAGTAAATGAGAAACAGTTTCAAAACATAAATTAACTATCATATGCCAATGCGCGAATCAAACAAGGATTATATGCAGCTACGAATTCTACGAGAACCTTTTATTTATTTATTTATTAATGGGGGAGAGGAGGCAAAAATTACTCTTGTGGGTTGTACAGTTCTACGAATTCTATGCTGGAACTTACAGTAGTGATTATTACTTAAAAAAATGCTATGGAAACAGTATTCATAATTTTGAAATCACTTACATTTTTTTTAAATTATTAGCGGCAAGTGTGCTAAAGTGAAACTTCTCCCTTTGGGTGTCCCATGTCTTTGTACCACAAGTCAAGGACAAAAAGAAGCTGCATTGCTTACGCTTTATCATGACTTGTCCGTTGTACATGAATTCATTTACTTGGTCTAGATGTTGCTGTCGACCAAGTGGGATAAGAAATAACAACCAATATAACACCAGAGCCTGATTCCGAATACGATAATCAGTACTAATTTATTATAGCATCAGTGTTCTTCCTTAATTTAAAAAATAAATATCAATCAATAAATAATAAACAAATAAAGTAACAGTAGTATAAAGCAGAAATAATATTTGAGGAAAAATGTTTCATTGAATATTTTTTTTATTTACTATTTTAGATTTATTTTATATAGAAAACAAATTATTCCTCAAAATTATTTTCACCATTTAAAAGCAACACTCAAATTGTTCTAGTAGATGACATTATTTATAACAAACTTTGTTTACAAACACATTACATATTTAAGTACATAAAATTTATTCTAAGCCACTTCAAAATTGCTAAATCTAAACCAACTTCCATATCATATTGATGTAGATTCTAGTTAATTAATTAAAGCAAAGAACTTCAAAAAGCATAATTTAATAATAATTTAGCATTTAAATATAAACAATTTCGACAAAAATCTATTAATCAACTACTGTAATAAGGATTATTACAGTATATATACAGGATTATATTGTCAATATACAAAGTATAATGTACCAAAATACAGAGTAATGATGCCATCTACAGTTAGAAAGTTAATTACATCTACAGTTAGCAAGAAAGTTATTAAGTAATAAGGTAAACGTACACAAGCAAAGTAACCAATATTTGTAAACTACTCATGAATATAATAAATGTCTAATTTTTCAGATTAATTTTTTAAATATTTCAGTACTGCTTTAATTTTTATTTATTGTATCAGATATTCGTGATGTGTTTTTATATATTTTCTTATTTTTAAAATAAATCCTTTTTTTTTTTTGTATAAATATCATCATTTTTTTAACGGTAAATTCAATTTACTTATTATTTTCAAAGGCAAATTTCATAAACGGCATTAATTTTTTTATATATTAAGAACCTTTTTTTATATAAATTCACTATTTTTATATAAAAGTCCTTATGTTTTTTTCATCTTTTCAGAGCCTCCTGATGCTCCTCAAGATGTAAAAGTGTTGGAATTTGGCAGCAGAACGGCCAAATTAGGATGGTCTGCCCCATATAGTGGAAACAGTCCCATCACTCAATACATTCTCCACTACAAAGAAGAAGCAGGTAGAGTTAAATAAACTGAGCTCAATTATATAATTTCAAAATAATTTATTGTTACAAAATTCGATTTTTGTTTATTTTAAATTATCATAAATATTTAATGCCAGTATTTATTGTTATGATGTAAGTTTTAATTTCTGTAATATTTTAAAAGAGCATTATTTCGCAAATCGTTATTATTCGAAAACACCATTAATGTTTTTAAAAATTTATCAATGGTTAAAACAACATTATTCTTATAATTTTTTTTTTATTTTAATGAAATCCCTTTATGTTCGATTTTTGTTTATTTGAAATTATCGTAAATATTTAATGGCGATATTTATATTTATGATGTAAGTTTTAAATTCTGTAATATTTTTAAAAAGCTTTATTCGGTAAAAAATTATTATTTGAAAAACAACATTAATATTTTTAAGAATTTTATCAATGCTTAAAACAATATTGTTCTTTTAAAATTTTTATTTTAGTTAAATCTCTTTATGTGTTTCGAATTTTATTTATTTTTCTTATCATAAATGTTTATTGTCTGTATTTATTGTTATTATGTAAATTTTAATTTCTGCAATATTTAAAAAAACTATTTTTGAAAAAACATCATTATTCGAAAAGTACATTAATATTTTTAAAAATTTTATCAATCGTTAAAACAACATTAGGCTTTTAAATTTTTTTTCTTAATTAAATCCCTTTATGTTTTCAGATGTTTATTTATTTTAAATAATCATAAATATTTAAACTCGGTATTTATTGTTATGATGTAAGATTTAATTTCTGTAATATTTTAAGAAAAGCATTATTCGGCAAAACATTATTATTCGAAAGCAACATTAATATTTTTTTAAATATATCAATGGTTAAAACAACATCGTTCATTTATTATTTTTTTTAATTTTAATTAAATCCCTTTATGTTTTCATCATTTAATTTTGTATACAATTCTATGTCACATGCATAAAACATAACTTTTATCATTAATTATTAATTTTGTGTAATAATTTACTATCGTGTGTTAAATTAAGTATTTATTTTAAGTTAAAAATGCTTGGTTATTAAAATTTAAGACTGTTTATTCCCACTATATTTCTATGTAAATAATCAATGAGTATATATTTATAACCTAAATCAAATGCTTTGTTGTTTCAAACAGTTAAAGTGTAAAAGAAATTAATTTAAGATATATTAAACAAATCAATATTTAAGTTCTATTAAAAAAATCAATATTTAAGTTCTATTAAAAAAAAATCAGTATTTAAGTTCTATTAAAAAAATCAATATTTAAGTTTTATTATATATATATATATATATATATGTCTGCTACGAAAAACTAATTTTAAGATTTGAACAAACTTCAAGAAGTGAAAAAGCTTACTTTTTTTGCAGATAGATGGCAGCAAAAGTCATGGAACATTACAATTCCTGGAAATGAAAACAACATTGTAGTAAGAGGATTACAGCCTGTCACATTCTATCATTTTCGGTTGTATGCTGAAAATATATTGGGTCGAAGTGAACCAAGTAATGTCGTTCATCTTCGCATGGACCAGGAAGGTAAAATGCAAAAAGATAGAAGCTATATTTTAGGGAAATAATAATTAAATCACCATGCCATCACATTCTATTTTTCACTTCCTTTCGTCACATGAATTTACGTGAAATAAATTTTTTAAATCGCTTGACAAAAGGAATTAATTTAAATTTATAAGAAATAAAATATTAAGTACTATAAACAGTTTTATTTATAATATATATTTTTATTTATTTATAAGTATAATCCAAAAAATTTTAAAGCAACGAAACATTAAGAAATTCCAACTTATAGAATAATTATTTTTATTATTATTATTATAACTAATTATTTATTTAATTTCATTATTGATTTTAAAATTTAATACTGTATTTTTAGTCTAAACGACATAAATATTTATATTTAGTTTTTTATTTATTAATTGTTTTTTTTTTTTAATATTTAGTTATCATTTAAAAAGGAAATATACTCAAAATATTCTAGAAATTCTTTTTTAATATTAATTATTTCTTAAAGCAAAAATATATTTAAAATATTTATTCAAAATTTAAGATTTATTTTAAACTTTGACATATTAAGGCAAACTTAATAGCTATAAATAACATTTTTAACAATTTGATATAAGAGGACACAAGTAAACAGACTGAACTTACATCTAAAAAATTTTATTCATTCATAATTTATGTTTTTATACATTTCTTATGCATTGGAAACATTTTCTAGCAATGTCATTTAATTCAATCGTTATTCACATTAAGAAGACTTGATTAAATGAAAAAAATAATAATAAAAATAATTCTCAAAATAGCATAAATCTGAATTAAAACAAGTAATATAAAAAAAAAAAAAAAATGTAAGTCAATTCCTACATTTTTCACACTATATTGCAAAATGTCCTTTATAAAAAAATTTTCATTCATTTTTTTAAGTTTATCTGGCGCCATCTATTGGTAGATATATGCAACTTAAATCTAAAAAAAAATTTAATTAATTAATTTAATTTAATTACTGAATTAATATTTGAAAAAACTGTATTAACATCAAGTGTTATCCACTACAAGTTCAAAAAAATGTATTTGAACTTGAGTGGGCGAATAAAAAGTATTTTATCAACGATTGAAAATATAAACAAGATATATATAGAAAGAGTGTGAGCTAATAGAAGGAACTGAAAAAACACTGATGCACACAGAAGTTTATAAAATCTCTAAAAAAATAAATGCCTGAATTTCTTTTTAAGTTATTTTTACTAAATTTTGTTGTTTACTTTTTTAATTCGTCAATAAAAAATACTATTATTACAATATATTATTAATTACTAATTAGGTAATATATTAATTAATTGTAATTATTGTTAATTAATTAACTCTTAATAATAAAAATGTTATTATTATTCTTGTTATTAAGAATTATTATTACTCTTAATCATTGTGTAATATTTTCAAATTGAAAATGTCTCAACAAAATTTTCTACAATGAAAACATATTATTGATTAAAATAAAATAACTCAACAGATGCATTGTAAGCTCAACAATTTTTCACAAACAACATCATATTCACTCTTTTTTTGTGCTTATTCAATTCCTTCTATTAGCTCACACTCTCCCTATATATATCTTGTTCAAATTTTCAATCGTTAATAATACTTTGTATTCACCCACTCCAGTTCAGATACATTTTTTGAACTTGTAGTGGATGACACTTGATGTTAATACAGTTTTTTTAATATTAATTCTGTAATTAAATTTAATTAATTAATTTTACTTTTTTTTAGATTTAAGTTGCATATATCTACCAATAGATGGCACTAGATAAACTTAAAAAATGAATGAAAATTATTTATAAAGAACTTTCTGCAATACAGTGAAATAAAAAGTAGGAATTGACTTTCAAAATTTTTTTTTTTATATTACTTGTTTTTATCATTAGAAAATTTAACTAGTGATTAACTTTTACAAAAACGATTACACAGCAGATCTTCAGCAGCAGCAGATGACAAGTGCGGATATAAACAAAGCGGGATATAAACTTATACATTTTGTGATATACAGAATAAACAAGGCGTAATTCAAAATTGTGTTGTTAAAAAGAAAATGTTTTTCCTGTTTACTGCAAAGTTTAACACCTGCTTGAAATATAATAACAATAAAAGGCATTTTCCCTCAGTTTGACTGTTATATCCATTTTCACTTATTTTTTCTTAATTTTCTCTCCTTTTTTTTTTTTTTTTTTTTTGTTATTTCAAAGGAAACTTAGTATCTTTTGGAAACATATATCGTATAAAAAATTATGTCACAAATGCGTTCATAAGAAATTTTAGAGATTGTTCTATGTGTTTCATTTCAAACGAAAAAAATTCAAGCTAGTATAATTTTAACAAATTTTTGTTACTTATAATTAATTAATATGTTCCTTCTTAATTTTTTAAATAATATTTTTGTGAAGTATTAGCGGAAAATATGCATTTTATTTTAACAAAATGGCTTTTTCGAAACACACAATACAAAATATTTTCTGTAATTTTAAACTAAGATTCTTTTTAAAATACTCATTTATTTATTTATTAATTTTTAATTTCTTGAAAATGTTAAATTTTAAAAATTATCATCATATTTTTAAAAAAATATCAAGTTTTGGATACATGAAAAATAAAATTATCAATAACATTTTTTTTTATTTCTATTTTTTAATTCATATCAAATACTGAAATAATAATGATGATTAATAAATTTTTAATTCTTATAATTGAGTAAAATTAGTAAAAAATTTTTTTACTTCATTTTAAAAAAATATACTTAACTAAAAAGAAGTATTATTTTCAATTTCATAAAAAATGTTTGTATCTTTTTTGAATGTTGAATAATTTTTTAGTAATATTTCCTAACTCGTTACATTTTATAAAATTTAAATTGATTATTCAATTAGTTGTTTTTTATTGATAAATTCATTAACTTTAAATGAAATTAGATTTTTGCATTAATTACTTTAATTATCAATGATTATTTAGAATGAGTAATGGGAAAATGTCCTCTAAAATATAGTGTACATTGTTTTCGTTTTCAAAATGCTTCAATATAATGTTAGTTGTTCACACATAAAAATTGCTTACATTAACTGAATAATTGCTGACAATGCTCTGCTATGTATAAATGAAAAAATATCTAATCACTTAAAATATCATAGAATGTAGAGTAAGCATGAATTCATATCGTGAAGATCATCTAAACAAAACTGCATTATTTACTGTAACTCTATAAAACAAATAGAAAAATCTATATTAAAAAATTATTATATATATATATATGTATATATATATATTAAATGTAGTAACAAAATTTCTTGTAGATCTTCTATGTAAGTCATTTAGAAACTTATATGTGCAAATACCTCCTATAAATTTTATGATGCATAAATATGCAATATAATATAAATGACTGAGATTTCCCCATTTTAAACTATTAATTGGTTGAATACGTTACTTAAAACTCATGATATTCATAATGACAATTGTTTATAATTTTTAGTACTGAGGTAGTTTCCAAGTTTAAAAGAAACAAATGCGTGAATTCATTTAAATATTAATAAAAACAAAGACTGATATTTTTAAAATTATTAATATTTTTTTATAAATCTGATTTTATAATGCAAACATAACAATAAATATTAACCTCACCAAAATCACCGAATACATTAACAAGTATATATCATAGCTTTTTTGCCATTACTTTCATTATTATATAGAATGTTCTTTTCAATATCCCTCAAGCATATGTAAAAAAAGATGCTTTGTTTAAAATAACAACTTGAATTCAAATACAAATCACAATGCGAAACACCAAAAGATACAATTTCATTATACATATTTTTAAAAAACGATCAGCAACATAAGTATTATATCTTTTAAGTGTTTTGTATTCTAATATCAATAGAAGTGCTGCACAAAATTTTATCTTTTTTTTTTTTTTTTGGCAGTAATAAAATTTATTACATGAATAAATTAAATAATGCAAATTACAAATAAAATGAGTTATTACAAGAAAATTCAATTGATGTTATCCATTAATAATGACAATTTGGCTAGAAGAATGTATTAATTGATCTTATCCATGAATGATGACAATTTGACTACAAAAATGCATCAATTGATCTTATCCATTAATGATGACAATTTGGCTAGAAGAATGCATCAATTGATCTTATCCATTAATGATGACAATTTGGTTAGAAGAATGCATCAATTGACCTTATCCATTAATGATGACAATTTGGCTAGAAAAATGTATCATTGACCTTATCCATTAATGATGAAAATTTGGTAGAAGAATGCCTCAACTGCTCGTTTTCAATTATTAATTC